>BPLS01000152.1:2459753-2490597 GCA_019656275.1 Rhododendron kiyosumense | reverse complement strand
TATTCAGCCCACCTCATCCTGTGCATTATATAAGAAAACTAGTATTGAATTCCATCACCAACCTCACATTCAGTATATCAACTAACACCTCAGGAGCATTTAACAAGGCCCATCATGTGCATGCAAGTATGCAACTAATAGGTGCATTTCACTCCACGTCTATCTCTGCCTCATCTCTTATCCGAAACTCTCTCTCTCTCTCTCTCTCTCTCTCTCTCTCTCTCTCTCTCTCTCTCTTAGGGTATATATTGTGGAAAATATAAAATACGGGTTGTTACTAGTTGGGCATTTTGTTTTATGTAGAACTAGCGGATACCCGTGCCTAAAGGCACATCAGAACATTATATAGTCCTAATTAAAATAAATTATTGCATGCTCGAATGACAAACGTAATCTACACATAGTGTGAGTTACCATCGTCAGAAGTATTCCTATTTGATCATATATAAGAGGCAACATTTAAATATGGATATATTACTGTAACGACTCGCGCCAACTAAACTATTTAACCATTCGCCTAACCAGGTGACTCATAAGGTTAACCTCAAGTTGTACAGTAGCGCGTTTCATTTTATATGGAATCACTTTCCATATATATGTGGGACTGTCACAATCTCCCCCACTTGGACCGCAACGTCCTCATTGCGTCCCAATGCCCATCACTTCCACCCATCAAGCGTTGTGAGACGAGTACTTGCTTAAGCACGAAAAGCACCTCGGGCCCATCTCATGCTCGACAAGCACCCCTCATCCTATGTGGGACCCGCCCAAGCACAACAAGCACCTCGATCTCCTCACTTGTCGGGCCCACCCAAGCACGTCTCCTCGCAAGACCCACCTCACACTTTCGGTTGGTGCAACCTCTAATACCACCACCCGCGCCAACTAACCAGCTTAACTATTCGCTTAACCACGTGGCTTAAAAGGTTAATCTCAAGTTATACAGTAGCTTGTCGTGTTTCATTATATATGGAATCACTTTCCATATATTTCCCGATGTGGGACTGTCACAATTACCTTAAAAATGATGAGAGAGGGAAGGGTAGATTTATTAAGAATCTTCTCTGTATCATTCGAAAAAGAAAGTGATCTAACAGCTACAATTTAACTTGAAATTTTGATTGGATGGCCGTGAATGTTACTTTGTTTGTATGCCTAGAGAAAACAAGTTATGTTTTATAATATAGATATCCACCATCTCTTTTTACATTCTTCCGCATGATTACGATTGGTTTAAAAAAGAGAATTGAGCAGATTGTTTGAAAAGCCTATCGTGGGGGCCCGGGGGGTTGTCCCCGAATTTCAAGTTTTCAATTGGTTATGGACTAATTTCATTTTTATCCTTATTGCCTATCTTTGAGGGATGTCCCTTAGAATCATTTGTAAGTTTGGGTTCTCATTTTTTTTTTGTGTGGGTAAAATAGCTTGAAAATAAAAAAGGTTAACCGAATGTACAGCCTACAAGGGGCATACCCCAGAAGGGAAAAAAAAGGGGGAAAAAAAGAAGATTAAAAAAAGTGCGATAACCCATGCACAACCCACTTGGAAAGTAGGGTCGAGAAAATAAAATAACAAAAGTGTTATATGTGTAGAGATCATACCCCCATTGCACTACCCAGCTAAGCTGAAGGATAGTATAACGGGGTATGATATGAAGTGATACGAGTAGAAATAACATGAAATTGTATTATTTGGAACATCCCGCCATGATAGGAAATAAAATAAATAGTCACGGCCAGAGATGACCAAAAGATAACCAACACTGAGGACTAGCAGCAACATAGCAAACGGCATCAAGGGAAGCTGAACAGCTACTACAGAGGAACAAGGCACCAAGAAGAGGCTCGAACCAGATATGTCGGCATCCGATAGGGGGCCCCACCCTGCACACCACGCCCATTCCATCCAGCCTAATACTCCCTCATCCAAGCCTTAAGGCTCGCCAGAAACAACTCGCTTTCAGCCAACTGCCAATCACCACAGACTCTAAAGAAGGGATATGAATACCAATATTCTAATACTCCAATCTAACCTAGTGAGTCGAACACAATACCCACCTCTAAGAGAACAGCTACTAAAGAGGAACTAAGCTCCGAGAAGAGATTCGAACTGGAGATATCTGCATCCGACAAGGCTACCCCCTTAAGCACCCTGTACAATATGCCCAATCCTTCCAGACTACTACTCCCTCAACCTAATTCCCTAGGCTCAATATAAACTAAAAGTGAGATAGTACAACAGCCCCAAATCTAACCGCCATTAACAGTGCAGACCACCGAATCATTTGGCTCAACCATTAACAGTGCATAACCACCGAATCATCTGGCGCGAAAAGAGAACACAATAAACCGCAAGAGAACCAAAGCTGCCCATTTCAATAAGAGCTCAGACCAATCTAATCAATGACAGCCACAGAAGCTACACCTTTCAATCGGCCCACACCACCAATTATACAATGACAGCTCCGGAGGCTACCCCTTTCAATCAAAGCCCAAGCACCGAACTAGTCAATGACAACCACAAAGGCTGCCCCTTTCAACCAGCGCGAGCCCCTAATCTAATCAGTGACAGCCGCGGTTACATCCATACTACGCACAACCACCGGGCTATTGAAGCAAAGAACCTAGGAATTTAACGATGCTCAACAAAGAGCTAAAAACCAAACGAATAACCCAATCTCAATCCAACAAATGACTGTCCATCGAGGATCACAATCTGAATCTAAAAGTCTACAGGATTATACCAGCACAATAGTGAACTTACTTGTCGGCAGCACGAGAACTTGAACCTACCGGTAGAGGTATCCATGAATTTGCCACTGGTGAAGCTTGATGTCCCACCGGTAGCTTGATGTCTCTGGCACCCGTGAATTTGCAACTGGTGAAGCTCGGCCGGCCCGAGTAGAACCTGGACACCCCCATGGCCGGCTAGACCACCGACGATGAAGCTCACGACTGCTGTCACCAGAAAGAAGATGGACCCTGAACGGCCATATTTTCCAAACGCCATAGCTGGCCATTCTCAGAATCAGATCTAGGATGGGTCTGTGGGAGCCAAATTGGCTTGATGTACACCCAAACCCCAAAGTTAAGAAAACCCACCTCCAAATTTCAGTAGATAAAGAAGAAAATAGGAGAACCTGGTCAGTAAAACCCAATGCCGAAGGTTACCTATCACTAGATCCGATGGAACTGCCCTCCGCCATGTAGCTTTAGGCCTAGAGCAGTGAAGCTGGTGATTGCGTTGCAGTGAAATGGACCCACGAGCTAGAAGCTTCGGGTCATCTCCATGATTTTGAGATCGATTCCAGTAGCTCTGGATCATCTCTGTGCAGTTGAATAAGATTCCGGTGTTGGTTTGAGAACACCCAGCCGAGATGCTGAAGTTGATTGAATCCCAAAGAAGAAATTAGACAGATCAGGCATGAAAGCCCATGCCCTACGAGATTTAAAGAATAAATCAACCAATATTTTGGTGATTTTGCACAAAAATCGGAAGAAGGCAGCCAGGGGAGTCCATTCTCTTTCTATTCCTAGAGAGAGAAGCTCGCTTAATCTACCTGGCATTATAGCAGATTGGTTGTGTGTGAGCCCCAAGTCCCCGTTTCTTGGGCTTGTCATGATCAAAGGTAGTCAATCTCCTACTGCTGTCTGCATTTGGGCCTTTCTCGGACGTGGGGGCGCTGCTGTCCCCTTAGGGGCAGCAGCTTGCGGCTGTGCCCGAATTTTGGGCCCACTTCGGTCTCACTTCGATGATTGAAAACGTTCACTTCGTTGAGCTCGTCGAGTAGAACAACTATGCAAAAATCAGCTTAATTAGATATCATTAAGTGCCTGATTGGAACCTTTTTATCTTGAAAAGAATGGATCCGAAATACTGAATCAAATCCACTATAACTCATGGACAAAGAGTTATATGGGTTCCGATCAGGCACTTAATGATATCCAATTAAGCTGATTTTTTGCATAACTATTCTACTCGAAGAGCTCTACGAAGTGAACGCTTCTGATCATCGAAGCGAGACCAAAGTGGACCCAAAATTTGAGCACAGCTGCAAGCCGCTGCCCCAAGGGGACAGCAGCATCCTCGCTTCCCTCTCGAGTGCCTTGTTGCTGTTCTAAAAAATAACACACTTTACACTTGATGTCATGTTCTCGGCAAAATCTAGTGATATTCCTCTCAATCATGTATCAAAAAAGGAGCTTGATGTCTAGAAGCCCCAGGCCCCTCGAGGGGGTTCTGCCTTCTCTTTAGAAACTATAGAGAGAGCAAGGGGTTCCCAAGATCAAACCACCATACGCACCAAAAATCAGATTTTGTATCAATCCCACGATCATGTCTAGTGGTCAAACAAGATTCTCTCAAAAATCAACAGAAACCTCTTTAGTCCACCTCGTGGACCGACTTCCAAAACAGCTATGATCGAAGGTACGTTGGCGTACTGTTCACAGCTATATCAGCACTCAAAACTCAGCTGTGGGTCTTTCACGGCAAAAGGAATCACCGTCTCAATCGAAGGTCTTTCACAGTTGTGCACGACAGAAGGCAATTACTGGCCGGAACTGGTGGTGTACTGTTCAGATCTGATGGACCTTATAGAAAATAGTTCAAAACCCTCCGGCGTTTCTCCGGTGGTTCAGCGGTGACCTTAAGGGTCAATCCCAAATGGATTCTGGATTTACAGAGCCGTGGGGATTGCTGGTGTGGCAGGTGTGGTCCAGCTATTGATGGTTAGCAAATGCAGATTTGATCCAGAGCTTATTGCTAGTGGGTCTATTTACACGGTTGTGGAGTTCTTGGTGCTGCTAAGTTCTGCTCGTCGGAATGGTGCTGGCCGAACTAAGACCTGTCTACAATCATGGTGAGACCTCCAGATTTCGATTGGAGTAATCTAAATTGTTCCATAATTAGCTAACTTTGGTATATCAGTTTAGTTATTGGGTACATGACCCCGGTGTGTTGCCGGTTTTGGGTATGCAATAGATTGGTAAATGCAGTAGGATCTAAGGTTGTTTTTTGCCCAATTCTGGGGTTATGGTTTTAGCGTTTGTGCTAGACTTATTCTCAATCCAAGTTTCTATGCTTCTCTAGGCCGTTGTTCTAGTGTAGTAGGGCTGTGACCGTGACTGCCCTTATTAGATTAGTGGGGATTCATTGATTGAAAGGGATGGTTTGGTTCCTTCTGTAGTTTTGTGTGCCTCAGTTTGTGATCAGATGATTCAGTGGTTTTGCACTATTGATGGGTTGCCAAATGATTCGGTGGTAATGCACTGTTAATGGCGGACGAATTTAAGGCCCTTGTTCTGTCCGTCTTTTATGTTATAGTGAGCCTTATGTATTTGGTCGAGGGAGTATTAGACCGGTTGGAATGGACGTGGTGTGCAAGGTACTTGGGGAGGTAGCCTTGTCGGATGTCATCATCTCCGGATCGAGCCTCCCTCGGAGCTCGGTCCTCTGCTGTATTGTTCCATAAAAGTGGGTGTTATGCTTGAAACTCTTGTGCTTGGTTGAAGCTTTGGAATCTGGGTCTTCTTATCCCATCTCTGAAGAGCTGTGGCTATGGGTTTTGGTTGAAGGCAGGTTGTTTTCTGGCGAGCTTTGGAACTATGGATGAGAATGTATTAGACTGGATGGATTGGCGTGGTGTGCAGAATTGGACCTCCTGTAGGATGCTGTCATCTCTAGATCGAGCCTCTCTCAGTGCCTAGTTACTCTATAGTTGCTGTTTAGCCTTCCCTCTATGCCAAAATGCCTCGTAGTGGCAATGATTCAGTGATGGTTCAACATCGTCTCCTTTTTCTACAATGACTATTTATCTTATTTCCTAGTCTGGCGGGATGTGCCAGGATATTGTTAGTTTTCTTGTCGTTTCTTTTCAATTCATTACGCTTCATTGTATATCATACCTCGTTGTGCTATCCTTCCTTACAGATGGATAGTGCAATGGGGTATGATATCAAATCTCAATGCATGTTTGTTGCACTCCTTACTTTATCTTATTCTCCATGTGGATTGTGCATGGGGTATCGCACTTTTTTTTTCCACCCTTCTTCTTTTATTTTTCTTTTTTCCTCCTGGGGTATGCCCCTTGTAGGCTGTATATTCAGTTAACCTTTTTAAATTTCAAGCTAAATTACCAAAAAAAAAAAAAAAAAGAGCTTGATCTAGACTTTTGTGGGAGCTCTCAATTGAGTTACAGATCCTATTGTTTTCCTACTCTCTTCCTGGATGGTTTGCGACAATAGGGAAGCTAGTTTATATCCATTGTAGTCTCTTGGTTAGTTTAGTTTATTTTCTTTTGTTTTGTATCTTTTTGGGGTATGCCATTTGTAAGTTCTATATTCGCTTAACTTTTTTTCTATTTTAAGCGGATTTACCAATATATATATATATATACACACACTTGAGAAGGCTTTGGATTGAGAACAAGAGCAACAGCCCATGAACTAGGCCCACTATACGGACTTTATCACGATCCAGACCGTCAACTAGGCCCGCGTCATACGACGGTTCAGCCCAAGAAAACCCTTGAAAGTTAGGGTTTCTAATTACTACTCTACTCCACTACGATTTTATCCCGCTCTTCTCTCTCTCCCCTCTGTCTCACTCTTCCTTGCCGCAGCCCTCTAGACGAGATCCCCACCCGCGCTCATTTTCAGAGAGAGAGAGAGAGAGATACAGAGACAGAGAGAGTTGGTAGCAATGGCCCCGGCACAGAAGGTAAGGACGAGCAGAAACCCAGATTTGATCCCAGGGGTGGGAAAATACTCTCGGTCTCAGATGTACCACAAGAGAGGTCTGTGGGCCATCAAGGCTAAAAACGGCGGCGTTTTCCCCCGCCACGACAAGAAACCCCCTCAGCAACCACCCGCCGAGAAGCCCCCCAAGTTCTATCCCGCCGATGACGTCAAGAAGCCCCTCGTTAACAAACGCAAACCCAAACCGACCAAGCTCAAGTAAACCTCCCACACACTTACAAAATTACAAGTATAGACATCATATCATGTATGTTTGTATTCATATTCGTATGTTGAGCCATAAGTGTCTCCCTCTTTTTTGTTGTTTAGGGCTGGTATTACTCCTGGGACGGTGTTGATTATGTTGGCTGGGAGGTTTAAGGGGAAGAGAGTTATTTTCCTCAAACAGCTTCCATCTGGGTTGCTTCTTGTTACTGGTGAGCTCTTTTCTTTTCTGTATGTAATATATATGGTGGTGTGTCTTGGATCGGTTATAGGTTTATGTTAATTTTAAGAAATGAGTGTGGGACAATCAAAGTTCTAAAACGAGAAATTAATTGACGATTAATTGCTGGCTGGACCTATCCGATTAGGTCCGACTAACTATTAATCACCGATTACTAACTAATAATAGCACCCATTAATCGCCGATTAATCCGATTAATTGCTCAAAGGCTGCGGACCGCCTATTAGCGGACCGCCTATTAGCGCCTAGGGACTTAGCGACTTTTTGAACATTGGGGATGATTCCTTCTTTTTGTTTTCCCTTTCAAATCTCTGATTGATCATAATTTGCTGATCGTTTGAGCTATTTTATTATGTGGTTGTTAGGTTTCTTTCTATTGGGTTTTCTCTGTGAGAGAAGCTCAGAGAAGCTCGTGGTAGCCATTTGTTGTTTTAGTAGCTTATACATTGAAAGTCAATCGTGAGAATAGTCTTGAACCTTGTTTTGCAATTATTTGGCATTTCCTTGTCACACAACTTTACATGATTTCTATTGCTTGTCTTTTACCTTGAGTTTTCCTGATGGAGTGGGATTAGTTTTATTTGGATGTCTCCTCCTGGTAGATTGAATGTGCATGCTTTAATCCTGGTTTGACCTATGTAGCACAGACACTCCTAGAGGCCGGCGTGTCTGACACGGGGACACGGAAAAATACATTTCGGACCGCCACGTGGCGTGTTCAATAAATTTAATTAATTTTTTAGGGGGACACAACAGGGACATTCGAGGGACACGTATGGGGACACGACAAGAGTTAAATATGCAATTTTTTTTTTATAAACTTTGGGGGGAAAATGTGTAGGTGCTTCATACATTTTGGAATAAATACTGTGTGTTTTGTATATATAATGACTGCTTATAAATATTGAAGCTTCAAGCTTATACACCAAACCATTCACTTGTATACAATAAATATTATTTATTTATTTTTGCCGTGTTCCTTGCATTGTCCGTGTTCCCATTTTTTAAGAAATTCCATGTCCAGCATCTTTATCCGTGTCCGATTCTGTATCTGTGTCCGTGCTACATAGGGTTTGACGGATTTCAAAATTATCAAACAGGAAATCAAGGGGAAATGGATGCCCTTAATGCAGGCCGTAATTCAGTGTGGGACATCAATATTCACCATTTGTATTAATCATTGTGAAGAAGTCTTATAGTTGCCTGATAGGTTGCTCCCTTGGTATTATTGTAGTTCTTACCTCTGCCAGTTGCATTAAATTGTTCTGTATAATCTCTGAGTAATGTTGGAGGTTGCAATGATGTTTTCTTTGAACTTTGGTTGCATCAGCACGTTAATTAGGAGCTAGAACTGCCTTGTCCCCTTGATGAATGGTGAGCTGTGGTCATACGTAGTCTTTTTATCTTTACTCTTTAGATATCCATCCATATAGGGTACTTCCTTGTTTCCTTTTTGGACTTCACCCTATCTGGGCGAATGGTTTTCTAGGAGTGGTCAATCATACTGGAGTAACTTTATATGGTTTGACTCTTAAATATTTGCTTAAAGTAAATCTATTTCTTTTGTAGTATATGGCTAACCAATGCCTGGCTTCCCGTTTTTTGGCTGTTCGTATGTTTATGTTACCTGGATGCATGCTTCCAATGAAAAATGTTTGACATTTTTTGGTTTTTATATTGATTTTCCTCTATGGCTTGTCCTCAAGGCTACCACGATGTACTTCTCTTTCATCCCCTTCCCTTTCATTTTGTTTTGGTGCTATATTCTTGAGTAGCTTTATGGAGAACCGTCCCATTAGTCGTCATTTCCTTTACTGTATCAGGACCTTTCAAAATTAATGGTGTTCCTCTGAGACGTGTGAATCAATCTTACATGGTAACAACTTCTACCAAAGTGGATATCACTGGGTGCAATGTCGATAAGTTTGACGACAGGTATTTTGCGAAGCAAGTTGCGAAGAAGAAAAAAAAGGGAGAAGGCGAGTTCTTTGAGGCTGAGAAAGAGGTTAGTTTTTCATCTATTGTAGAATTTCAGAGTAGGCTTTTTACTTCTTTGGTTTGTTCCTATTTTTAGTCTGGTACTTTATAAATTATTATATATCTTCTCTTTTAAAATGTAGGAGAAGAATGTTCTTCCACAGGAAAAGAAGGATGATCAGAAAACTGTGGATGAAGCCTTGATAAAAGCCATTGAAGCTGTTCCAGATTTTAAGACTTATTTGGCTTCAAGGTTTTCACTCAAGGCAGGCATGAAACCTCATGAGCTCACCTTTTAGGCGAAGTATTTCTGAATTTGTTAGGGATCTGAGATTTCACTCCTGTGTTCTGTTTTTGTGAACTTGTTCTAGTCGATGTACTCTTTGAGATTTTTGTGGTGGATAATCTTCTAAATTGTTTTTTTTTTGTCAGCTTATTTGGTGTGGATGGTTTTTTCTATTAGAATATATGCTCCATGAGTTTCCTACTTCAACTGTTTTTCTATTGGGTATTATTGTTCTTATTGCTGCTTTTTGGGCATGCAGTCATCTTTTTCGTTCTAGGGCACTTAGAAACTATGTTGCCATGGCTGGCCAATACTTTATTTCTTCTGGTTTAACAATACTAGCCGGTACATACAGTTTTGGAAGAGAACCGGTACAATAGTGGTGATTCCATTTCGTTGAACTTTCTGGCGTATACTGTTGGTACTGGCTGGTACCGGTGAGTTCCAGCCTTATCAGTGGCTTCCGGCAGTATGTAAGAGCAGTGAGAAAAATGAAGAAAAGATTGGAACTAAATGAGACTCCTGTTGGTCTTTTCCGGTGCATTCTTGCAGCTCGTGTATCTCTGTAACTGATTTCTTGCAGATCTGTCTTCTCCGGCAATATTTGGGAGAGAGAGAAAGAGACTGGTGGGTTCATCTTACCAGTCTAAAAAGTTGGATTGGGAAAAGTTAATTTGGGTTCCTAGAAAGCAACAAATTGAAATGTTGCATAAAACGTTTTGGAGAAACGTTATTGTGTAGAACAGCACTCTTTTAGCCCTCATTCTTTATGATCTTAATTTTTTAGCCTACTTGTGGAATATATTTTTTATGCCTTGTTTGGATCAAAATTTGTAAATTTTTTTTTAACTCATTACCTTTATTTTCAATCATTATTCTTTGCTCAGTATTCCTATCTTCAATTATTATTCCCATTTCTCTCTATATCTTTCTCCACTCATTACTCTACTTTCAATTATTACTCTCATAAAAAAAATTTAAAAAACTCATCCAAACACGGTAAAACTATTCAAACATTAATGTTGTAGGGTTAGACAAATGAAGTTTAATTTTATAACTAGACATTTTTTTTTAAATGATCATTGATAACAAGAAGGAATCTAAAACGGTATTCAGTAGGACTGTTCAAGAAAAATCGAGAACCGTGAAACTGGTTTGAACCAAAGGATAAGCAGCTGATATTACCATTGAGGGGGCGCTAAGTCTCTAGTTTAGTCTAGTTTCGTTGTTAATTTAGTCGTTTTTACTTTTGCATGTAGGGTTTGCTAGTTCTGTTTTGTAGGAAAATACTCAATAAATAAGTGTCAAGGCCTAAAGCGTATCAAAGACTTTCAAGGGCTCAAAGATGATCATGAACAAAGAGTTAGAGACCCAGAGGTGACTCGACGGCACGAAGAAAAAGATAAGGATCGAAGAGGCAGAGCTGCTCCGTAAGAGCTCGGTACCGATACCCTACAATCTTTTCTATCGGTACCGACCGGTCTTCATACCAGCCTTAATGAGCTTGGTACTAGTACCATACCTTTCCTTCTATCGGTACCGATCGGCCTAGCACAGCAGTTTAATGTGTTTGTTATCGGTACCGTGGGCTTCGGAGGGAGATCTTTGGAGCATCTTTGGAATATTCTGTGCACAAATCTTGGAGAATATAAAAGGCGTGATGTCACATTGTAAAAAGGAGATTTTTGATTTCATTTTAGATCTGGCCTCGATGTTGAATTATTTTTTGCATGTTCTTAGTGTTCTTCATTTTTAGCCCTCAATATTTAATTTTTTGCTTTAATTAATTAGTTTTTGCTACTTTAGCCTTCACTAAAGTTGTAGACAATCTTCCGATCTATCATAATCTCTAGTTTATTTCAAGTCTTGTTATTTCATTATGTTAGCTAGATTTTTGCTTGCTTTTATCTCTCTAGATATTAGTGAGTAGTTTTTTAAGGTTAGGTCATGAGGTGATTAGCACCTCATGGCTCAAGTAAAATTGTTTTTCTCGCCGTAAAGTTTGAATCTTTGGTTCGAAAATCGATGTGTAGTTTGGATTTGTTTGTCAAATTGCTAAGGTGTTAACCTCCTTGATCATGTGTAGGTAAGAGCAAGCCTACTTACCACACATGATGCTTGGAGCTCTGTCGCTCGAGGTGTTTGCCAAATGAATTTTAGAGCTAGCTTGGTAATCGAACCATGTATCTTCCGGTTGAGGACCTTAATTGAGTACCTCAAACCGAGTAATAGGATAAGAAGAGTGATTTGACTTGAGTTGTGGGTATTAGGATCTCCTAGACCTAGCCTACCTTTTATCCTAGTTAAATTTGCCGTTTAATTTAGCCTTTTAATTTCCACCACTTAAAACAAAATAAAGTTGGCTGTCTAAAGGATGAAAACCTGTGCTTACATCTACAAATCCAATCAAGCCGTGTTAACTATTCCCTTGGGTACGATCCTGGTCTTCTGGATTATTATGCTTCAAATGACGTATTTACCTTACGCTTGGGGTGATCATATTTCGATATATTGACGCAGACGAAGCACCAAACCGATCCATGCCTTTTGGATTTTCTCTGTGGATTAATGGTCCGAACTCAGGACATAGATTCGAAAATTAAAAAACTGTGAGATACGGATTAGAATTGGATTTTCATTTCAAAACTATGGATTAGCCGTACCGGACCGTGAGATATTTTAAAAAATTAAAAGTTCAAAAAATATATGTGTGTGTAATATTTATAAATAATTATAACTTTAATAATTGTTATGAATTTTTTTTTAACAGTTTTACATTAATGTGACAATATATAAAACTTAAGGGCTAATAAGTGTAATGTTATGGAATGTAATAGCGTAATGTAATGGTGTAGTAGTGTCTCTAGACTGGAACTAACTTGTTGGTATTTGGACTGGATTAACTTTTTTTTTTGTGTGGGTAAATTAGCTTGAAATTAAAAAAAGTTTAACCGAATGTACAGCCTACAAGGGGCATATCCCAGGAGGAAAATAAAACGAATAAAAAAGAAAATTGAAAAAAGTGTGATAACCCATGCACAACCCGCATGGAGAGTACCGTATAGTAAATAAAATAACAAAAGTGCCATGAGTGTTGAGATCATACCCCCATTACACTATCCATCTAAGCGAAAAGATAGTACAACGGGGTATGATATGAGGTGAAATGAGAAGTAATAACATGAAAGTGAACTACTACCTAGCAAATCCCGCTAGGCTAGGAAATAAAATAAATAGTCACAGTCAGAATTGACCAAATGATAACCATCACAAAGGGCTAGCAGCAACAAATCAATTCGGCATCAAGAGAAGCTGATCAGCTACTACAAAGGAACAAGGCACCAAGAAGAGTCTCGAACCAGAGATGACGACATCTGATAGGGGGCCCCACCCTACACACCACGCCCATTCCATCCGGCCTAATACTCCCTCATCCAAGGCCTAAGGCTCGCCAGAAAATACCCCGCTCTCAACCAACCACCTATCACCATAGGCTCCAGAAATGGGATAAGAAACCAAGATACAAATACTCCAACCAAGCCCAGAACAACAAGCATAATACCCACTTCTAAAATAACTGCTACTACAGAGGAACTAGGCACCGAGAAGAGGCTCGAACTGGAGATGTTAGTATCCGACAAGGTTACCCTCCCAAGTACCCTGCACACCATGCCCATTCCATCCAGACTACTACACCCTCAACCTAATTCCCTAGGCTCGCTAAAATCTAAAAGCGGGACAGATAAGAGCCTCAAATCTTTCCGCCATTAACATTGCAAGATCACTGAATCATATGGCTCAACCATTAACAGCGCTTAACCACTGAATCATCTGGCACAAAAAAAGGACCAAAGATACTGTAGGAGAACCAAAGCCGCCCCTTTCAATCAACGCACAATCACCAATCTAATCAAAGATAGCCATGGAAGCTACCCTTTTCAATCAGTAAACATCCACCAATCTAATCAATGACAGCCCCGAGAGCTACCTCTTTCGATCAGAGCCTAACCACCGATCTAATCAAAGACAGCCAGGGAAGCTACCCTTTTCAATCAAAACAAGACCCCAATCTAATCAATGATAGTCACGGTCACAACCATATTACGCAAAAGAACCAGGCTAATGAAGCAAAGATACTAGGAATGTAAAAAAGCTCATCAAAGAGCATTAGCGATGGAACTAATTCTGTCCAACAATGGAACTAACCGTGGAACTCAGTTGCAAAGATCCAGATAGATGACTGCCAAACAGATTAACCCAATCTCAGTCCAATAAGATGATTGAGAATAATATTGCAGCCGATTTAGACTGTCAAAACACAGAGTTCTTCCAAATGGTGAACTGACATGTGAATGATGAACTGACCGAATAAAACACCACCATATCCGGCAAGCAACAAGAGGTCGCTGTCGCCGGAGAGAAATTTGACCCTGTACGGCCAAAAATTCCTAACAAATACTCATTGTTTCCAACAAGCAACCCAAATCGGTGGGATTGGGTTGTTTGTTGATGGGTAACGAACCCAGATGGTGAAGGATGCAAAATCTGGAAGACGAATCTCCGATGCTGAATTGAGACGGAAAGCCCCATTCTCAGGTGAGAGAGGATGGTCCAACAAGTGATCCGCCATCTGCCTAAGTCGCCTAGAAGCAGACCCAGCCATGACTACCCACCACCAGTCGGGCAGCCCAGATCGATGGCCACCTACCGCACCCGACGAGAACCACTCTACGACCCACTACCATCTTCGCCTTTGGCCGTCTGTCCACAAACAGCCGAACGGCAGGAGAACGAGTGGAAGTAACCAAGTACAGTGGAGATCTATTCCGAAAGGAATAGACTGACTAGAAATTAGGAAAATGTCGAATTTCCTTGTGAATTTGTGAACCACCAGACGTTAATCGGTGGGTTTTTGGTTCAAAAAATATGAAATTGGTAAAAGGGAGTGCATTCTCCTCTATTCCTAGAGAGAGAAGCTCTCAACCCTCAAACAGATGACTGGATTAACTTGTTGTAATAGTGTAATATTATGGAATATAATAACTAATAAGTGTTTGCACTTTGCATTTTTAGTTGGCAGTAGCATCATTTTATTTTTATGAAAGAAAATCCGTTGATAAAACCGGGTCGAACCGTGAGACTTTTGGATTGGATTGCATTTTCTAAAAACTGTGAGATATAGATTGAAATTGGATTCATAGGAATTCGATCCAATTTGGACCGTGGATAGCCCTAGTATTCGGTACTATACCGGTACCAGTACATACCATACCAATGACGAAAACGGTACCTAGGGCCGGCCCAGGCCTGGGCCCTTGGGCATTCAAAAAATTTCAAATTTTAGGGACACTCCAATATTATATATTCTTTTCTAGCTAAGCAGTAAGTTGATTTTAATCCATATGGAGTGTTAGAGTTCAAGTCTTCTGGGTAGTTTTTTCTTTTGAAATGTTTTAAAAAATAATGCTATTGTAACTGTCAGGTTTCAAAATCAAGTCAAGTAGAATTCAAGCCAACCACTTTGTCTGCTGGTGACAAAGCAATTAACAAGCATTATAAAATCTAAAGTAGTAATATAAAGAAATATTATTATCATTGTTTTTTAATTCTAAAAATACATAGGGTACCATCCCACAATTTAGCCTTGGGCTGGCCCTGACGGTACCCTCTCTGCTACGGTATTCAGAACCTTGGGTTTAAATACCTTTTCAGTCATAGAGTTTTCCTTCAAAATATCATCTCAATTCTCTATCCACAGATGGCAATTTGAACTGAACGATAGGTACCCGAACTGTAACCGAAATTTTTTTCCCAAACCATAACCAAAAATTTCCCCGTGGTTATGGGTATGGTTGAAGCCTTGGATAACCGAATGGGTATCGGTTCCGGTATGCTTTAGCTGTTATCGGAACAGATACCCGGATCGAACTGAAATAATAAAATTACATAAATGCCCTTTATATATATATATACAGGTGTAGTGTAGGGTTACAAACTCCCACAGACGGTCTTCAACCAAGCTCCCAACAAGATCTCCGCCATGATCTGCAAGTTCGATGGCAATGACAACAGCCACATCGACCTCGACGAGTTCATTATGCACATGTGGGAGACCTCTCTTTTGAAATCAGACTACAAATGTGTATGCAACTACTGGACCAAAGAGCTGATTTCTTGCTATTTCTTTCTGCAAATGTTCAAGTTTACTCCTGAAGACTCTAGACAGCAAATCTGGTCTGTTTTGAGCCTCTTCATGTGGTTTCATTTCATCCTTTATCTCTTGCCAATTTGGATTACATGTCATTGTTAGAAACAGATCAGGTTTGCCATACCTCTCTGTGCATCTAGGTATCTTTTCCGTATATCCCTTGGTCTTCCTATAAAAGTACTCGGGAGAACAATCCGTTTGCCAATCTTAGAAGGATCCGATTCGCCATGTCCAATATTATCAACAATTCCTTGGTATAAATTAGCTCAGATCTCTTCTTGTCTGTTTCTGAAGAAGTCTAACCTCAAAGATTCAATCTTAACATACATATCAAAGATTCATGTTGCCTTTGCTGGCATTTTCTGTCGCACTAAACAAATAAGATGATTTCAGTTTTTGGTACTAAACAAAGAAAATGATATCAGTTTTTGCATAAGTTAAAGATATTTGTTATTTTAATAAGATAGTTAATGAAATGAATATGAAAAGTAATGAGATTTGCATGTTTCATTGGCAATGAGTTCTTCTGCTATTGATGAGTGGTTTGGCAAGACTTTGCCTTGGCCTGAACAAGACTCTTGAGGTAGTTGATGCTTTAATTTTCTTGATTCCCTGGTGCCATCATGGTTTGCCAAATGGGAACAAAAGTGGATATTGAAGAGGAACATATCAGCCAAAATATTATTTCACGCTCTTGTAGTTCTGCAGCCTCTTCATTTTTATCTAGATGGCAGTGACTTGCGGTATAGTTGCTGGTAAGGCAGTGTAATCTCCTACTTTAGGATTAACTTTCAATATGATTTGGCATTCATCAATATTGGGCAAATCAGTTAGACAATGAAAAAACGGAGAATATGAATTTGCCTGTAAGAGGTCAATCAAGGTTGAAAGAATACATGGCTGCAATTTGTCCTTATCACATCGCCTAAGTTCAACTTCTTTTTCTGTGTCGTAAAAATATAACTGTAGATATGATGGCATTTCTCCTGAAGGACAAAGACTATCAATAAAATGATAGATTTGGCCTTGTGCTCGGAAAGTGTAAATTCCATTAACTCGCTTTGCAAATGCAGGATCTAGATGGGCACCCATTGATGTAAATGCCAAAATCTCATTGTAGGGCTTTATGCATTGGAGAAAAATGGATTGAGTCTGGCCTTGAACCTGAGTATAACTGCTGAAGCTCAGGAGGAACAGTAATTGGATATAGGCGAACTTCTCCTTCGGAACAACATAATTAAGGTGTTTCATAAGGGAATCTTTTGGCGCTACAATGCTGACAATCTTGTACATGCGGTAATTTGTATGCTTCAGTTGGTATAGGTCGTTGTGGTGAAGTTTGTCTAGGCATCAAAGTGCCTACTGTTATACCTATATTAAAATTTAAGGCGTTACCAATTGCATTTTAGAAATGAATATAGGCAAGGTTTATTGTCATACCTATGGAGATGTTATATAGCATATGCTCATCAACCATCTATAGGAGTAGCAAATGCTCAAAACAGATGTCATACCTATTTGTCATGATCTCTTGAACTTGATGGCGGTGTTAAAAAATCTATAGGAGTAGCATTATGCTCATCAACCATCTCCTGCTCAATGGAAGTATTATCTGTTATGTAGTTGTAGCCTAGGCTTGACTCAATATTTTCTTCTTCACTATCTTGTCCTTGTATCTCAATTGGAATGAGTGTATTTTCTCTTCGCGATCTTCTTTCTGCATATAAAGCTCTCCTCCGTGTGTTTAATCTGTCTTTTTCTTCTTGTGGTAACTGACAATATGGGATTCTCACACGCTTGTTCTGAGACATTTTTGTTTAACCGCTATGAAAGTATTAACAGTTCAGTTAGATTTGTATTTATTGTGTTTTAGTTGTAACTGATTGTTTCTATATGTATATACAAATGCTATAAGAGTAGCTATGAGCATGCATGCATGATCTGCACAGATGCAATAGGGATGAACTGAACTTGTGCACTGACGGAAATTTTGAAAACAAAATTAAAAATTAGATCAGAACAGGAAAATATCATTAGCTTAGTTAAATATGTAGTCTCAGGAGATTGCTACATGCATGGATTGTAATTATGTGCTAACAAAAGGAACGAATAAAATTAGTGTAAGTGATCAAAATGCTTGATTAACAACAGAGCAAATTTTGAGTTTTTTTAGAATATGCAAAACACAGCACTAAAGGGAAAGCTATTGGTCAAAATAATGTTACTACTTTACTACTAAAGCCGAAAGCCTCGAGTTAGCGAGTAAAGATTTAAGTACCAGAACTAGGAAATGACAAAATGAGGCATTTTCCTACAGTAAAACCAAAGTAGATTATACCTATGCATTTAATTTGTCGTCTTCTTTTTCGGATAAGAGAGAATGAGTTCTCAGAGTTCAGTTAGATTACTATATTATCTTTGTTCAGTGCTGTCTGTTTTGTTCTATATATACACACACAGATAGACACTCATATTCTAATAGCAATTACAAAGTAACATGCATGCTACAAACAGATGCTATGTGCACGAATTGGATTTATGACATATTCCCTCCGTCCCTTAATAAGTGTTTGATGCGCAAACCTAGGCCTTACAAAAAGACATGTTTTTCTTAAAAAAATCTATTTTTTTCACAATATAAAAGAATTCATTTTTATCTATTGATTTGTGGAAAAAAATTAATTTTTTAATGAAACAAATGCATATTTTTAAAGGCCTAGGTTTGTGCACCGAACACTTATTTAGAGATGAATGGAGTAATAAAATTCAAAAAATAGATCTAAATAAACATGCATACTCTCAAGAGATACCATGTAGATGATTCGATGAATAGTGATTCTGTAATAAGAAATGCATAAATTTAGAGCCTCATAAAACAGAGCAGATATATGCAATTTATGTCAAAATTAATGCAGTAATATCAATAATAGTTGACATAGAGAGCTTCTTTCTCTAGGAATAGAGTGAGAATGCATTCCCCTCACTGTCTTCTTCTGATTTTTGTGCAAAAACACCAAAATATTGGTTGATTTATCCTTTAAATCTCGTAGGGCATGGGCTTTCATGCCTGATCTTTCTAATTTCTTCTTCGGGATTCAATCAACTTCAGCATCTCGGCTGGGTGTTCTCAAACCAGCACCGAAATCTTATTCAACTGCATAGAGATGATCCAAAGCTGCTGGAATCGATCACAAAATCATGGAGATGACTCGGAGCTTCTAGCTCGTGGGTCCATTTCAATGCAACGCAATCACCGGCTTCACTGCTCTAGGCCTGAAGCTACATGGCGGAGGGCAGTTCCATCGGATCTAGTGATGGGTAACCTTCGGCGTTGGGTTTTACCGACCAGGTTCTCCTATTTTCTTCTTTATCTACTGAAATTTAGAGGTGGGTTTTCTTAACTTTGGGGTTTGGGTGTACATCAACCCGATTTAGCTCCCACAGACCCATCCCAGATTTGATTCTAAGAATGGCCAGCGATGGCGTTCGGAAAATATGGCCGTTTAGGGTCAGTCTTCTTTTTGGTGACGGTAGTCGTGAGCTTCATCGTCGGTAGTCTAGCCGGCCAAGGTGGTGTGAGTTGCAAATTCACGGCTGTCGGAGACATCAAGCTACCGGTAGGACATCAAGCTTCACCAGTGGCAAATTCATGGATACCTCTATCGGTAGGTTCAAGTTCTCGTGCTGCTTGCAAGTAAGTTCGCAATTGTGCTGGTATAATCCTGTAGACTTTTAGATTCAGATTGTGATCCTCGATGGACAGTCATTTGTTGGACTGAGATTGGGTTATTCATTTGGTTTTTAGCTCTTTGTTGAGCATCATTAAATTCCTAGGTTTTCAATAGCCCGGTGGTTGTGTGTAGTATGGATGTAACCATGGCTATCACTGATTAGATTAGGGGCTCGCGCTGGTTGTAAGGGGCAGCCTTTGTGGCTGTCATTGACTAGTTCGGTGCTTGGGCTTTGATTGAAAGGGGTAGCCTCCGGAGCTGTCATTGTATAATTGGTGGTGTGGGCCGATTGAAAGTTGTAGCTTCCGTGGCTGTCATTGATTAGATTGGTCTGAGCTCTGATTGAAATGGGCAGCTTTGGTTCTCCTGCGGTATATTGTGTTCTCTTTTCATGCCAGATGATTCGGTGGTTATGCACTGTTAATGGTTGAGCCAAATGATTCGGTGGTCTGCACTGTTAATGGCGGTCAGATTTGTGGCTATTGTACTATCTCACTTTTAGTTTATAGTGAGCCTAGGGGATTAGGTTCAAGGAGTAGTAGTTTGGAAGGATTGGGCGTAGTGTACATGGTGCTTAAGGGGGTAGCCTTGTTGAATGCAGACATCTCCAATTCGAGCCTCTTCTTGGAGCTTAGTTCCTTTGTAGTAGCTGTTCTCTTGGAGATGGGTATTGTGTTCAACTCACTAGGTTAGATTGGAGTATTAGAATCTTGGTATTCATATCCCTTCTCTGGAGTTTGTGGTGATTGGCAGTTGGCTGAAAGCGAGTTGTTTCTGGCGAGCCTTAGGCTTGGATGATGGAGTATTAGACCGGATGGAATGGGCGTGGTGTGCGGGGTGGGGCCCCTTGTCGAATGCCAACATCTCTGGTTCGAGCCTCTTTTTGTTGCCTTGTTCCTCTGTAGTAGCTGTTCAGCTTCCTTTGACGATATTTGCTATGTTGCTGCTTGTCCTCAGTGTTGGTTATCTTTTGGTCAACTCTGGCCGTGACTATTTATTTTATTTCCTAGCTTGGCGGGATGTGCCAAGTAGTAGTTCAATTTCATATTATTTCTACTCGTATCACTTCATATCATACCCCGTTGTACTATCCTTCAGCTTAGCTAGGTAGTGCAACGGGGGTATGATCTCTACACATAGCACTTTTGTTATTTTATTTACTTGACCCTACTTTCCATGCGGGTTGTGCATGGGTTATCGCACTTTTTTCAATCTTCTTTTTTTCCTTTTTTTTCCCTCCTAGGATATGCCCCTTGTAGGCTGTACATTCAGTTAACTTTTTTTAATTTCAAGCTATTTTACCCAAAAAAACAAAAAAAATAATAGTTGACATAAGAGACAAAGGCAGGAAAGAATGTTGTACTCGGGACTTGAGAGAAATCTCTTAAGAATATTGTTACTAGATTGATATTCACTGTTACAGTGTATCATCTATGGATTGAGAGAAACATGAGGAAGTTTCAAACTAAAACTAGCACCTTGGAAGTTACAGTGTATCATTAATTTTTGAATTTTATTACTTGGCAGTGTTGGGCAGCCTGGATTAGTCACTTCTCCAATTGTAGGGGGAAATCTCTTAAGAATGTTGTTTTTTTTTTTTTGGGTAAAACTGCTTGAAATTAAAAAGAGGCTAACCGAATATACAGCCTATAAGGGGCATACCCTAGGAGGAAAAGAAAGAAAAGAAAACATAAAAAAATAGTGATAACCTACGCCAAATGGCTACATAGGACTAGGAGCAATACAAACATCTGTTTCCTATCCATCTAACAGAGGGAGACAAAACAGATGGCAACAGAATTACAGAAGGTGTAACCTGACTGATAGGAAAGGAGCCAACATGACAGTAAATGCAGGCATCAGACATATTACTATTGAGATCCAATTAAATATACTTCTTGAACATTTGAAAGCCTCAACTGATTTCTGAAATCTGTCCAAAATACATAATCACATCGGACAATGAGAGACGTCCACCTCTTGACGACGATGCAATTCTCCATTGCTAGACAGTAGTTTGTTGACAGCAGCAACAGAAGCCGTAGTAGCATCAACATACCAGTTGCATTAACAGCAGTTTGTTAGACACCAGCATAGGAAACAAAGTGCAGTAGCAGCCGTAACCCAATAAAACTGCAGTAGCAGTTGCAGAAGTAGCCATAGATAGACCATCTTAGCTTGAACATCCACCAAAACGCAAAATTAAAACAGATCAGGTTGCAGATAGCAGAATCAATAACTTGAACTCCATGATCTTTCCACGATCTTAAGAGTTAACTCAAACTGATCTCAAAATTGAAAACCATCTGGAAAGCCTCAAACAGGACTTCCAATTCCAGAACAGAACAAAAGAGGAGCTGAAACCTTAACAAACAGAACAAAAAGGAAGTAGCAACATCCATTCAATTCCACATGAGAGGTCATCTGCTCAAGAGCATATACAGCACAGAACTGATAGAATTGTATCCTACGTTGCAGAAAACAGTCCTAAATGCATAACATCGTAGCATCAGAGTAACAGAACAGCAGCTCAAGTAGCCGTCACTATAATCCTTGAACAGAGCAACCACAACAGAAAAGTCACTATGCAGAGGACTTCCCCCTCTGCGAAGGGAGATCCCAACGACAGCCCTTGATGGTTAGGCATAAAATAAAAGTTGAAATACTTAGAAGACTAAACATTCTTCATGAGATAATGACTGCGACAACAAGATGACAGTCAGAGCAGACAGCCATAATCGATACAACTTGAAAGCTACTACAACCAGCTATAGCAAAGATGAAATATTGAAGAATGAACCTTCAAATCCCATACTGAATGCTCAGAAAACAATAGAGAACCTTTGAAAGAAAACTAAGACAAATAGAAAGACAAGTGGCCGAGGCCACACACCATCTACATTCAGGTTGCATGAACAAGGAATTAGGAGTTAGGAAGCCTTAATGAGCTGCTCACTCTGCTACTCCCTCGAAGCCTAGACCTCCAGCAAACTAAAGCAAATAGGGGGCTCGAACTCCCACTCACAAAAGATTTGGGGCTCAATCACACATCTCACGGGATCACACATATGCTGGCACATACAAAGTATCAGATTACCAATATTTCTAGCATTGAGTTTAAGATAAGTACCTTGTATATAGAAGTATTAGATTCGTCCTCAAATCAAGCTCATAATGAATCTTCCATGCACAACCTGTCAAGCTAGCCACGTGAGAAAATAGGATTTGGAAAACTAATGCAAATCATAGTCATGTACCTGCAACATTCCACTCATTTACAATCCATGCTTCTTGTGATTGAGTCATTCTGGGGAGTGATAAAAGTCTATTCCTAACCATGGAGCAAATTTTGTGAACAACTGTCTCCCAAGTACAGGAGAGATTTTGGAACTTCCTTACATTCCTTTCTATCCAAATATAATAGATGGTCACTGCAAAAACAAGTTTAGTAATGACAGCCCTAAGAGATTTACCTTTGATACCTGATAGAAATGTGACCCAATCATCCCAAGACCTACTATGCCAAGAGACATGAAGCTTGGTCTGGATGACACCCCATACCAATTGAGAGTATGGGCAGTTAAAGAAAAGATGGTCATGACTTTCCAACCCCTGACACAGACTACATTGGGGAGAAAGATTGAGACCAAAAAGCACAAGTCTATCAATTATGGATAACCTATTCTGAATAGCCATCCAAGTGACAAAACTACACTTTAGAATGTGACCTGAGAACCATACCATCTTATACCACAGGACTTGAGGAAAGGGGGTTCTCAATTTGTCCCATAAAGAGGCAATTGAGAACTGACTATTGGATGTGAGGGTCCATCTAAATTGATCAGCCCTGTTCAACCTGGACTGAACAAAAGAAGGTAAAGAACTCCTAATCTCATTAAGCTCAAAGGTTTGGGTTATGGGGAATGCCCAATTTGAGTTATGAATTATGCGGGACACAGCTGCCTCTTTTGGAATACCAGAATCATAAGAAATTCTAGTACTAAATTTGCTTATCAAAGGACCAAGAGGATGCCAGTTGTCATACCACAGGGAGGTGGATTGACCATTACCTAAAACACTAAGGATGAATGGCAGCACCACAGGTCTGGGAGTTAAGAGTTTCCTCCAAAACCAGGTGCAAGCACCAGGAATTTTCAAATTCCAAAAATTTCTCCCTTTATTAAGTAAGATTTGACCCACTGACACCACGTTGACTGTTCCCCCCTTGAAATTAGAAACCAAATGTGCTTGGCAATGGCTGATTTATTCCAAACTTGCATAGATTTAAAACTAAGGCCACCTTCCTGCTTAGGAGAACACACATGATCCCAAGAGACCTTGGCACCTGTTTTCTTCAAATCAGGGCCAGACCAAAGAAATGCCCTAACAATTGACTCAACTTCCTTAATCACCTTTTTAGGAATGATAAACAAAGAAGACCAAAAGGTTTGAATGGAAAAGAGGACATTTCTAATCAATTGAACCCTACCAGCATAGGTGAGGTCTCTATTAGTCCATGTCTTAGTTTTTGCAATAATGCTCTCCACTAACCTTTAGCAATCAGCAGCCTTAAGTTTAGTGGAGAGAAGGGGAACACCTAGATACCTGACTGGAAAGGTACCCTCTTGATACCCTAAGACAGCCAAAATGGCCAACCTAGTGCTTGTGTTGACCCCAGAGAAGAAAATGCTACTCTTCCTCGGGCTAGGAGAAAGACCTGACATAGACTGGAAATTCATTGAGAGCATCTTGAATATGGTTGACAGAGGTCAGGTCTCCCTTGCAAAATAGCATAAGATCATCTGCAAAACAAAGATTGATTAATTTGGTACATCCACATCTCCAGTGAAAATGGAAATCAGGGAGAATGGATTTTTCTCTAAGAAGACAAGTGAGAACCTCCATAACTATTACAAACAAATATGAAGATAAGGGATCACCTTGTCTAAGTCCCTTTTGACCTAAAATGTACCCAGTGACTTCACCATTGATACTAAGAGAATAATTAGCTATAGTAACACAAGCTCGAAACCACTTGATCATTAAGGGATGGAAATTCATGGAAGTCAGAACATCCCAGAGGAAATCCCATCTGACATTATCATATGCTTTCATGATGTCTACCTTCATTGCACATCTGGGAGATGGAGAGAATTTATGGTATCCTCTCATAAGCTCCTGAGTAAGGAGAATGTTATCAGCTATCCTCTTTCCTTTAACAAAACCTGATTGTATAGGATCTATTAAGAAAGGAAGGGCAATCTGCAATCTTCTGGCAAGTATTCTAGATATGCATTTATAAATAGTGTTACAACAGGAAATAGGTCTGTAATCCCCCACCTTAGATGGATTAGAGACCTTGGGAACAAGAGCAACCAATGTTGAGTTTGCCTTTTTAAGCAACTGACCAGACCTAAAAAAGGCTTTTACAGCTGTAGTGACTTCATAGCCAATGATAGGCCAAATACGCTTGAAAAAACCAGCATTATAGCCATCCGGACCAAAGGCTTTATTTGGGTGAAGAGACCAAAAGATGTCCTTAATTTCAATGTCAGTAACCTCTGCAATCATGGACATCTTTTGGCTATCAGATAACCTCCTACAGAGAACCTGTTGGATTCTAGGTAGACCTTGATAAGGAGTAGAGTGAGCTGTACCTAGCAGATTGGTGTAGTAATTAACAAAGCTTGATTTGATAACTCCAATGTCATGAGTGAGGGACCCATCATCCAACACCAGACTAGCAATCTTACTTCTATTTCTGATATTACTCACAGATTTAATGAAATATGAAGTGCACTAATCCCCAAGCTTCAACCATTGAATTCTTGACTTTTGTTTAGCCATACTTTCCTCAGCTCTAAGCAGAGTGAGGAACTGTTTATGGACCACCCTTTCCTGATTAATAATAAAGAGATTAGTAGGTTTACTACTTAAGTCTTGTTGTAAAGACTCAAGAATTTTCCTAGTGTCCGCTACCCTCTTAGAGACATCACTAAAATCTCTATTATTAATACGCTTTTGGCCTCCTTATATGGATGACTTTAATAGTTATTTGTTTTCTTTGGGGCTTGATGATCTTAAGTACATTGGTTGCTTTTTCACCTGGGCCAACAAACAGGACCCTACACATTTTGTTAGTACAAAACTGGATCGAGTTTTAGTCAGTGAGAATTGGATGAAGGTGTATAATTGTTCCTATGCTCATTTCCCTACTCCTGGGATATCTTATCACTCTCCTGCCATTACGTCTATTCTTCCAAGTCCTAGGATATCAAATAAACCATTTAAGATTTTTGATTTCCTAGCGGATCACCCTCAATTTTTGGATCTAGTTCAGAAAGTTTGGAGGAGAGTGATTATTGGGAATCCCATGTATTGTGTCTGTGAGAAGCTCAAGCTGTTGCAAGGTGAGTTTAAACTTATTAATATTAGAGATTTTAGTGATGTCTCTGCTAGGGTTGTTAACTTCAGACAACAACTGGATACCTTGCAGCATGCTCTAAGTTCTCATAATCCTAATCCTTCCATACTTAGCCAGGAAAGAGCATTTTACAAACAGCTCCTCACAATGCTTAGGGCTGAGGAAAGTCTGGCTAAGCAAAAGTCTAGAATTCAGTGGCTGAAGTTGGGTGATCAGTGTACTTTTTATTTCTTCAAATCTGTGACTAATGCAAGAAATAGAAACAAAATAACCAGTCTGGTCTAGGAGAATGGGTCCCTCACACATGACATTGAGGTCATAAAGTCCAATTTTGTCAACTTTTACACTAACTTGCTAGGTTTAGCCCATCCTGATGCTTATCAAGGACATAACAAAATCCAGCAATTAGTAAATAAGAGACTAACTGATACTCAAAAGTTGGCAATGATTGTGGAGGTCTCTGATCAAGAGATTAAGGACACATTTTGGTCCCTCAACCCCAGCAAAGCCCCTGGTCTGGATGGCTACAGTGTTGGCTTTTTAAAAAAAAATCTTGGCCTATCATAGGTCAGGTCACTGCAGCTGTCTAGACATTTTTTAGGTCCGGTAAACTGCTCAGGAAGGCCAACTCTACCATGGTAGCTCTTGTTCCAAAGATCCCTAACCCGTCCAAAGTTGGGGATTTTAGACCTATCTCATGTTGTAACACTATTTACAAATGCATTGCTAGAATACTTGCCAAAAGACTCCAGGTTGCCCTCCATGTTCTAATTGATCCTGCTCAATCGGGGTTTGTTAAAGGAAGGAGAATTGCTGACAACATCTTCCTCACCCAGGAACTAATGCGAGGGAATCATAAATCATCATCATCCCCAAGATGTGCGATGAAAGTAGACATTAGGAAAGCTTATGATAATGTCAGATGGGAATTTCTCTGGGATATTCTGTCCTCTATGAATTTCCATCCAACAATGATCAAATGGCTTCACGCTTGTGTTACCACCACTAACTACACCTTAAGCTTGAATGGGGAGACCACTGGGTACATTATAGGGCAAAAAGGTCTAAGGCAAGGAGACCTTCTGTTATCATACCTCTTTGTCGTTGTTTTGGAAATTCTCACCTGTCTAGTTAGAGAGAAATCCATGTTACCTGACTTTCATTTCCATTGGAGATGTGGGAATACTAAGTTCATCAATCTCTGCTTTGCAGACGACCTTATGATCTTTTGCAAGGGTGAATTGTCTTCAATCACCCTTATTCAGGAAGCCCTCATTGAGTGATATGATGATTATACCCTTAATGGGTTAGAAAATGGATTGCTTTAAAGCATATTCTAGGGTTGAGAGCTTCTCTCCCTAGGCTTAGAGAGAGAATGCACTCCCCTGATTTTCTTCTTCCAATTTTGCAAAAATTCACCCACAAATTTGATCTAGAGGTAAATTAAAGATCTGATTGGAATATTTCTTTTAATTGTTCAACCTCAGTGTTGTCTCGAAATTATTCCAAAATCAGCACTGGTGATTTCATTTTTGTGCCAGAATCTTCATCAATTTCACTCGTAGGTGGTATATCCCACCAATGGACTCACTATGGCGAGCACAGGAGGTGGGTCTGACTAGTTGTTCCAATCGCCAACTCCATCGTTGGGTTTCTCGGCTCGATTTTCTCAGATGGTTCTAGAAACCCAAAATCAAGCAACAGGGATGACCTCAGATTGCTGGGATACATCTCATCTTCATGGAGAAGACCCAAAGCTACTAGCTCGTGGGGCCTTTTCACAGCAACGAAATTACCAATCTCAGCAGGGTGATTTCGGGCAGACCCAAAATACAACAGTGGTTATCTTCAAATTCCGTTCACTTCAAATTCAGAGGTAACCTCAACTCAAACTTTTTCGTTTCCGAGAATAGCCTTTCCCGTTTCACTCCAAATTGGAGCTTTGTGCTCAAAAATTGCTCACGGCCAGCTATGGCCGAAGCCTTGAGTAGATAATTGTAAGAGTTCTCTGCCGTGGCTGGGGTGGTGTAGCTTCAACTCGCCGGACCATTTCAGTGGCAAGTATCTCTCTTTAGGCTTGTAAATCCATACTGAGAAACTCGAATGGGCAATCATCTGATTGGACTGAGATTGGGCTACTTTGTTAGATTTATTTACTTATTCCTGTGTTAACTAGATTTCGCCGGAATGGGTGCGCGCAAGCGTCCTACAATCTGGCGCGCAGGTCGTACCATAATTTGTCATGAAATTGGCAACTGGATGCTATATTCATGTTACACTATTGGACTATAATTGTCGTTTTACTTAACCCACTGCTGGCATTGGGCCATTGGTGCCGTATTTCAATTGCCCAATTTTGGGGCTCAATGCGATATGTTGTAGGTTGGTTTTGCCCAATGTTAGGGCTTTGGCTTTAGCAATTATGCTGGGCTTGTTCTTATTCCAAGGTTCTTTGCTTTGCTAACCTAGTTCTTTAGTGTAGTGTGGTGTGCCAGAGATTGTCTTCGACTAGATTGGTGGTTATGCGTTGATTGAAAGGGGTTTCTTCGCAAGTTGTCATTGATTAGATTGGGGTATTGCTCTGATTGAAAGGGGCAGCTTGTTGAGTTGTCATTGATTAGATTGGGGTTGTGCTCTGATTGAAAGGGGAAACTTGGTCTCACTTGCTGTTCGAGTGGCCTTTTCGGTGGTTATGCGCTGTTCTTGGTTATTGAGCTGTCTCCTTCTTGTTTTAGCGAGCCTAAGGGATTAGGTTGAGGGTGTAGTAGTCTGGATGGAATGGGTGTGGTGTGCAGCGTGCTTGGGAGGGTAACCTTGTCGAATGCCGTCATCTTCAGTTCGAGCCTCTTCTCGGTGTCTTTCCCTCTGTAGTAGCTGTTCTTTAGAAGCGGGTATTATGCTTGTTTTCTAAGTTTGGTTGGAGTATTAGTGTCTTGGATTGCTTATCCCATCTATGGAGTCTGTGGTCGTTGGTAGTTGGCTGAGAGTGGTTGTTTTGGCGAGCCTTAGGATTGGATGAGAGAGTATTAGGCCAGATGGAATGGGCATGGTGTGCAGGGTGGGGCCTTTTATCAGATGCCGTCATCTCTGGTTCGAGCCTCTTCTTGGTGCTTTGTTTCTCTGTAGTAGCTACTCAACCTCTCTTGTTACCAAATTGCTTTGTTGCTGCTAGTCCTCAGTGATGGTTATCATTTGGTCATTTCTGACCGTGACTATTGATTTTATTTCCTAGTCGGGCGAGATGTGCCCGGCAGTAGTTCGCTTTCATATTCTTACTATTCGTATCACTACTTATCATACCCCGTTGTACTATTCTTCCGCTTAGATGGATAGTGCAACGGGGGGTATGATCTCAACACACATGGCACTTTTGTTATATTACTTACTCTACTCTACTCTCCATGCGGATTGTGCATGGGTTATCGCATTTTTTTCAATTTAATTTTTTTCCTTTTCTTTTCCTCTTGGGGTATGCCCCTTGTAGGTTGTACATTCGGTTAACCTTTTTTAATTTCAAGCTAATTTACCCAAAAAAAATAGATTGCTTTGGTAAAATCTCATATCTCCCTCATTTTAAATTGGATTGAGGCTTATTATATGTCAATAAAGAGGGTTTTTGAAAGTACTACATGATGGTAGACTCCAACCATAAAAATAAGAAAGTTTGATTTATGAAAAATAGAGGCTGAAAATAGACGTAATTGAAGATCGACTATGCTACTAAGGCTAAAACACATGTCAACACATTTCTATCCTATCTAAGTGTTGCTTGCGCTCGTACCCCACATTCCAAAGTGCTCCTTCATCCCTTAAGAGTTCCATAAAGTTCCTAAGGCTTTCATGAGGTCAACCACAACAACTGGAAACCTGCTCATCATCAGAATCGTTCCCAAGGTGGGACTTGAAATACTCGTTAGGCCAAATTGGGGTTTCTACACAACTTAGCATCACAAGCATTACTTCTTACCAACAGCAACAGGTAGAGCACGACCAAACAAACCTCAAAATTGAAAGAACAAACACCAAAACTAAAGCAAATCAAACGGCGAAGATCGGAGAAGCAGAAATTGTGAAAGGTGAGGGAACAGAAGAATGTAAGCAAGCCCCTCTCTCTCTCTCTCTCTCTCTTGTGATGATGTAGATTGCTCCACCCAAATTCAGCTGTCCACCCCCTTGCGCCACGTAACCCACTATATAGAGAACCGTCTCTAAATTTATTTATTAAAGATTTTCTTAAAGTGATATGTGTTATTTTAAATAGTTGTGAATTTTATGAACCATGGATTAAATTTTTTTTTTTTTTGGGTATAGCTGCTGGGCATATACATGTGTTTAAATATTCCCTTGACTGTGTTCGTGTGGCTTTGATTGAGTGTGTTGGGGGACTCACATGTGTTGTGTAGTTAGTGTTAGAAATTTTTAGAGCTAATTACTTGTTTAAGTGTTAGGTTGATGGGCCCTAGTGCAAAAAGTTATAACATGCAAGGAAGAGGAATGATAATATAGAACTTGGAGGGGGTATAGTGTATATTTTCTACACTTAGCTTATTTCAGCCGAGAACACAGACGTTCTCTCCGGGCAATTTCTTTTTGCGGGTAAGGTTTAGCTGAGGCTTCTTGGGTTAGGTTTTAAAGGGTTTAAAAGGGTTTTATCCTGCTCAAAACTCAAACACTCTAACATTCTCGGGGTGTTCTTGATCTGTATCATCATCGGGGAATCAAATACTGTAAGTAAACTAATCTGAAAAGCCCAAAATAGGGCATCTACACTACTGTATTATGTTCTGATCCTCTATGTTCTGATCCCTGAGGTGGGCTGGCTGGGCCAAGGATGGTAATCAATACTAGTTCTGGGCCTAAAGCTAGTAAAGTTTCAAAAACCGTTGTTACAAGGGACCAGTGCATGCCGGTCCATAGTACGCGTGTAGAGACCCAAAAGAATTTTATGCTTTGTTCTCTTTATAATTCAAAAAGAATTTTTCAAAAAATACCCCATAGATTTCTCCTACTTTCAA
>BPLS01000152.1:2434806-2459743 GCA_019656275.1 Rhododendron kiyosumense | reverse complement strand
CATTCTCTCTCTCTCTCTCTCTCTCTCTCTCTCTCTCTCTCTCTCTCTCTCTCTCCACTTACTACCCTTACTATTTTTCAAAAAAAAATTAAAAAACCAAACCAAACATAGCATTAATTTTTGAAATGTATATGAAATGCCTAATAGGGAGAATATGGTATGTTTGGTGGTTAATTGAATTGAGGATTGAAGTGATAAGATAGAAACTTGAGGGAGTGTGTGTGTAATATAAAGATATAGGAGTATATATAGTGGGTGGGTGTATGTAGGAGATAATTATATCTCCCACTCTCTCTCTCTACCGTTCTCTCTCCCTCTCTCCACCGAAAATCTCTCTCTCTCCTCCTGTCACTCAAAACTTCACTCCATCTCACAAAACCTCAAGGATCTATTTCTATTTCATCTCTAGAATGCAACCTTGGGCTCATGTCGCGTTGGGTGAGGCTCGGAGGGAAGATCTTGGAGGATTTTGAAGCTTTGGGATCTAGGGCTCGTTCATTGATATCTTAGTTGAAGCTTCTAACCTTGAGGTAGGGATTTCTTACTCACTTTATATGTTTATGAGTTGATTTCGTGCTTGGATCGAGCCCTGATCGTCCCCCTTTGTTCCTTTGAAAAGCTGTCAAAATCTGCAGAAATCGCCCAAAATCACCTAGGGATCGATCCCTTCAAAATCTGGACTTTTCCCTTTGGGGATCGATCCCCAGTGGAGGAGGGATCTATCCCTCCCCTCTCTAGAAATTTTGCTCGCTTTCTGGATTTTAGCCCAACTTCAAACGGCCATAACTTCTTCATCCGATGTCCATTTCATGCAAACTTTATATCGAATCAAAGGTCTTGAAGTCAGCTTTCCATTTCCACTAGAATCACTTTAAAACTCTTAGTACACAGAAAGTTATAATATTTAAGTAGAGGTGTGTCAGTTTGCCGAGGTCTGTCGCTATTCATAAGGTTGTTCTCATTCCGTGTTATGATTCCTTATATAATTAGAACATGTTTAAGTCACTCTTGAGCATGATTGCTTATGTCCTAATAACTCGTTGTTTGATCTTGTCTCTTGGCACCCATTAGAGCATAACATTAGTGTCGTTGGGTAGAGAATGTGCTGTAAGGTTGATAGGAGTACCGTGGGCTATAAAGGGTTATATAATGAGTGTTATGGGTAGATATGAGTTTGTCTAGTGATCCGATGGGTAATATTGTAACTCGTATTCTCGTGTTTCGCCTTGTTGAGCTCCCTAGGTCCCTTTGGCATTCGTTCCAGTGTTTATGTATTCGGGTTGTTATTTGAACATTGCGGTGTGTTTTTCATGAGTGATATGGTTTCGTAAATAGCATATGTAAATGATGAGGTCGGTTGTTGAATAAAATGGTGGATGAATCCTGAATAAAAATGATAAGTTGACACGTGATGATTTATCTACATTCTTACAATAGGAGCTTAGAAACACGTACGACCAAATGTGAGATAAATTGCTTGGAATGGACATACGATGTCTTAAATTTCTGGAACGTTATGTGGATATACATGGTCTCAAACTTGGAATGTGAAGTGGATATACGGGGTTCAAAACCTGGAATGTGAAATAGATGTACGGGGTCATGATCACCTGGAATGCATAGTGGGTATATGGGGTCCGAACACCCGGAATGTGTGTCCCTTAATGTGAAAGCATGAGAAAGAGAGCCGTGAATGGAAAAGAATTAACAAAATGATTAATGGATTTAGGTAATGACAGCAAAATGTTCCTTGAGTCTTGGATTCCTGGTATGATATGGGCATTCGATTGTATTCTTCCTTGTTACCTGAGACTTGTTTCTGTAATGTTCATCTTGGTGCCTTTTCTATCTTATATGAATATAGTTTGAGTAAAGATATCTCTACTGGGCTGGTGTAGCTCAACCTATTATTATTTTCAGGTACACCTCAAGGGCATTGATATGGAGTGCTTGCTGTGCATTTGACTTCATCACTTTGAAAGCTGACATCGAGAAGTTACTTAGCATCGTGTTTATCTTATTTTGGGAAGATATGATGTGTAACGCCCCCAAAATCAGGGTACGTTAATGAAGCATTTTATTACATAATAAAGAGAGTTTATTACATCAAAAATACTTCAAAGGGTACATTTATTCAACAAAAAGGAAACTAAGGTTTCCTAACTACAGCTCCTCTTGCTTCTTCATCCTAGCCAGCTCCTCAGCTCCGGACGCCTCCAAGTGAACGGTCCATCTTGATCATCTACAAGGTCTGACACATTATACCGGCGTCGCCACCAATATAATATGCCAGGGTCACCACAAGGCAACACCGTGAGCTACGAAAGCTCAATAGAGTAACCCTACCCACTAACCCTTAACTTATAACAATACAACAGACAGTAGCAATGATACATCCACAATCTAACTACCGTTGGTGTCCAAGATTCTCCGAGTTTCTCCTACGCGACTCGTCGTAAACCGTGTCAATCATTTTCCATTTACAAAACCATCTTTTCAAAGTCATTTGCATTGGCTCCGTACCGCGGATAACCAAGCCTTTCAAAAATCTTTAGCATTGGCTCCGAACCGCGGATAACCAAGCCATACACACCCAACCTCGGTTCCGCCGTTCCGGGTTCCCGAGTATCCTCACAATGGTTCCGCCGCACCGGGTTCCCATTGGCACACAATTGCATTGGCTCCTCTCCGCGGATAACCAAGCTATACCTCACCATGGTTCCGCCGGTCCGGGATCCCATGGGAACACACACAACCTCACAATGGTTCCGCTATACCGGATTCCCATTGGAACACACACACACACACACACACCATTCACATAATACCCTCGAAATGGTCATTATGTGGTTTCCAAAGTACTTTCTTTTGTCACTTCCTTGTTAAACATACCCTAGGTGCCATGTTTCTACCTTTCTCGGTTTTCGTGTCACGTTCTCATGCAAGACTCCGCGTGTGAGACTTTTCATACAATCATGCATTCAGTCAAAGCCTTGAAATAGTACAACAAGATCATCTGAGCTACATAGCATGCTTGAATCAAAACAACACACATCATGCATTTCCAACTTTTTATTTACGATCAAAGTAACTTCCAATCAACATGCGATTTATACAAGACATAGAATTAGAGTGAAAAACTACTTTATACTTGGAAAAGTAGGTAAGGATAACTACCTTGATCCGAAACTAGTCGGGGCCGAATAAGCAAGTTGGAAAATCCTACGGGTGGTGAAAGTTCCGAATCTGGACCGAACTTCGGACGGCAGTAACTCGGTCAATCTTTGGCCGAATAGAGTCGTTCTTGGGTTGAAATCGAAGATCTCTAAACCCTCTACAACTCTCGTGAAGAAAGTTAATCCTAGAAACGACTTTTGGTTGGAGAAAAATGACGATAAAGGAGAGGACAGTAAGCTGTCCAGAAATCCAGAAATTTTACTGAACTTCGGATGCCAATAACTCGGTCATTTCTTAACCGATTGGGGTGATTCTTGAGCCTAACTTCAAGGTTTCGAAGTGCTCTACAACTTTCTAGAAGGAAGTTGATCCTAAAAACTACTCTAGGCAGGAGAAAAGGAGGATTTCCGACGGGACAGTGGCTGCCCAGAAAAACAGAAAATGGTTTCTAGAGAGAAGGAAGAGCTATTGCTTGAGGTGTGAGTTCAAAGGCTTAGAATGGCCTTCTATTTATAGGCAAGAGCTTGGCCCTCTTCTCTCTCTCTCTCTAAGTCTCACCTTGACACTTGGCATGAATCTTGGAAGATCAATGCAAGAATCCTAGGGTTGCATGGCTATGGTGTCCTTAGATTGGATTCTTGAATCAAATGGATGGTTGAGATTGTAATGGTACATGATCAAAGGGTTGAGAAGTTGCAAGGTGTTCAAGAAGTACATCTAATCAAATCCAACTTTTAAGCACAAATCAAGGGAAAATCCTAGGTTGCATGGCTATTGTGTACCATGATTTGATCTTGGATCAATTGGATGGCTAGGATTGATCCTTGGTGGGCAAGAAAGAGATTGGTGCAAGATCCAAGGGTTGAAACAATTGCAAGGTGTCAAAGGAGTACAATGGAGTCTAATGGAGAGTTAGATACACCAAGGATTTTGAAAGATCAAGAAGATCATGGGAGGTACAACCAATCTTCCTCTCTCTTTCCTCCTTCCTCTCTCTCTCTCTCTCTCCCTCTCCCATTCGGCCTCTCTCTCCTCTCTCTCTCTCTCTCAAGTACATACATATATATAAACACATGCATACAAAGTTCAAGAAAAACAATAAACAAAAGGAAATTGTACTAGAGATCAAGGGAGATTTTAAAAGACTAGATTTTCCCATTAAAACAAATCAATAGGCACATGGGTTCATAGCCAATAAAAATAACCAAGTACTAGAGTAATATATACACATGTACTCATGTATCTTAGGAAGATCAAAATCCCAATTTTAAATAATAAAAGAGTACTAATGAAATTTCAAGCCTTTAAATAAATAGTACTTACCCCACATGGGTTTAAAGGAAAAGATTAAATCAACCCATGTACTTGGGTGGAAGAACAACTTATTACCCAATGGATAATAACCACCCTAACTTTTATTATCCAATGGATAATAGTTGCTAGGGGGATTAAATAATAAAATAATCCAAAAAGGTACTTTAAAGTAATCAAAAAGTTACTTTTACTATTCATAGTACTTTAATCAAGTATACTTTTAAAATAAAGAATTGGGGTTTCTATTATCCAATGGATAATAGTTTCCCTAACATCTATTGTCCAATGGACAAAGAATATAACCATTTTGATTAAAAGAAAAAGAATATTAAAATTCTTAGTCTAGGGTTCAAAAGGGTCAAAAGGTTCACGAGGGGCAAAACGATCAATTTGCGGTTAGGGAAAAGTAACTAGGTGGCTTGCTAGTTCGGTTTCTCCAACGAGTCGGTTAGAAACTAACTAGGCTTGCCAAATGGATTAAAGTGCAAGAAATCAAATTTGAAGGGGCAAAAACGTAATTATGACAAACCTCAAGGAAATTAAGGAAATTCAAATAAAATTCAAATATTTAACGAAATTTTTAACGACAAAAAATCAGGGTCGTTACATGATGTAACTTCTATTATCACTCTTTTGACTTGAAACTTATTTAAACTTCATAGCTTTCAACTTTAATTGTAATTAAGTTATATTTAGGCCAGTGTGCCAAGGATGTAACCTTCGGAAATAATACTTGGTTCAAGTGAGAATGGAAAATCTCTTTTGGGGTATTCGGCTAGTATTTGTAAGGATTCTTAAATTATGAAAAGTATTTATTTTTTTCATGTTAAAAATTGAGGGCGTGACAACGCTCGCGCCACTTAGTGGCTGGAATCTAGTTATTTTGTGTTATTTTTCATATACACCATTGCAAGCATGCTAACAACCAGTCTATTGATTTCTATGCTAAAACTGCTAGTTGTTTATCAATAGTCATTTCTGCTTCATGGAATGCCCATGGGGTCTTTCTAGACGTGCCCCAGAACTCAGGACATGCAAAATGAAGCACTGGTAGGATGACTTAAACCTGCATGCGATAGTGATATACCTGCGCGTGCTGGTTTATCCTCATCCAGTGAGTGGCCTTTGCATGGGTAGCTTGGCCCTATGCCTCTGTTTTATCTCCACATTGTTTATGGGTTTACTATTCTTTTGGTGGCTTCCATGCCTATTAAACTGTCTGTAACTGTATATTAGCTGCCATATAAAATGTTTGGTTTGTCCTTGGTGTGCACCGGTACTTCCAGAGCCCAAAGGATTGAAAGTAAGAGCTGTGAGTTTGAATTCATTGGCGTGCGCAGGTTTGGATGTAGCGCGCGCAGGTCTGGTCATCATGCAGTGACTTAATCAGTGCATGCCGGTTTCTTTCTGTGTACGTCACTCCAAAACAGTAGCCTCCAATCTGTTTAAATCCCACATGAGTATGTTTTCATCCTGTTCTAATCGTTTCAATAAAGCAAAGCATGTCATCTATCACATCTTGCAAATATGTTACAGTTTTAATCCCTTTAAACTGTTCCCCCGCCCTAACTGGCTAAAAGTTGAAATAGAATCGCAAACGTTTTACAAATGTCCAAGTAGAGACCGATCTCTGGATTGGGAGAGATGTGTGCCTTAAAAATCTTTCTCTCTCGTAACCTGGCTCCTGAACCTAAGATATTCTAGTGACGATAGACTAGAAACAAGCTTTTTTCAAATCAAACACGTCGCATTACGTTTCAAGTTCGATTCCTTGGGTGGCAAACCTTCAAACCTAAGTGGTGACTCTGAACTAAGCGTTTCGTCACGCTCTTTTGAAAGGGGCGCACCCATCTATTTTTGGGGCGTGTTCCCACAGAACCCACCATTGCAGCCTACCGGATTTGGGGGAAACCCATACCAGAAATAAAATCGGAATTGAGGGAAACCCAGACCAGTGACAGCCCCAAACTTAGGAAGCCAACCGAACCAACAGAGAAAGAAAAACAAATGGAAAAAAACCCTTCGCCCAACTGCACAACTTATGATCTCACCGCAGGTCCAAAAGCATTAGATCTGAAGACGTCGAACGAGAAAACTGGCTAAGAAAACCACCATATGTTGAAACGCTCCGACGAGGAGGAGTTTTTGCCGTTCAACAAGTACCATCACCCCAAATTGGGGATTTTGGAAGCTTAGATGGTGAGAGAAGAGAGAAGCGAGAGATACAATCACGGTGAGAGAGGAGAGAGGCAAGGAAGAGGCGGTGGCCTCCCCCTCAAAATGGCACTCTAGGATTTCCTTGTTCAACAAAATTACTCTTACAACAATTCAAACACAATAACTTACACAACCTCTCACATATATGTGAAGTCCACACATAGTAGTGTGTGGGAAGCCCACATGTATGTTCGAGATTGTTTTAGGTTGTGTTTGAATTATTGTGTGAATATCTTTTTTGTTTCTTGTTATCAAGTTTTTTTTGTTTGTCATTTCAAAAATGGACCCGGGGGCTCTGCTGCCCGAAGGGGCACAGGAGCCCCTGCCCACACTGCCAAACGCTGCCGTTTTGATTAAATAAAAAATCTCAACCACCAATTTGCAATCCTATGAAGTAAAAACGTGATTATGAGAGCTTTAGAGACAAAATTTGATTATGTCTCTTTAGAATAATATGATCAGAATAGTAAGATCTTCACATCCGTTCAAACAGATTAAAAATTAGGCCACTTAATTTTTTAATCATATTTTTTAATATATAAATGGTCTCAAAAAAATTAGTGCTCAAATTTTCACTCCGTTTGAATCGGTACAAAGATCTTATTATTCTTATCATATTATTCTAAAGGATCGTAATTCATTTTTATCTCTAGGGCTCTCATAATCATATTTATACTCCATAGGGTCCTAAATAAAGAATATATACTTAATATGAGAGTCCTAAAGATAAAAATGAATTCCGACCCTTTAGAATAATATGATAAGAATAATAAGATCTTTGCACCGATTCAAACAGAGTGAAAATTTGAGCACTAATTTTTTTAGGCCGTTTATATATTAAAAAAATATAGTAAAAAAATTAAGTGGTCCAATTTTTAATCTGTTTGAACGGGTGTGAAGATCTTACTATTCTGATCATATTATTCTAAAGAGATATAATCAAATTTTATCTCTAAGGCTCTAATAATCGCGTTTCTGCTCCATAAGATTACAAATCGGTGGTTGAGATTTTTTATTTAATCAAAACGGCAGCGTTTGACAGTGTGGGTAGGGGCTCCTGTGCCCCTCGGGCAGCAGAGCCCCCGGGTCCTTCAAAAATTTGTTTTTATGTATGGTAGTGGTAGGTGTAGTCTACACCAGATATGACAATCATGCAAGTGTTGGGACCCACTCCTGACAAATGCATACCAATAAGATAGCCCCCCGCCACAAATAAACCTTCTCTAGCCTTAATTAAAATGTAGTACTACTAATTTACATCACAAAATTTAACAATGGGGACCATTTCTATATAATTAGTAATATGGGACCATTTATCACTACTTCACAATGTTGTTGTGCTTCAAGATCTGCCAATGTACCTGATAAACTATCGCGTGGAACCACAAAGACGTCGACCTCTCTCTCTGCCTCTTTCTCGCTCTACAATGGCAGAGAATGATGGTGAAAGAGAGAGAGACCGAGAACAGTCTCTTTCTCTCTCCACAATGTCGTAGAGAGAGCGAGCGAGGGCAGGGGAGACTTTTTGTCCGTTAATGATTAGCAGAACTCTTTTTCTGATGAAACCTGTTCTGCTGTAATAATAATAATATTAAAAAAAACAGCGACTCAGAACTCACTCTCTCCACGCCCTTAAATTACATCAATTGAATTGGTTTCCTGGTTTGTGGGTTTCGCTTGGTTTCTTCAATTTCAACCTGCTTCCTTTTGCAGTTTTGCATCATAGGTCGGTGTAATTTTCAGCTGGGTCTGGGGGTTGTTACTTTTGTGTTCGGCTGAAAAGATTGATTGACCAATTGTGCTGACTCAGCTGACCCCACCTCCGAATTTCGGCCACAGTGTGTGAAATTATCGTAATAATTTCATCTGGGGTTTTGCCCTTCCCTATATGATGCGTTGTTGACCTGTGTTCGATCATCCATATACTTTTCTGGCCTTTCTGGTGTTTATGTTGGGTCATATGTTTTGTGGGTAAAAATCCTTTCAGCTTTCAATTCCTCTGGCGGATGAAATTATGCTTTTGATTTGAGTTATATCAATTTGGAGAATCGGGTTTCGATTTGTTTCGTTTAATTTGTTGGTTTTCTTGAAAGGGTGCAATTCTAGATTAGATTTGAGGTATGGAATTGTATTGAGAAGACAATCTGGGTGTAGATTGTTAATTATTTTTGAAGGATTTGGGGTGGTGGAATCAGTTGTTGAATTTGCATGGCCAGCGGATTGGAAATTGAAGATGAGACTGAAAACAAAGGAAGCATGTGGGTTTTGGAGCAGAAGCTTGACCAGCCCATGGATGAAGAGGCTGGGAGACTCAGAAATATGTATAGAGAAAAAGTAAGATGCCCATCCCCTCTCTTTGGTTGACTTTACTCTTTCTTACTTTTTGCCTTGCCAGAAAAATGTGAATCAGTTCTACTTTTTGAGGTACTAGATAATGAGTTACTGATGTTGATGTATTAGTTTAGTAGCTTGGTGAAGTGTTCTGAAGGCCAATCGGTTTAATTTCAAGCTTGAACATCTAACTGAGAAGACCCAGATTTCTTCAACTGTGTTTGGCAGTTTGCAGCACTTATTATTTTTCTTTCTTTTGATTTTTGTTGCATCACTAATGTTTTGAAAGTGTTGTTCGGCTCTATGGAAAATGGATTGCATGACATAAGGTGTAAATAAAAGGTCTTTTTACGTTAAGATTTTCCTCCACTCTTGATAAGTTTTGAGTTCTTCTGAATCTTCTGATTTAAATCTATTAAGATGAAATCATTAATGTTTCTCGTTTTATGTTGCACCCCTGTTGTTGATATGGAAAATTGGTGTCATATGGAAGCTACCGCATTTAATGATTATGTCAATAGCCATGGATATGTTTGGGTATGTGTTTATATAACTGCCTTTTTTCCAGCAACATTGTTCAAATTAGGGAAAGTTTTGCTTCAAATGTCATCAAGTTACTGATGTAATTTGTTTCGCAAACTCGATAATAGTGTGAATTTCCTAGAAACAGATCCCAGATAGCAGATGAAAGGATTATTCGAGATTTGGAGCTGACTTTCATGGTTTTGTTTTGCAATATCCTAATGAATCCTGCAGAAGTTCTCCGCATTACTGCTTCTGCGACTTGCATTTCAGAGTCTTGGAGTGGTCTATGGGGACCTAGGTACATCTCCCTTGTATGTGTTCTACAATACTTTCCCTCATGGAGTTAGAGATCCGGAGGATGTCATTGGAGCTCTTTCGTTGATCATTTACTCCCTTACTCTTATACCACTACTGAAGTACGTTTTCATAGTGTGCAAGGCGAATGACAATGGTCAAGGTAAGTTGATCCCATGCTGTTACCATACTTCATTGAAGTCTGCTTTTGCGGAGCCATAGAACTGATAGTGTGTATTCTAAGCATGATAGTGTAACTGTGTTTGAATGGGGATTTTGAGCAGCGTAACAGAATAGAACCCAATAGCAGTCATACGTGGTCAGATTTTCATTTACAACGTTATGCTGGGTCAGGGTAATAGTGTGATACCCATGTATCTGCTTGGTGATTAGCTCTATGACTTGTTGCATATTGTGGTCTATTTGACTTGGCTATGATTAGCAGAGTGACTTAGCTATGATCAGCAGAGTGATGGGTTTTGAAGATGAAAATTCGACAAAAACATAGGGTGAAGAAAAAACACACCCACACAAGAAAAGGAGAGATGACTGATGCTTTGCAAAAGTTAATAATTATGTATTTGTGCGATAGGGTGAAAAAGCACCCAACCACACAGGAAAAGGAGGGAGGACTGATTCTGTACAAGTAGTTTGCAAAAACGTTTATAGCTTGCTTGCCAGCATTCTTCTTGAGGTAGCCAGAAGGTGTCTTGTAGTCTATGGATATTGAATAGTGTTGTCTCTAAAGCAGGGTGCAGTTTTTGGAGTGAGAAGATAGAGTCTAAAGCAATTTAAAAGATTATTTGTTCCATCTAGACTCTTAGTGACGGTCATGCCTTATATATATATATATATATAATTTGCTTGTGACGATAAATTGAAGTTGATATGAAGTGCTTGTGTATGCAACAATAGTGTTTTTTTCTTTGGCCATGTACTGCCGAGAAACTGCATGGGATGCAGTTTTATTTTTTCCGGCCACTTGCCGGTCCTAATTCAATATGCGGTTCCGTTCATGTTGTAGATCTTATCTAAATGCATATGAGTATATGAACGAAATAAATAAAATAAAACAACTCAAAACTCAAATCTTGGTGGTTCTGATCCGGTGTGTGTAGAACATCATTTTGATTTGTTAGTTTACTCCGTTCACGTACTAATTGGCCCAATTAATTTAATTTTAAACTACATTTTTTGTTTTGATGAGATCTACATTATTGGCGGAACCGATTATTGAAATAGGTCCAACAAGTGGCCAGAAAAGACCCGACTGCACACAGTGCAGTTCTCGGTAAACTGTCGAGTTTAGAAGCCATTTCCTTTTTCTAATGTAGACTAATGTGACTCAAAAGATTATTGTTTTTCCATTTCTTTGTTCTCTGTGTAAAACACTGAATTAATCAGCATACACATGCAACTGAGCTGAATATGTTGTAATGCATGGGTTCATGTACGGGCAATAGATACAATTATGGTCAGTGTTCTAAAAGGCGCTAGTCGGGCGGAGACCCACTGCCTAGCAATTTCGGTTTTTTTTTTTTTTTAAATTTTGGGAATTGATTTCTACACTCCTTTTTTTTTTTTATAACCACACTCTCTTTTTTGGATTTTATTGTTGAAAGTGTATGTTATTTTTTTTTTGCTTAAAGGCAAAGCCCCGTGCTTGTCCAAGGAGGGAGTTTGCTTTACCCAACTCCCTAAAAGGGAGTGTAGAAATCAATTCCCTTAATTTTTTAAATTTCATTTTTTTTTGGGGGTAAATTAGCTTGAAATTAAAAGAGGTTAACCGAATGTACAGCCTACAAGGGACATACCCTAGGAGAAAAATATAAGGGAAAAAAAAAAGAAAAGTGAAAAAAGTGCGATAAACCATGCACAACCCGCATGGAGAGTAAGGTAGATTAAAGTAAATAACATAGTGCACTGTGATTTGTTATCATACTTCGTTGTACTATCTATCAGGAAGAAAGCACAACGGGGTATGATACAAAAGTGATACAAGAAGTAATGATGACATGAAAGCTAAGTACTACCTGGCACAGCCTGCCAGGCTAGGCTATAAGATAAAGTAGTCGCAGTCAAATAACGACCATCTGATGAACCATCACTGAGGAATTGCAGCAACATAGCAACTCGATAATGGGGGGAGGCTGAACAGCTACTACGAAGAAACTAGGTACAGATAAAAGGCTCGATCTGGGGATGACGGCATCTGACAGGGGGCACACCACACCACACCCAACCCACCAATCTACTACTCCTTTGACCAAATTCCCAAGGCTTGCCAGAAAACAACCCGCCCTCAGCCAAATACCAATCACCACAGTCGCCAGAGAAGGGATATGAAGACCAAGATTCTAATAATCCAAACTAACCTAGTGAGTCAAACGCAATACCCACCTCTAAGAGAATAGTTACTACAGAGGAACTAGGCTCCAAGAAGAGGCTCAAACTGGAGATGTCTGCATCCGACAAGGCTACCCCCTTAAGTACCCTGCACACCACGCCCAATCCTTCCAGACTACCACTCCCTCAAACTAATCCCCTAGGCTCGCTATAAACTAAAAGTGAGACGGCACAAAAGCCTCAAATCTAACCGCCATTAACAGTGCAAGACCACCGAATCATTTGGCTCAACCATTAACAGTGCAAAACCACCGAATCATCTGGCACGAAAGAGGACACAAAGTACCGCAGGAGAACCAAACTGCCCTTTTCAATTAGAGCTCAGGCCATTCTAATCAATGACAGCCACGGAAGCTACCCCTTTCAATCAGCCCACACCACCAGTTAGACAATGATAGCTCCGGAGGCTACCCATTTCAATCAGAGCCCAAACACCGAACTAGTCAATGACAGCCACGAAGGCTAACCCTTTCAACCAGTGCAAGCCTCCAATCTAATCATTGATAGCCACGATTACATCCATACTACGCACAACCACCGGGCTATTTGAAGCAAAGAAACTAGGAATTTAAAGACGCTCAACAAAGAGCTACCCAAATAGGACAGCTGTGGTCCAAATGTTACTATATGAAGGATAATCTGGAAACCAGATATAGTGCTCATGGTTTCCAATATCAGGTTTTGACAAGCCCACTCTCAATTAGTACGGTGAGCCCACTCTCGTCTTCTCGAAACGAGAATCGGAAAACCAATGCAAACAACTATACTAAATCGATCCAGAGCTCAATAAAGTCTATGTGAAACTGCTATTTGCAACATATGTGCCAACCGAGTCAATATCCTGATTTGATACAATAATAAAACCAGAAGGTACCTCCAAAATGAACTGAATATTCCCACAAGCTAGAACATTGCATCGCCAATGACTCCCTCCGTCGTGACAGCAGGAGATGGATCACAAGGAATACAACTGCTAGACTCGTGGAAAACCAGATCGATAAAAGAAGTTGTTATCCCGCCGTGACATTGTCGGGCTTACCCTTAATCGGAGTTGATTTCGAACCACGCGCAGTGGGTGAACTTGAGAACTTGGGATCAGCTCCACTCGTACAACAGTTTGCGAGTGAAATCTGACCGATTATAACCTCTAGCCTGTTGTGGAAATCGATCCACGGGCCCATTGTGTTGTATCTCCATCTCCAAACTCATTAGGCCCAACTGAAGGACAGACCTGAACGGCTGTGGGAGCCAACAGATCTGAACCCAAGAATGCCCACAGCTCTGAACACACCGGAGCATCTCCTACACTCACTGCGTCCTCTGATGTGGGTAACCTATGTACTCCTGCAACCCCATAGGAGTTCTAGCAGATCGAAATTTTGATTTTTGATTCAACCAGTACAGGCCGTAGCCGACTGGAAACAAACGGCGCCACACCGCTGAACTTTCCAATTACAGCTTGGTACCTCAGAGAATCGGATTCATGGTGGAATTTTAACAGGGGAGTGCATTCTCTCTCTAGGTTTCTTTAAGACAATCAGGAGATTATTTCATCTATGACTTGCCACTCGGCAGTCACACACACACAAAGCTAACATTACACAAAGCTAACATTACACAGAGAGAGAGAGAGAGAGAGAGAGAGAGAGAGAGAGAGAGAGAGAGAGAGGTGATCGGCGATGACAGGTGATGTGATTGGTGAGTCTGCCACGAGATCACTAGAGAAAGAGAGAGAGACGTGATCGGTGATGACGGGTGATGTGATTGGTGAGTCTGCGATGAGATCGCTTTCTCCTTGTCGATGTCTGGGCTTGTTGCAACTGGGTTAGGGCAAAAGATGATGACTGGAAATCGTATATACTTCGGTAAAATTACAACAAAGGCCCTTATATTGCTTTACCACAACACTAAGGCCCTTAGCCACCTAGCTCCACCTAGTCTCCTTGAGCACCTGCCGCCTAGTGCCTAGGCGACGCCTTTTAGAACACTGTTTATGGTATATGAAATGTTTTTCATTTGCATTGCTTTCTGTGTGCTGTATATTCCATTCTCTGTTACTAGTAAACTTTTGTCTTTCATTGTGCAGGTGGAACTTTTGCTCTTTATTCACTACTATGTCGACATGCAAAAATCAATACGATTCCTAATCAACACCGGACTGATGAGGAGCTGACAACATATAGTCGCAACACATTCCATGAGCATTCATATGCTGCAAAAACCAAGAGATGGTTGGAGAAATATGCTTCAAGAAAGCACGCTCTTCTTGTGCTTGTCCTTGTCGGCACTTGCATGGTTATCGGGGATGGAATTCTCACTCCAGCAATATCAGGTATAACTTCTTTTTTCTGTCATATTGTTTGTGTGAAGCACAACTTTCTTCATGCTTGAGCCATTTGAAGCGTTGTACGTAAGCAAACCTATGTCGTCTGTAACAAGTTTGCACAGATTGGAGCATACAGCTGATGATACCATGATTCTTTGACAATTCTTTTCATACACAAGAAGTACAAGACAAAACAAACAACTGGGAGCTCAAGCTCTCATAGTCAAAACCCCAGCTTTATGAGCTGCTAGGAGGGGCTCCACTACAATCCTCCGCAAGATAAGAATGTGCAAAATGACTTGGTGCTCCATCTTTCCAATTCACGAGTATTGTAGTATGAAGGAAGGAGATATTTTTTTACGTAGTTTTTACTTGTGCTGTTGATTATCCACTCTTTGACCTTTAGTGTGGACCTTCTTCTGATGAATTACCTTTACAAGCCATCCACTCCTGTTTTCTCCCGTCCAACTTAGTTTGTCCATTTTGAGATTTCATTTTGATTAATGGAATATGCATTCATTGCATTCAAATTCAATAAAAGGTATAAATTCCCAACATTGCTGCTTGATCCCTCAATAATGAAATTATTTCAGACCATTTTCAAGTGATAGCTTTGGAAAGCTACAAGTTTTATGCTTTGATTTTTCAAAGTGTCCAAGCATTATGGGACACCCGAAAATGGGAAGATGGGCATACAAGTGGGATGGAGAGAGTATATACGTTGTCTTCCATTGCTAAAGCTCGTATATCCAATGGAAGACAACATATATTTCTTCTCCGCTTTTATAGACGGTATCAGTCTTCTGTTGAATTTGTTTTTTTTTAGGATGCATTTTTCCATCGTAAGATTCTTAACCAAGGTATCTTTAACAGTTCTGTCAGCTTCTGGAGGAATCAAGGTAGACCACCCCAAGATGAGTAATGGTACTTCCTTACCTAAATGTTGTATTTGCTTCTCTATTATTGAAGCATCTTTCATTTGTTTTATAACACTTCATTTCAGTTTCATTTTTGTATTGTTTCTTCTCTTAAATGATATAGATTGGACTCAAATGATATTTATGGTTTGTGGTGCAGATATAGTTGTGCTGGTCGCTGTTGTCATTTTGATATTCTTGTTTAGCCTGCAACACTATGGTACAGATAAAGTAGGGTGGCTCTTTGCTCCAATTGTGCTACTTTGGTTTATTTTGATTGGAGGTATTGGCATATTCAACATTCGGAAATATGATAGCAGTGTTCTGAGAGCTTTTTCACCGGTGTACATAGTTCATTATTTCAGAAGGGGAGGAAGAGATGCTTGGACCTCCCTCGGAGGGATCATGCTTAGTATCACAGGTGAACTTCCTGTTTTGTCTTAGGAATCTGTGATCCATTTTCTCTCAGAATCCATTCATGATTGGGCTCTGTCTGTTTTGATGTAAAAGTGCTTGAATTTGGAGTTTGGATTATATTCTCGTGTAAAACATCTTTCATTAAAGTGGTCTTCCATCTTTTCACATTTTGGTGATTGGTTAGGTGTTGGGAAAATGTCTTATTAAAAAGAGAACATGAAAAGTACCTCAAATCGTTCTTACCAAATAGGAATCCTCTTTATGCTTTTTTTTTTTTTTGGCTCCCTTTCTCGCCCATTGTGCACACAATGAATTCCTCTTCAATGTCAAGCTATCTCAGCCATCATCGATACTGTGCCAACATTGCAAAAGCCCATGGCTGTTCTTTAATGATGATGACGATTGACGAGTTGAAGTTGTACATAAAATTACTTACCTAGGTTAGAAAGGGACTCATTTTACGTTGACTTATTGCAAAATATTTTGTGTACAATATTTTCCCCATGTTATGTGCAACCAAATATAGAAAACTAGGAAAATATTTTTGTCAAATATGTTTTCACACTCGACAAAGGGAGCTTTAGTGAATCACTTGTAAAATCAATGGCTTGTAATCTGACGTATTCTGTTAAACATTGCAGGGACAGAGGCTCTTTTTGCTGACCTAGCCCATTTTCCAGTTTCTGCTATACAGCTTGCTTTCACAGTAGTTGTGTTTCCATGTCTGCTTTTAGCCTACTGTGGGCAAGCTGCCTACCTTGTCAAACACAAGGATCATGTCATTGATGCATTCTATCATTCTATTCCAGGTTTGTTGTAACATCATTTTATTTTTCCTGTATTTCATTTTCTTGGCCTCTGTCCATAAGAGAAGTAAAACTGCTTCAAAAATTGAAGTCAGAAGCACTACTGATGTAGGACAGACTTTGGGTGTACCTCAAAAAAACTGAGAGACTACAACAGAAAGTAGGATAGCCAAATGGGTTGAAAACTTATTTGTGATCTCAAGCCAATTTGCCCAAAAAAAAAAAAATTACTTGTTTGGGATCCTGCAGTGTGCTTAACAGATATATAAATTTTGAAATGCATATGAAAGTAATAAACCTGCTTAAGTTTGATGTATTCAGATGAAGTAGTTATTTTGGGTATAAAGGATGATTAAATTGCACTCTGAAAAAAAGGAAGGGAGTGGGTCCAAGGGTAATCTAGGCAATAGCATTATAAAATTTTCTTAAGGGTACTAAGTACACATAAAGCCCTCAGGCCCACAATCTTAGAATGAAGAAGATGCTTAGAATGTCAGAAAAGTTTATCGTGTTTGCAGAGTTGTATAACCAACACCCACCCCTCTTCTCTGAATCCAGAATAAAAATAATGTAAGACTGAAAAAATGAAAAAACATTTCTCCATTTTATTGCTATGCTGCCAAGTGCCAACTTTATACTTTCTTACTTGGCAGATAGGATTTACTGGCCGGTTTTTCTCGTTGCAACTTTAGCTGCTATTGTTGCAAGTCAAGCCACTATATCTGCTACCTTTTCAATAATCAAGCAGGCCCTGGCACTTGGATGTTTCCCTAGAGTCAAGGTTGTGCACACATCAAAGAAATTCCTCGGGCAGATATACATACCAGATATTAATTGGATCCTTATGATTCTTTGCATTGCTGTGACTGCGGGATTTAAAAATCAAAGCCAAATTGGCAACGCATATGGTTAGTTTATCCATAGTTAAGAGTTGGAATGTGATGCTGTCATTCTTCTTGCAGTTCATATGCCATATTTAAGCAAATTGTGGTTCTCTGCGAATTAAAGTTGTCATCTGCAAATATTTTTTTAAGCGAGATTAGCATTTCCAAAGACAAACCTCATAATTGCACAGCTTAAAACTAAGAAAATCAGGCAAAGCCACTTCTAAAGAGTCCAAGCCCAAATCTAAACTGCTCACAGAAGTAACACACATTATTGTGGAAGCAAGCTCATTAGATATGGGCTTGGACTCTTTAACACCACTTCTAGATCCTCCACCTGTTCCATTATGCTGTAAGGGAACTTTGCAATAGGAAGCATAATTGGATGGGGGAGATTTCTATGGCAATCCATTTGAATTGGGAAAGTATTGTTATGTTAATCTTGCACTATGGCAGAAAATTGATGAGCTAACAAGATGAAGCAGCTTTCAACCCTCTTGAGGAAATCTGCTATGGTCATAATTCAAAGAACTCCCCCACATATATTTGATACTTCTAGTTCCTACAAAAATCTATGCCTCTAGAAAACATAACTGATGAACACAAGTCTGATATTTTCTCATATGAGTACTTACAAATATGTCTGCATCATTTACCGAATGATGTTCTTCTGAAGACATTTGTATTTATGTTCAATTTAATGTGCTTAAATTAGGAATATGGTTAAAAAGTTAGGAATAAGTTAAGAATTTGAAGAATTTTGTTCCGTTGAGTTAGAAGTAAACTTGGTAGTGAGAATTGTGGGGTTATGTAACAACATATATCATACAAGTTTTTATCTTGATGACTAGGTGTTTGGGCCAGCTTATGCGCATCTCGATTAATTCTAGGGGACCATTCCCACCATCCAGTGGGGGCTCCATTTAAAAGCCAGAGCAAAGGCTCTTAATTGACTAGCCCCAAAGGAGATGATAGCACTTGAGAAGTTTCGAATCTGAGACTTTAGGAGGGAGCAAACCCCCAAGTCTCAGACCTTGACAACTTGGCCAACCACTTGGGTTTCATATACCATACAAGTTAACAGTGTTAGCACTGCACCACAGTTTAAAACCACAAATCGGTAAATTAGTTGTTTGTAGAACTTAGAATTCCCTGAAGGCCAATCCATAGGACATCAAATCAGCTTAACCCAAAACAAATAGCTCGTTCAAATTCATTGGCTCCCACTTATTTTTGTTTCCCGCATGAAGTGTATAGCCATACTAGTCTTCTTTTCCAAATCTAAATTGCACTTGCACAACGTTATTTCCAATGTCACCACAGGGACTGCAGTCGTGATAGTAATGCTGGCGACTACATTGCTCATGACTCTAATTATGTTACTAGTGTGGCATTGCCACTGGATTGTCGTCGTTATCTTCACCGGCTTATCTCTGATAGTGGAATGCACTTACTTCTCAGCTGTACTTTTCAAGGTTGATCAGGGTGGGTGGGTCCCACTCGTGATCGCAGCAGCCTTTCTTCTCATCATGTACTTCTGGCATTATGGCACGTTGAAGCGCTACGAATTTGAGATGCATAGTAAGGTCTCGATGGCGTGGATCCTTGGATTGGGACCCAGTTTAGGGTTGGTCCGTGTCCCTGGGATAGGCCTTGTGTACACTGAGCTGGCAAGTGGGGTCCCACACATTTTCTCTCACTTCATTACAAACTTACCCGCCATTCATTCCGTTGTCGTGTTCGTGTGCGTGAAATACCTTCCGGTGTATACAGTTCCAGAAGAGGAGAGATTCCTCGTAAAACGGATTGGACCTAAAAATTTTCACATGTTTCGGTGTGTCGCGAGATACGGCTATAAAGACCACAAGAAGGACGATGAGTTTGAGAACAAGCTGTTTGATAATCTTTTCATGTTTGTTCGACTTGAGTCGATGATGGAAGGGTGTTCTGATTCCGATGAGTATAGCTTGTACGGACAACAAACAGAGAGGTCAAAAGATTCTCTTCTGAGGGATAATCCCAACTCAGCTTATTGCAACTTTGACCCTACAATCTCGTCTGTGGACTCAATTGTGCAGGTGAAATCGCCGTTGCACGGAAATAATCATAGTGGGGTGTCATCAGGGCAGACAAGCAATCAGACAGAGGTGAATGAGTTGGAGTTTTTGACCAACTGTAGAGATGCTGGGGTGGTGCACATACTTGGTAACACAGTGGTGAGAGCAAGTAGGGATTCTACAATCTGTAAGAAAATAGCTGTTGATTATATTTATGCATTTCTTAGGAAGATTTGCAGGGAAAATAGTGTCATCTTCAATGTTCCTCATGAAAGCCTCTTGAACGTTGGGCAGATATTCTATGTGTGAAAATTCTTTGAGAATGTGATCAGTGAGAATATAGTCATGTTTTTATCACTTGGGCGTGAACTGTGTTCTTGATTTTTTTACTGCTCTTTTCATATAATATATCCATCCATGGTCTTTGTTTGGTTGGTATATATATATATATATATATATAAAGGGACGTCCTTAACTTACCGTATATATATATAAAGGGACGTCCTTAACTTAATACGGTAAGGGCGCTCTTATTTGAAGTTGTGTGTGTGTATATAGGAGGCTCTTTTAGAATTGGGAAAGGTAGGAAGACACTTACCTTTGGTTTAGTATGCAGATTTGAAGAGGAGGATTCACATGTAATGAGTGTTGGAATTTTAAGTTTCAACATTCATTCGAGTGGTTTCTTTCTTTATCTCATAAGCCGTGTCTTTTTTGAGAATAAGCACCACATGGTCTGTCTACATGAACTCATCCATGGGTGTTTAGAGTTTTCATATATACACACATCTCTTTTACACACACCCACACGTACCTATGCTATTACCAACTTCTATGCTATTACCTACTATTAGTTGGTTGAGATTAGTACTGTTGTTGCTGTCCGTTGCAATTCAGCAGACTATTGATACTTCTAGTGTCAATAACAAAGGTTCGAAGTGCAGGTTTTGGCATCTGAACTCTCACAAGTTTTGAAGCTATTGTTACTCTCGGTTGGGGCTTCACTTGCCTCTCCCTCATCAATTTGAAAATGTTCACCATTCTGTAACTATTCAACCTTTTGTAATGTGTTTCCATCCCCCCTACTAGATGGGATTGAAACACGTGTAACTGGAATTATTAGTAACTTGTAGCCTTTTGGTGTAGGTTTCATTTCACTTTATTTCTCTCATTTCTGTAGTCTCATGTAGCCACTTGGCGTAGGCCTTTTAAATCTTCTCAATCTTTGTTTTGTTTCTCCTTTTCCTCCTGAAATATGCCCCTTATAGACTGTATATTCGGTTAGCATCTTTTTTATTTCAAGTTAAATTACCAAAAAAAAAAAAACTTCTATGATAGACAAGTTCATTAAACTTTTGGTGATTGCGAACATTGGGATATATGTCTTGTTTAGGGATGTATCTGAGAGTTGTTCATCAAACATAATACTGGGCACAGACTCTCATATTCATAGCTCAGATTTTCTACTTGTTTCCTGATATATCTGTAGCATATGCGATTGTTATGATTTATTTACTTTTGTGATGATTTTTATGTTAGGATTTTAATGGCTTTTCATGATTCTACTTCATAACTTTCCCTAACATGCAATACAGAGAGAGAGAGAGAGAGAGAGAGAGAGAGAGAGAGAGAGAGAGAGAGCAACCAGATTGATATTCTATGCAGAAAGTCTACACACACATACAATCTGTGCACAGATTGTGCACAGATTTTATTGTGGGGCCCACCACGAGTTCCACACAAATCATCCGAGCCGTTCATTAAACGTAAAACATTTGTTCAAGGGTCCCCGTAAAAAATAATTTCAATCCGAAACCTATAGGTGCTCGATCCAATCATATAACTTTTCATTATCCGGAAATCTGAAGGAAAAGGTAGATGGTTGGATGAAACACCTATAGCTTATAGGTATTAGATTGAGCTTATTTTTTACGGGGACCCTTGAAAAAATGTTTTACATTTAATGAACTACTCGGATGATTTGTGGGGGAACCGTGGTGGGCCTCACAACGAAATCTGTGCACAATCTGTGCACAAATTGCTGTGTGTAGCAGGACTCTAGTATTCTATGTGCTGAAAAACCATTGGATAAATAGTCCGATATTGATCCTGTAGTTTTTCTCTATTAAAATAGGCTTAGCTTAGATTGGCTTCTTTCTGTTGGTAAAATATTATGGAGTCCATCTTTTTGGATTTTGGGTTGTTTCTTAGTGAAGGGCATGATGAGTGATCGAGGCAAAGTGGGATGGGAAGGAAGGGAAAGGAAAAGAAAATAATTCTTTTTCTTCCCTCCCCTGTTTGGAACTAAAAGGAGACAGAAGAAAGAAACAAAAAATAATAGCAATGAATCAATCTTGAACTTTTTCTCCGCTTTCTCCCTTATTGTTTTCTTTTGGGAGCTTAAAGCAAAAATAAAAAATAGAATCTCTTTTGTTGGAATATAATAAGGGATAGTAGGAGGGGCCCTTACAATCCAGAATTTTTTAGAGGCCTAGCCAGCTCTGCTCAACTATTGAACAGAATATTTGGGAGAGTTGAACACCGATTTCCAATTGACTATCAAAGTTTGTTTTGCCTGTCAAATTATTGTCTCTAAGCTATATATTGGTGATTATTATGCCTTTTACAAGGAACGGTCAAATACAATGGAACATGACTTCCATGGGAAACTGATTTCTTCTGGAAGCACATAATTTTTCATTTTCTTCTCACTTTTCAAATCAAAATCAAAACAAAGAGTGTAGCTTCTAACTGCAATTTACTTTTCATATATTTCTTCTTTCCGTTTCCTTTCTTTCGAAAATCCAACATCCAAACACCCCATGACCGTCCTATGGTCACAGAAATCGTCAAGTAGAGGCAGAGGCATATAAAAGATCAATTTGAATGATCCAGCAACATAAAATATTTCCCTGGACCGATTTTCTTTTTTTTGTTGTTAAAAGTGAGAAGATTGTATTGATAAACGCCCAGTGGCACTTACAAAACGGAGATCATTACAAAGAATTTAGACAAAGTCAAATTAATCGTCTAACAAATACAAAACGAGTAAATCACAAGGTAATTGATGTCTTTCATCTTAACCCAGGCATGCCCTGACGTAACAATGACACTTTTAAACAGCCTAACATTTAATTAGGAGTCTCAAACGAGAAAAAGTGCAAAGTTAAGGACAAAAGATACCAAGTACTTAGACGATCAGATGCAGTCCAATCAATGATAAACGCACCAATGAACTCCCAAAACTATAAATCTACCAAGCCGCCACGAGTTACCACGCCAAGTCATCGTGTAAGGATAGAATGCTGAATCATAGATATTGTTGTGAAGAAATCTCGATTGAGAGAACTTGATCCGTAGAATAAATTCGTCCAAAGACGAAACTAACAACTCTCGTATCAATGTCCAATCAAACGAATTGATCACGTTTTTTCAGGTCTCTCTCCTGGGCGATGGGCAAGTTGGGCGATTCCTTTGGCGATTCGTATCTCCGTTCCACTTAAGCAGGTAATCTCTCATGGCTGATGGCACGATCTCATTAGCAGATGGGCTAGGCATCAAAGCCCTAGATTCCAACGAGATTCGACGCAAACAGAGGTTAATGGCTTTATCAAGCCCTAGAAACTCTAAGAACTCGCCACGTACTGAGCTGGGGGTTCCTCATCAGATCACCACGGATGTAGCAGAGGAACGAGAGAAGGAGGCCCTAACCAAGCAACGGTCTGTCTCTGATTCTTCAATATGCCCTCCATCCTTGCAAGGGAATCTCTCAAATGCAACACCCCATGGGGTTGAATCTCGTAGCCCTAATCCGATCAAGGTAAATAATTTAAGCTCCAATCGGACTGTGCCTCCCAATACCATACAAAAACTCTTTGATCTCTGCCCTGGTGCTTCTTCAAGTGACCTAAGCCAAGGATCTTCTCTCAGAAATGCAGTTCATGCAACATCTCTGGCTGAGTTTGGGGCATCCAGCCCTAGAACAGTCAAAAGAACTAGTCCTTCACGGAAACTACAGCAAGTTTTTGAGGAAGCTTTAGTGAGAGAAACGGAGGAGCGAGCAACGACCCCCTTCGACAGCAACTATCAGATTGAGCGTTCACAAGAAGAGGTACAAATTTTGATCCCTGCTCAGCAGATCTTGTTTAACGCCAGAGGAACTCCCTATGTGGAGGGTGATCCTAACCTAGGTTATAGTATAGAGAGTACTAAACCTAGGCCTGGCCAGACCAAACCAGTGGATAATAAACCAGCTGCTAACCTGCTTCATAAGTCCATTTACGGACCCAAGCCGGGTCAGATGAAACCTAAACCCAAACCAAAAAATTGGGCTTCTCTTCTTCAATCCCAGAGTCCCTCTTCGGATTTGAAATTGGATTTTTTCCCTGACTTACAGAGAGGGAAACAAGCTCTAGTTGAAATAGACATCGAACTGACTGAGGTGGGGAAATGGAACAGATATTTGGTTGGTCATTTCCTGGATGGTCAAATGCCTTACCCCCTTTTGGTGTCCACGGCCAGGAACCAATGGAAAGACCTCTTTGTGGCTGTCAAGCCGAATGTAGCTGGGTTCTACTTGTTTGAATTTAGAGATGAACAGGCTAAAATGCAAGTTCTAGAAGGGGGGCCCTATTTCTTCTCACAAAAGTACCTTGTTCTCAAGGATTGGCACAGGATGATGAAGCCTGCTAAGGACCAACCTTCCAAAATCCCAGCTTGGGTTAAATTACATGATCTTCCTTTTGAGCTTTGGAATCAAGAGTGCTTGAGCCAGGTGGCAAGCACGATTGGGAGACCTCTTCATGTTGATCAAGCCACAGCCAAGACTGCTAGGCAACCTGGCCTCCTTCATACTAAATCCACATAAGCTAGAATCTGTATTGAGGTGATTGCTGAGCAAGTTCTCCCTGATGAGGTTAAAGTCATTGTTGCAGCAGAATCTGTAGTTGTTCCAGTTGAATACCAAGTGCTGCCCCCCATGTGTGTCATCTGCCATGTCTTTGGACATCACACGATAAAGTGTGCTAACAAGTCATCTACCTCTTCTCTCCCTCCTCAACCTGCTGCTCAACTTGTGACTGAAGTCGGGAGTGGGAAACAAAAGGATGACTGTCAACACCTCAACCAACCCAGTAGTTCACATCCAAATACTCACTCTCTTGAGGAAGATCTCAGTGATTCTGAAGATGAGCTGCTTGAAGTCTTAGAAGGAGTGGTGAGTAGCAATCAGAAGGTAGGAGTGTCGAGTCAACTTGTAACAGCAACA
>BPLS01000152.1:2343746-2399806 GCA_019656275.1 Rhododendron kiyosumense | reverse complement strand
TAATTATCTGGTGTTAACAGGGGTGAAACAAGAACGGAGGTAGGGCTATCAGAGTGATGAATAAGGTATGGATCATCAAAGTCATTAATTGACTTTGAAGGAGATGATGTTTTTTCTTCCATAAGAAAGAAATGAAGATGGATAATTTAGTTTGGCTCTGATACCATAATAAATGAGAGTCAAAAGATAGCAAAACCAAAACTTACTTTATGATATTCATGGGAGCAATATATATACATCAGGAGGTCCATACTTGGATGGATAAGATTACAATCAACTTAACCGAATAAGAAAAGATAGGGAAAAGAAGATAAAGATAAACTACACTACAAGATAAACTACAACACACAACAAACTAATCCAAAAGATAATTATTAAGAGATTAGATTAGGAAATATTGGCTAAGACCCCAGCAAAGCAAAACAAAACCAGTCCCACAGAAGAAGGAGAACAGACAACATCTGGCTACTACAAGCACCCGGAAACCCCAAACCTAGGAAAACAGACACATGGCCCAACGGACAAACAGAGCCAATAAAACGAAAAAATTAAAGCTAGAGAACAATACCAAGACACCAGATTCAAGAAGAGCCATTAGGAACAAACACTTTAGGAGAGATTTGCCTCTCCAGGTAGCAAATTAGCAATCTATTGGCATCAGTTTTCTTCACATTTCTCCATGAGCTCACGCAAGCTCTGATATCAGCAACTATCCTGGAACTATCCTTGGCACATCAAATGTTCATGTTCATTCTATCAAATGATTTTATAAAGTTTTCTGTACAAAATTTGTTGTCAAACTTAACCTTTGCTTCTGTCACATATCCTTAACATATGTTTTTTTCCCACCCCATTGTCCCTCAGCATGGTCTTCATTCTGCATTTCACTCTTGTACTTGTGCTCGTTTGAAGATGAGCCAGATGGAGCATGTGAATGTGTTTTTAATCCCGACTATGTTGTTCAAGACTGACTTTTAGTGTTATGAATCTCAAGTTATGTGTACTTTTTCTTGTTCAGGTCGTGATGGACGCCGTGAATAAGCCTCGAACAATTACCTACAAAGGACTCACTGACTTAGTGACAGAGTAAGACTAACATTTTAAGCTCTCATTTCCATGATGTATAATCTTATGCTTGCTTCATTTTATTGACATTAAGATGTATGGTTTGTTCGAACATGATAGTGTATTATGGCATATGAGATAACCAGCTACAGCACTTTGGATGTCTCCTGGGGGTCTTAGGTGCATAATTTGGGAGACTAAACTTAGCTGAAATATCATAATCTACTCTTTCGGCTGCAAAGTTAGAGTTTATACCAGGTAGGCGGTCCCTACTTGTGTGCACCTCATGTAAGCAGCGACATTTTGGAACTTCTGCCAACGCGTTGGAATGCTTTTGCGTTGGTGGTGTGGAACGATTAGCTGATGCAAAACGATTTAACCTAGATTTGTTCCTGTTTTCATTGTGCAGACTTCACCTAGTGCAAAGTTTATAGTGGATAACTAGCCTTGGTTATTGTTTTTTGTTTTATCTGAGATTTGCCTTATCTGATGCACGTTTTCTACATCATCTATGGTTCCATAACATTTACATGTTATGTGCTATTAGTTGATTCCTACATCTCTTAGGCCCCGTTCCGCTTTCTCCAAAAACCTTGTTTTTCAAAAAGAAAGTAATTTCAAACTCAAATATAACGAAAATAAAAATAATTTTTTAATTATTTTTGCACCGTTTAAAAGATCTCAATGAGATCTATCAAACAAGATCCATATTAATATGAAAATTATTTGCGTAAACACATGATTTTTGACCTTGAAATTTACCTTCTTTTTCAAAAACTTACTTTTTGAAAAAGTGGAATGGCTTCTTATATTGTGCCCTCACTCCTATATTGAGACCAGCGGATGCATGGACACTGCAGACTAAAAGCTTCATTTTAAATTATATGCATACAACTTCGACTTTCTTATATTATATTTAACATTCTTTTTTTGCGACTCCAGTTTTATTTTGTTTTATTTGTTGGTCTAAATTTCACGCTCTCTCCTGTTTTCCTTTTGATTCGATGTTTTCTACTTGGATTTACTTGCAGGACAGATAAAATGAGTGAGGCTGCAATTCTAGAAGTTGTGAAAAAGAACTTCTCAGATCACCTTATTCTTGGGGAGGAGGGAGGGCTTATTGGCGATTCATCTTCTGATTATCTTTGGTGCATAGATCCCTTAGGTTTGGCTCACAACCTATTGACTAAGTTCCTTAGAACTCATAACTCGACTACTAATTCTGGGGGTTTTATTCTGGATTCAATTAAATTGGCAGCGTTACTATCCTAAAAATTTTACAGCGTGCTTTAACCCTTTCTTCTAGAAGTTGTTGAGTCTCAAGTGAATGTTCTTAGTTTAGTTAGTATTTTTCAATGGAATCTCGAGTGTTCACAGTTCAAACACGGTTGTTATTCCAAGCGAAGTTATGGACTTCAAATCATAGAAACCTTATTTCCTCAATTGTCTAGGTTTCCTTTACCCATATTGGTACAGGTTTTAGCAATTTTTTTAAGTGTATCACACGAGGATCGTCTTGGGGACCATTTGATCAATCGTATTGAGTGCACAGTTCTTTGATACTTCGCCAGAGCATTGTTAGGTGAGTGAGGGATTTGTAAGATACTAAGAAGACGAGGAACACTGTACATAAGCATATAGCATACAATCATTACAGTTGTTCCACGTGGCCAGGCGCTGTTCATTGTGGCTTGGTTCTGAGATTTTTCTTGTGCATTTGTGGTCATAGCATGGAACGCAGACAATAGATCTGAAAATTTTAAAAGATGAAGAAACAGAAGGATGGAGGTTGAAACTAAGGAACTGATCGTAGTATTTGACTGGGTAGGATCTTTGTTTGGATCTTGAGTAATTAGAAACTTGATTTATCTGCTAGCGGATGGTATATCATAGTTTAATCTTCACATTTAAGGGTTTTTCTCACTCCAAATCTTTCTCATATGTCTATGATCGCTTATTACACAATGGATCATACTCCTTCTCACTGCGGACTTAATTGATTTAAAGATGTATCATTGTAGTTTGTTAGAGTTCCTTGGAATTAGACTTTTGTTAAAAATTCTTTGATAACTCACCACATTGTTACCTTCTGCTGTCATGAGTGTGGAACTTCACTTTTCTTCCTTTACTTTTTGAGATTGCTGCTGACTTTCCAACCTCTGGCCTTCTGACTTATGCTATCTATGCAGATGGAACAACGAATTTTGCACATTGCTACCCTAGCTTTGCTGTCTCTGTGGGAGTTCTCTTTAGAGGAAAACCAGCTGCTGCTGCTGTGGTACTTAATCACTTATAGTTTCTGAAATGAATTTGTGTACTTCTCTTTTGGTCCTTCAGATGGCAAGAGGAAATATGAAATAATATGGTCGTTGATCCTGTAATAGGCAGAAGATTAGTTCTCGTGAAATGGCTGAGGAATCACAAAAAATGCGATTAAATGGTACATGTTAATTACTTTGTGTCTTGTGACCAATAGAGATGACCTTTGCAGTAAAAGAAACCATACCCAGTAGTCTCCATCAATGTGCTCTAGGAGGTTTACATAGGGTATGGACCTAACCTTTGGCATTAAATGGGCAAAATGGTTGTCATCAGGTTCAAAGTCATAACCACAAGATTAATATCCCGACTTTTAACCACTTAAAGTGTATTATTTCCCTTGACTATATTGCTCATCCCATTTCACTGTTTTTAACCAGGTAAGTGGTCAAATCATTTGTTGCTCTGAGCAAAAAAGAGTTATAGCTTTTGCATGGATGAACAATTTCCAGTATGAGCTTAAATTTCTCAACTGAGGTTGTACTCCACACCTGACCAATTTTGCCGTTATTCTGTCGAAGGCCTGTCAAGGGCTATCCATTGAAAATTAAACCCTGAGATACACACACAGAAAAACTAAGAGCACGGAAAAATATCTTTGGGGAGGTGAAAAGCTGATGTATTCATGTAACTCAAAGGCATCCAGAATCATCTGGTTATAGCCATAAATCAACTTCTATCTTATTTATACCCTATGACTATTTTTATATATTAACATCCAATGAGTAGTTGGCTGTTTTATCTGTTCAAAGCCTAGTTTATGGAACCTGGTAGTGTACAAAAGGCTACTGTACTAGAGACGTAAAACTGAGGGCCAATGTTTATTTTTTGTTGATGAAGTGTGTTTATTTATCTATTTCTGACGGCAAGAGATGATGCTGTTGCTTGTCCTTAAAGGTTGAATTTGTTGGAGGACCTATGTGTTGGAATACACGAATCTTTTCTGCAGTTTCTGGTAAGAAGGCTTAATCTAAGCAGCTATATAACATGCTCTTTTGCATACAAGATTGAATTTTTGAGTTACAGACTAGATATTTGATCCTCTTTATTCTAGGTGGAGGTGCATTTTGTAATGGGCAAAAAATTCATGCAAGTCTTGCTGATAAGGTGAGTTGAAGTGCTATATATTAATAGGTTGCCCTCATACGGTATCAGTCATCTTGGAAGACAAGCTGCCTTGTGTTTATAGTATCTTGTCTTTTTGTCCAGTGGTAGATGTAGTAAGAGGGACTGATTGAGCATGTGTGCCCAACAACAAAGAAAGGTTTTTGAATAAAAAGATGTGATGATACAAGAGAAGAACTTGTGGGACAGTTGGTTCTAGAGTGGCTAATCACATTAACCAATATTATTATGTTAAGGAAGCATATTCGTTACTCTGTTGGCATTCGTAGTGATATATTTGCCTAATCTGTTTTCCCCAAAAGTTGTGACTGCGAACTTGAAAGGAGTTGTCAAGGCAAAATATTAACTAAAAACAGACACAGGGTTAGTTTAAGATATCATAGAAGAGCATAGATTACGGTGGAACTTTAAGCTGGAATTTCTCTTTTAAAACTCACCTTCTTTCATTGTTCTTCTTAGGTGGAGCAATCTCTTCTAGTTACTGGGTTTGGGTATGAACATGATGATGCATGGGCTACCAACATTGACTTATTCAAAGAATTTACTGATGTCAGCAGGGTAATTACGATTCCTTACAGTGACATCTTGCTTTTGTGCTTATACATGCAGAGGACCATAGGATCAATATGTTGTCGTAGATTTTGTTGTATATCACATATGGGAGGATAGTTTATGTAATATTCTCTCTCCCTCCATCTCTCCACCTTTTTTGCCTTTATCTTTAGGGTGTAAGAAGGCTAGGTGCTGCTGCAGTGGATATGTGCCATGTAGCTCTCGGAATTGTTGAAGCATATTGGGAATATCGTCTAAAACCATGGGATATGGCTGCTGGTGTTTTGGTAATGTCACTTTCTGATCTTTGCTGATTTCTCTTCTGGATAACAATGGCAGGATGATATGAAAGACAGTGATTCTAGACAAAGATATTTTTTCTTCCAGAACAATTGGAGGGATTATGGGGCAAGTGGGGTCACTTGCCCCATACTTTTTTTAAGGTTTTGGATGTTTTTGATAGTCTTGACCCACAAAATGCACAAATTACACAGAGTTTGCTAAGTTTCTTTAGAGCAACCAATTAGAGGGCAAACAATGAGATGTTTTTCTCCCACTCTTGTTATCTATCTCTCTCAAATCCATTTACATGGGTGTGAACGCATCCGCCATGAACTACAATCTTAGCGTTATCTCACACTATATCTCAAATGACCACAAACTACTATTTAGTTGTGATACATGCTTACCGTGGATTGACACTTTTAAGTTTCACAATCAAAATTCTTTTGATGTTGTTTATTTTATTTTATTGTTGCGGAAGTAGATGTTCTGCTGGTGGTGGTCTTGATGATGCATGTTTCTATTGTTGTAGGCGTATGGGCGGTTGCGAATTAAAATTCTTACTGTTTTAGGTATTTTTACTGTTGTAGTTCACTAATAAAAATTCTTGGCTCAGCCCCTGAGAACGAATCAATCATGCTTGTTAGTTAATTTGTCTTTCGAAATTTTGTCAATTCTACTAGTTTACGTATAGACTGCGGTATTGTAGGAAACAGTTGCAAGGACATCATCTTTCTCGTCACTAGTATGCAGAACAAAAAACATGATAAGATGAAATGACATTTCCCTTGTGGTGCTGCACCCGCAAAAGGACATTCAAACTTTCTTTTACTACCTTAATGGTAGATGACGTTTCTTACGGCGGGAACAATATGATCGTTTTTGTTAGTTCAACTATTGGGCTTGGCTGCTTAGGTTAAGAATTATTTATGAGGGGCAATTCTGAATAGCAAAGTTGAATTAACAGATAAACTGATTCACTCTATCTAGAACTTAATACAGAACTTACTGTATTAAAATAAGTTTTGACAATCTCTTCTTGCCTATGAGAGATGTACACTAAATGTTGCTATGATCAACGGAATTATAATCATCTTCTGCTCACTTGCTGTTTCAAATTTTTGCTATTTATGCTTTTTTTTTTTTTGCTTGTGTCTGATTGACACTTCAAGCAGATAGTTGAAGAAGCTGGTGGGGTAGTTTCCTGCATGGATGGTGAAATTTTTTGTGTATTTGATAGATCTGTCTTGGTATCCAATGGCGTGCTGCATGCCCAGGTTAGTCTTTGTTTCTTTTGTAGGAATTTGATTGTGATATAAATTTGCATTGCTTTTGTGTAACGGTGAACGGGATTGCATAATTTATACTCAAATGAATTGCAGCTTTTGGAGAGAATTGGTCCTGCTACAGAGAAACTAAAGAAGAAGGGTATTGATTTTTCGTTGTGGTTTAAGCCAGAAAACTACCGCACAGAACTTTGATGTGCCCGAGTGCAATTTCATTTGAAATTTCTCAATCAGTTGTTGTCTACATTCATTATGCAGTAACTGAATTTGAAAAAGGAAAATAGTGGAAAATTGGCTTCATTTGTTGCTACTAGCTTTGACAATTTAATATTCTTTTCACACTATGAAGCACAAGTACTCCGGAAACGTCACCGTACGTGCACTGGGTACGGATATGGCGTCGGTACGGCAAAAATGTACTGGGTACAGCAAAATCGCACTGGGTACTTTTGGTATCTTTGGGTATGGCAGGGTACTCTGTCGGTACGCCTTGGGTACTTCGCAGGTACGTTTAGCCCAAAATGAAAGAGAGATGAGAGAGAGAGAGAAAGAAAGAGACCGAGAGATAAGAGATAGACGAGACGAGAAAAAGAGAGGAGAGAGTGTGGTGGCCGGGCTCAGAAAGAATCAGGGGACAGGCACGTCACTCTAATAAATAGTCAAACCCAAGGTCTCAAGGGTTGACCGCCAATGCGCAGTCCGCTCATATCTCTGACTCTCATACTGCCGAGCTGAGTCCATTCAGTCAAAGTAAGAACCAGAGACCTGTGCTTTAGTATGTCTGTCGCACTCGGTGACATCCTACTGCTCGCCGGACCAAAGGATACCTGATAGAGCAACTTGGACAAAGCCGGACGTCATTGATCGGGTGAACGGTCCATCACCGAGCCACCTCTGTCCCCTGATTTGGAGAGGAAGTTAGGTAGAGTTGGGCAGGAAGGACAGGTGGCATGACGGCTAGGAGCTAACAGGTTGTTGGGAGGTGGCACGACACCACCCATCTAGGCAAACGAATGGAGGGCAGAGCTCATGACAAGCTTTTGGATAAGAGCAGGCCTGTTTGAGTATATCACGCTGGCTCAAACCACTGAGCGCATGGTATACACGCATGTATTGGGCTCCAAGCTACCTTTGCCTATAAAAGGAGTGTTCCACCTTCAGAATAAGGTAATGCTTTTCTTCTCCCAAAACCCCTCATAGTCATTGAAAGCTTTCCTTCTCATTCTAACTTGATCGTTGGAGTGCCCTCCCCGGACTCCGAACGATCCAGGTTTGGCACTAACGCAGGTGCTAAGTGTGCAGGACTTCTGTCTCCACGTTCAAGGGCACTATCAACCTAACCACTTTCCACGAAGACTCAACCGAAGAAAGCATAACCCACAATTGGTGACTCTGCTGGGGAACCTAGGAACCTACTAGCTCAGATCTTTTTGTGGTTACCCCGTTCTCCTCACATCCTTTCTCAAGATGACAGGCGCGGACGGGCAACTTCTCGGTCTCTCACACTTCGGACTCAGTACCCATGTGCCCCAAGTCTCCTTGACCACTCAGCAGGTATGGGAGGATTCGGGGCTCTTTGGTACTCCGACCAGAGGGACCGATGGTTCCATTATGATAGGATCAACCATGTTTGGAACAAGTAACCTCAATGCAGGAGCAACTTTGTTCCATGTCGATGGGGTCAACCGTACGGCGGGAAGCTTGGCCCCTACTCCAACTCTTCCTCCGCCGAATCTCCCGATGAGTATGGTAGAGTAGCTACTACGATTGAGGACAATAAGTGCAAGTGCTCTAGGAGCTCTAGGGAGCTCCTTCCATCTCCAGGTCTAGGGAACGGCGTCAGTGGAGGAATACGGTCCACCAAACGCAAACGACCGACACTGCCATGGCCTCAGCCTTTTCGAGGCTTGGTCCACTATGCTGCCTCGACACTAATGGACGCATTCATCTGGAGTCTAGACACCAAACAGCTTCTCGCAACGAACAGTCCAAACCTAATGCCCGAAACAAGCACCACGGTCTCGAGTGCTTAGACAAAAGGATCCAAAGACGGGGTGTCCAGCGACCGGGGTAACTCGACGGACAGATAGAGGAAGGAACGTTCCAGAAAGTTCCCGTGATCATCATCCCTTTAGATCTCACAACCGCCGAGATGATCGTGATGAGGCCAGGTCTGGGGATCGGCGGAATGACGACCATGAAAAAGGGGTAAGAACTCATTCCCAACAGCGCTATGCGTAACACTCTGCAAGCCCGTCTCGTGCATGCAAGGAGGACAGCCAGGGGCACCTTCCTGAAGAAAGGTGCAAAATCAACAACGGCGGTGGATCCTTGACTAATGATTAATACTTGGACCGGCAAGAGAACCACCTACCAGGCAGCGCAGCAACACAAGTAAAGTGTCGGCGGGCGTGAACGTGGCCATGTGCCGCTCTCCGACAAATGTTCTTGGGATACCGTTCCCGCGACAAATGTCATTCCTTTAGCAGCCACCCTGCCGAGTCCTCTGGTCAAGGCCGCAACCACGGCCGAAAAGACAGTGCTACCTTTCTCCCGAGCTATAGCAGAAGAAGTTCCACCTCCTAATTTCAAGGTCCCAAAGTTCAATGTCTACGATCCAAAATCGAATGCTCTGACCCATGTTCAACAATTTAGGTCGATGGCTGTGCTTTGTGGACTTAGTGAGGCCATGATGCGTCGGATGTTCTCTTTAAGCCTTTTGGATGCTGCCATGTTGTGGTACACCCAGCTCAAACCCGGGGTCTATTAACAGCTTTAATGAATTGGAGCGTTCGTTCACGTCTCGGTTTGTCACGAGCAATTGGCAGCTAAAGACGATTGAAGCTTTAACGGACTTGAGGCATAAGGTTTGCAAGTCTTTGAAAGACTAGTCTAATTGTTTTTACAATGTCTACAACTTAGTCAAAAGCTGTGACCAGAAGACTTTTGCCACGTCCTTTAAGCGCGGTTTGGACCGAACTTTCGATCTCTCCAAGGAGTTAATGCTTTGGCTGCCGAGCGACATATATCGGACCTCATGCATGCCATTGCCCATTATATTGAACTTGAGTAGTATATCGGAAGTCCCAGTTCAACAGAGGTTGCTAACTCAACAAAATCGGTGGTGAAGGAAGTGAAGAAACAAGTCAACCGGGTTGCCCGAAAGGAGGGCTTGGGCAACGGCGACGAAGCCAATAAGGGTGGCGGAAAGACATGGGACCGGCCGTCGAGAGACGATTGGGACCAACTTGCCATCACCACCTATTTCAAAGAGCCCATCGTTCGGGTACTCCTTGAGTGCGGCCGGATGGTCGGATTCCAGTGGCCAACCGTGAAATTAGGTACAGCTGATGGGCGCGAACCGGATCGGAGGGTGTTTTGTACATTTTATATTGAGCAAGGCCACTACATATTGAGCAAGGCCTCTACACGGCGGCGTGTCAACCGTACAAGCTCTACCTCGATGAACTTGTCCAGTAGGGGAAGATGGAGCAATGGATCGACCAGACTAAGTCGCCGGTTGCAGGAGTCCTAGCGCGCAATCGGGCCATTGAGGGAGTTGTACACTGTATTCATGGCCTGATGGATCAACGCCAGGCCAACGAGCTTCACAGTGAACTCTATCGGCCTTCTCCATCTGTCGAGGTGATGACGATACAGCCAACTTTGAAGCGCAAGAGGGATGCTCGCGATACGTGGGAGATCACATTCACTAAGCACAATATGGAGGGGGTGGCATTTCCCCATAGCGACGCTTTGGTCCTCTCGATACCCATCGAGTGAAAGATGGTCTGGAGGGTATTGGTTAATCAAGGGAGCTCGGCGGAAATATTGTACTACACGGCATTTTAAGGCCCTTGGCTTTACCAAGGATCATTTGTCTCCAGTGGATGCCCCTCTTGTTGGCTTCTATGGGATTCCAGTTTATCCAGTCGGCAAGATAGTTCTCCCAGTCTTTGCCAACTCGGTACGATTGGACGTTGAATTTATTGTGGTTAATTCGCCGAGTCCCTACAATGTCATTCTAGGTGCAACTGGATGCACAACATGAAGGCTGTCACGTCCACACTCCACCATGTGTTCGGTTCATTAGCGAGTTCGGTCGGCAGGAGACCATCAAAGGAGATCAAATGGCCTCCAAAAGGTGCTTTGTCAACTTCGTCCGTGGAAAGGACAAAGTGAAGGAAGTTCAGTGGATTGAGGTCCTAGAATTGCTGGACAGAAATGTGCCTGGAGAAGCAATAAAGGAGGTTGGCATACCTGCAAATGACAAAGCTGTCAAGGATTTACTCCAGGTCCCAACCAACGAAGACAGCTCACGGTTCTTTTTGGTTGGTTTGGAGCTCAGCACTACCGAACGCGATTAGTTAGTTCAATTCCTCAAGGACGACATTGAGGTGTTTGCTTGGACTACATGCGAAATGCCGGGTGTGAGCCCTAAGGTGATCAGGCATTCACTTAATGTAGACTCGGATAGATGGCCCGTTGTGTAGAAGCCGCGCCTCAGCGTTGCATGCCAAGGCGGTGAATGATGAAGTTGAACGCCTCATCGATGCTGGCGCAAAACGCGAAGTCTAGTACCTGACCTGGCTGGCTAATCCGGTGGTGGTTTGGAAGAAGAACGGCAAGTGGCGAGTGTGCATCGACTACAATCTGACTGATTCATGCCCCAAGGACTGCTTTCCTTGTCCTTGGATCAATCAGTTGGTAGATGCCACCGCCGGACATGCAGGGCTAAGCTTCATGGATACTTACCGATGCTACCACCAGATAGCCATGGATGAGAGGGATCAAGAGATGACGGCCTTCATCACCTCGAGGGGAACTTATTGCTATCGGGTGATGCCCTTTGGGTTGAATGCCGGGGCCGCCTTCCAGCGTATCGTGGCCCAACTGTTCAAGAGGCAAATTGGTCGAATAATGGAAGATACATAGATGATATGGTCACTAAGAGCCAGGATGCGGCCGACCATCTGCTTCATCTCGGTGAAATATTTGAGATCTTGAAGAAGTTTAGCCTAAACTCAATGCGGAGAAGTGTGCCTTCGGTGTTGGGTCCGGAAAATTCCTTGACCATTTAGTCACACGCCGAGGGATTGAAGCCGATCCGAGCCAGATCAAAGCCATTCGAGACCTCCGGGCTCCATCCACAGTGAGGGAGGTTCAACAGCTCACCGACATGGCTCTCGCTCTTAATCGATTCATCAACAAGTCTTCGGATGTGTGCCAACCGTTCTTCCAGTCAATTAAGGGTAGTCGGAGGAGCTTTCAGTGGACGGCGGAATGCGATCACGCTTTCGCCGAACTGAAAGTTTACTTATCCCAAGCCCCCTTGCTTGTCATACCGAAGGAAGGAGAAGAGCTCTATCTCTATCTCGCCGTATCCGAGCATGCCACGAGCTCAGTGTTGGTTCGGGAGGAAGGCATCGAGCAACAGCCGATCTACTATATAAGCAAGACTCCGGTTCCTACTGAGGCGCGTTACTTGCCTATCGAAAAGTTGGCGTTGGCATTGGTTATGGCCAAGAGAAAACTCTTGCCATACTTTCAGAGTTTCTCCATCGTGGTCATCACCGAGTACCCTTTGAAAGCCATCCTTTGAAAGGTGGATTTGTCAAACCGAATTTGCAAATGGTCCTTGGAATTGGCTAATTTCGACATTCGGTTTCAGCCTCGTAAGGCAATCAAAGGTCAAGTACTGGCAGACTTTGTTGCCGAGCTTTCGCCGGGCCTGGTCACGGATGATGACATAAGTGAGCCCACGCCGAGTAATGAGCCAGCCGTGCCAGGTCTCGGACCCCGGTTGAGCCACCCAACGCTAAGTTTATCACCAAGCGTCCCATCCCAGCTCACTGAGCAAAAATCTTCACCGGACATGCCTAGCATCTACATGTCGACGGTGCATCCAATAGCCGTGGGGCTGGTGCTAGGATAGTGTTGGTTTCGCCGAGCGGGACCATGCACGAGCATGCCTTCAGCATTGGCTTGCCTACTTCTAACAATGAAGCTGAGTACGAAGCCCTAATCACCGGGCTCTGACTCGCCAAGCATATGGGTGCCGAAGAGGTTCAGGTCTACAGCGACTTTCATCTCGTTGTAAATCAACTTAACGACGATTATGCAGCCAAGGATGCAAAAATGAACAAGTACATGAGCCAAGTCATTTATTTGATCGGCTCTTTCCAGCATGTGGTTTTTGATCATATCGGCAGAGACCTCAACTCTCATGCTGATGCTTTAGCTGGCCTCGGAGCCGTCTACGCCGTGCACGATGGCAGTCGCACCATCGTCCTCGGCGAGGTTCCTTCCCCAAGCTTTGAGCCAGACCTACTGGAGGTCATGGACATTCATTTAGGGCCAAGTTGGATGGAACCTCTTGTCTCCTATTTGCAGCATGCCACCCTCCCCACCGATCGCAAGGAAGCTCACAAGATACGTTGCCAATCAGCCTCTTACTTCATCGATCCCTTCGGTGTGCTGTACTGCCGGTCTTGTTAGGAAACCGAATCCCCAAGACCCAGTAATGACGCGTACAGATTAGACAACAAAAATTGTAAAACCCTATAAAGCGGAATTAGGATTCTACCTCAACTCCCTGCAACACGAACGTTGGTTGAATTTGTTATAGCACGCCTTGCTATAAACCACAAATACTGCTCAACCGTACCTTACAATCTTCTATCATATTTGCTGCACGTCTAGAACACGAACTGAGTGTGGACTCTATCGTGATCTTATTTGCTCTCTCTAAGCCAGCCTCTATTTCGTGAATAATTAAAAAACATCAATATGACCTAGAGAGCATAACGTATATATATAGGGTTACAATAGGGACATAAGGAGTAATAACTGGGCTCCCAGTGTAAATAAGAAAACCTAATCCCACCAGGATTCTATTTCTTATTTCACTAATTATAATTCACCCCACTACAGAATTATAATTGCACTCCCGTCCTTATCTCAATTATATTACGAGCTCCATGATATTAAATACTTATTAATCTCCCCACGTTAAGATTACAGATATTCGTTGATTAAAATAAATTACTAACAATCTCCCACTTAATCAACATCTTAACTTGAGACTATCCGCTTAACTTATTCGATATGTCGGATACAAATATCCACCTGTAGGGTTTGCCATAATCGAAACTTATAAGTTTACTCAAGGGGTATCATCAATCCCTACTAGGACATGGATTTCATCAATAATTAATAGTCGTCATATACATAATGTTGTTACCCAACTCACCGAGACTATTGACCGTATAAAGATTTCACTCTTTAATGAATCAAAGTCAACAACATTAAATATACACCTCTAATAATTATTTTTGGATTAAGAGCATAAGCATTCATAATAATCATGAGGTTCCAATTGTCTTATAAAGTTAGTATAAAAACAATTATCTTAATGCGGTCCCGTTCAATACAAACAAAGTGTATTAGCACAATGAGTTAGAACTAGACCGCTTCCTGTAGTCAAGACAGACCTACTAAACATTGTACTACAGTCCTACTGATGGTGTGTCCAGTTCCATCTAAGACTGTGAACCATATCTTATATTTCACAAGAACTGATGATCTAATCTTCTGTGTGTAAGCCGAACTCTACACACCAGATCATCTACTTTATAAAATATAAGACACACATGCACAACATACAATAATATTATGCAAATATTGCCCATAAAAGATTCTCATCAAAAAGGGATAAAACTAATTAATACATAACAATATTAATTCATCATATAAAACCATAACTTTTACATAACCTCCTAACAAACTCCCACTTAGACTCAAAGTCATGCTGCCACGCATCTCACTCACATTCCCTCTATGTGACTATTAAAAGTCTTAGCCTGTAAGCTGTACATTAAAGGATCTGCTAGGTTATTTACTGATGCGATCTTGGACACATCTACATCACCTCACTGAACGATCTATTGAATTAGGTGATACTTACACTCGACGTGTTTTCCTTCTTATGAGTCAATGACTCCTTAGAGTTAGCAATTCCACCACTATTGTCACAATAGATGTAATAGCTAATTGCACTAAAGGAATTACTTCTAGATCCATCAAGAAGTTTCTAAGCCAAACGGCCTCTTTGGCTGCTTAAAAAGCTATCACATACTCGGCCTCCATGGTGAAAACAATCAATGCACGATTGCTTGATACTCCTCCAACTTATGGCTCCACCTCTTAAGGTAAACACACATGTGGAGGTAGACTTTCTGGAATCCTTGTCTGATATAAATTCCAAGGCTGTGTACCCATAAGGTACCAGACTCTCTGATTGGAACACTAACATATGATCTCTAGTTCTTTTCAGATACTTGAGTATATGTTTCACTGCAGTCCAATACTCTTGCCCTATATTAGACTAAAATCTACTAACTATGCCAACGGCAAAGCAAATATTAGGTCTAGTACACATCATAGCATACATGAGGCTTCCTACTGCCTAGGCATAAGGAATTGCCTTCATCTTCTCCATCTCTTCAAGTGTCTTGTGACACTGATCCTTGGATAGGTTGATTCCATGTCTAAAAAGAGAGGAACCCTTTTTTGGAATCCTTCATGTTAAAACGAGCAAGGATCTCATCGATATCAGTAGCTTATGATAAGTCCAACGTCATATACTTGCGATCTCACATAAGCTTAATCCCAAGGATGTGATTGGCTTCTCTCAAGTCCTTCATATCGAATTGGCTAGATAGTCACACCTTTATCGAAGACAACATTCCCACATCGTTTCCGATTAGCAGAATATCATCTACATATAGTACCAGGAATACCATCACTTTTCCGTTGCGCTTTTTGTACACACATGACTCATCTGGACATTAATCAAAATCAGGAAAACGTGATTGCTTGATCAAAATGGATATTCCAAGATCTAGATGCTTGCTTGAGTTCATGAATAGACTCCTTAAGCTTGTACAACATGTGCTCTTGACCTTTTGCTATGAATCCATCTGATTCCATTATGTGGATGCGTTCATCCAAATTTCCATTAAGGAATGCAGATTTTACAGCCTTTTGTCAAAATTCTGCATCTTTATCTTCTAGTTCCTCATTGTAGTTGCAGGGTTCAACATGTTGTTCTTCAGGGATCATATCATAAGATTCTCCCAAGAACGTGTATACCGATTGGGTGGGACAACAACTCTCCCACTACGATGAGGTACCGGTGTGTCAACAACTCTTTCTTGCAGTGTAACCTTCTGTTCTATTGGTGTTGAAGGAGTCTTTGTTGGTCCTTCTCCTCTCAATTTCTCTAGAACAATCTTGCTTCTGAGCTTATGGTCTATTACATAGTCCTTCACTATGTATCGGGCATTGGTGCTAACAATGACCTTTTGATTCTTAGGACTATAAAATAATCCACATTTCGTTCCTCTAAGGTACCCCACAAATAGACAAACTTATGTCCTTGATTCCAATTTATCTGCGTTCCCATTCAGCAAATGTGTTGGACTACCCCAAACCCGAACATGCTGCAGACTAGGTTTGCGCCTAGTCCACAGTTCTGTGGGTGTAGATGGTACCAAGTTAAGAATGTACGCTGCTGTTTCTAGTGCATGTCCCAAAGCGAAATTGGTAAATCTGAACAACTCATCATTGATCTCACCATATCTATAAGAGTTCATATTCCTTCTTTCTACTAAACCATTTTGATGTGGATACCTGGTGCTGATAACTGGGATGTAATCCCTTTAGCTAACAAGTACTCCCTAAACTCTCCCAAGAGATATTTGCCACCACAATCAGATCACAGTGTCTTAGGACATTTACCTAGACGCTTCACCATTCTCGTCCCATACTCCCTGAATTTCTCAAAGCATTCGGACTTACAGTGCATCAAATAAATATATCCAAACATTGAGTAATTATCAATCAAAATGATGAAATACTCAAAACCACCTTTTGCTTAGACATTCATGGGTCCACACAAATCAGAATGAACTATTTCAACGGCTCTATAACCTTTTGCTGATGAAAAAGCCTCTTGGTCATCTTACCTTCTAAACAAGATTCACATACTAGAAGTTCCTCAACTTCCAATGAACCTAAAGGTCCATCCCTGACCAGTCTAGAAATCCTATTCAGATTAATATGACCAAGGCGTAAGTGCCAAAGAAATGTTTGGTTCAATTTAGAAGGCTCATTTCTCTTACGTGGCATAGTATTAGTGTTATTCAATTCATGTAGTTGCACTGTAGGAAATATAGGATTAATAAAGTAGAGATTATCCACCAATGAACCAGAATAGATAAACGTTTATTTAACTTAATAACCACAAAGTTACTAAAATAAACCAAATATCCATCTTCTAAAACTAAAACCAAGTTTCTTCTAAGTGTGAGAACATAAAGACAATTTCTCAAAATTAAACTCCTATTATTACTAAAATTTAAAATAACATTTCCTACTACAATTGCTGCCACTCTCGTAGCATTACCCATGTATAGATAAATCTCTCTATCACTGAGTCTTTTGGTTTCCTGGAACTCATGCAATAAATTGCAAATATGATTAGTGGTTCCCGTATCTACGCACCAGATATTGGTAGATAACACCACTAAACATGATTCAACGACTAGCGAAAAGATCTATTTTGATTATTCACTTTATTGAGATAGAATAGATATTCCTTCTTCCAGTGTTCTTGCTCTTGCTGCTTGTAGTGAAAACACTTGCCCGTAGACTTTTTCACTCTACCTTGAGGCGCTCTAACTGGCTCCACAACCTTCTTCTAAGACTTATTCTGTTTCTTCTTCCCTTTCGACTTAGAAGTAGAATCTTTTTCTACCACTAATACAAATGGCTTCTTCACACCCACAAGACCCTCAACTGCATGGAGTTCCTTAAGAAGTTTCGCCAAAATAAAATGCATTTTGTTCATAGAATAGTTCAGGTGAAACTACTTAAAACTCTCAGACTGCAGTGAATTAAGAATGAAATCGATCTAGGTTTCTCCATCAATTTCAACTCCAAGAATCTCTAGTTCATTAAGAAGAGCTATCATCTTCAAAACATGATCCCTAATCGGGGTCCCTTTCAACATGGGTGATACTCACCAATTTTTATAAAATTTTGCTTCCTGTTCTGTGGTATTCTCATTAGGTCTAGGAGGGCACACCTCAGACAGCACAAAATTGTGCCCTTCAGCAGTTAACACAATATCCAAGTTCCTTTTTCAGTTAATATAATTCGATACACTAAGTTTATTTTCTTTGAGAATAATGACAAGTGGATTGAAAAAACCCATTTTTGAATATGAGAATCACATAACAATTATGAAGGGCAATAAAAACTTGAATTTTATTTTAATATCGGTTCCCTCAACCACATGTTAAAAGAAAAACATTAGCAACCCTACACACCGTGAAGAGTATGCCTCGATGGGAAGGTCGTCTACTCTTCATCATTCGTATAGATAGGCACAACCTTTTAATTTTACTAGCCAGACATTAGACATTGCAAAGCAAAATTAAATAGCCAATATTCCTTCGGTCCTATAAATAATAACAGTGACTCAGATAGAAAGGATATTATTATTTATAGCTAAGTATATACCATTACCTAGCTTTTAGACCTATTGTTCCGTTATGAACCACCTCAGATGGAGAAGTGACCCACACAACAATTATCTTAGAGCTATCCCTTTATGAAGTTTGTACCGATAATGCCACAATTAATTTTGTCCGATAGGGAGGAAGGTTTTGAAACCAACACACAATTTATTATTATATCATATACAAACTAGGAATGGAGACTATGGGATTTATCCAAAATAAATTCCCTCTCCCACTTAGTTATTTAAAAAATTTGTGAGGGTTATCAAATTTTTCAGTTTGCAAAAAAAAAACTTGATCTAGGTCAAAAGCCAAATATTACCATGTTGTCCCAATATGGTAAACTATCACATATGCAAACAATATGGAAACACAAATAATAAGGAAACACGAGATAAAAGAATCCAGCTATTATGGTCAAAAATGCAATCCTTGAGCAACAAGAAATCCTTCCAAACTTGAAATCCTTAAGCAATAAGGAGATCTTCCAAACTTGAAATCCTGAAGCAATCCTTCCAAACTTGAAATCCTTAAGCAATTCTTCCAAACTTGAAATCCTTCAGCTATACTTGTGTGGAAGACTAAGATACTTTGAATCAATCAAGGAAACCAAAATCCAACCGTGCTTAGGCAAGAAAATTCGGATTTGACATATTCCCGTGTAAACTGCACAGCCTTCAGTATTTTGGCCATATCTTCCTCATCCGACCTCCAATTGAAGTGATTCAAATTGGGTTGGATTTGAAATTCAATTATCTACAACTTTCGTGAAGAACAGATTTTCTAATTCTAACGTTTACTGAGTCGAAATAGCCCTGCAATCAGACCCTACGAATTTGGAAAAAATATGTTGCAAGCCAAACAACTTGTATCTTTTGTATCTACTATCTTCGATCTCCGAATAACCGTCGAATGCTATTGCAATCGAAGAAAGATACAAACATTGATCTTATGCCTCCATTGGAGTTCACATGCTACATTAATTATTATAACCATGAAAAATAATCGTGGCACCAAATAAATAACACATGCTACGTTAATTATTACAACCACAAAAAATAATCGTGACACCCAATAAATAACACATGCTACGTTAATTATTACAATCACAAAAAATAATCGTGGTACCCAATAAATAACAATAACCACGAAAAAATTATCATGAGATCCAATCACATAAAATCAATAAAAATCATGTGACCATAATAGCTGGGTAAGAACGTTGCAAAATAGGGTTAGCACAGTTCGACGTTCTACCCTCTATAACCGACGGACAACATGGCCTGTTTAATCCTTAACACGTGATTACAGCTTGCTTTGATACCACTGTTGGGAAACCGAATCCCTAAGACTCAGTAATGATGCGTACAAATTAGACAACAAAAATTGTAAAACCCTATAAAGCAGAATTAGGATTCTACCTTAACTCCCTGCGACACGAACGCTGGTTGAATTTGTTATAGCACGCCTTGCTATAAACCACGAATACTGCTTGACCATACCTTACGATCTTCTATCGTATTCCCTGCACGTCTAGAACACGAACCGAGTGTGGACTCTATCGTGATCTTATTTACTCTCTCTAAGCCTACCTCTATTTTGTGAATAATAGAAAAACATCAATATGATCTAGAGAGCATAACGTGTATATATAGGGCTACGATAGGGACCTAAGGAGTAATAAGTCTGGGCTCCCAGTGTAAATAAGAAAACCTAATCCCACCAGGATTCTATTTCTTATTTCACTAATTATAATTCACCCCACTACAGAATTATAATTGCACTCCCGTCCTTATCTCAATTATATTACGAGCTCCATGATATTAAATACTTATTAATCTCCCCACGTTAAGATTATAGATACCCGTTGATTAAAATAAATTACTAACAGGTCTTACACGGGCCCTGATCTCCAAATGGTCCATGAGCAAGAGGTGTCAGACATCCTTAAAGAACTCCATGATGGGAGTGCTGGATGCCACTCCGACAGTTGCTCTTTGGTCGACCGTGCCCTTTCCGAGGGCTACTGGTGGGAGAAGATGATGCACTCAGCTACTCAATTCGTCAAGAGGTGTGAGTCATACCAAAAACACTCTCCGCTTCTCCACCAGTCGACCCTGGTCTTAAAGCCAATCTTTAGCCCTTCGCCCAGTGGGGGGTTGACATCGTTGGGAAGTTGTCTAAAGCCCCCAGTGGTTTCACACACCTCATTACTGCCACTGACTACTATACATAATGGGTGAAGGCCAAGGCGCTCATTATGATCTCGGCCGCCGATATTGAGAACTTCCTTTGGAAGCAGATCATAACTCAATTTAGAGTTCCGTATGCTATTGTGTCTGACAACGGCACCCAATTTGTAGCCGACGCCATCAAGGCACTTTACAAGAAGCACAACATTCAAATGAAAAAGGCTTCCGTGTCCTACCCTCGAGGGAACAGACAGGCTGAAGCCTCCAACAAGGCCATTTCCGTCGGCCTGAAGCGACGTCTTACTAATAAACGAGGCAAGTGGACGGCTGAGTTACCTGACATTTTATGGGGCAACCGCACCACACCTCGGCATGGCACCGGTCGAACTTCTTTCTCTATGGTGTTCGGTGTTGAGGCTGTACTTCCATTGGCGATTACTCTGCCAATTGCTTGTACTACCACTTTTGACGTCCCAGCAAACAATGCCATGTTGGCCGCCGAGGCGGATTGCATTGACGACCTCCGGGACGATGCCCACATTAAGTATGCTGCCTATCAACAACAGTTGGCCCATGGCTATAACAAGAACATGAGGGCTTGGCCTTTTCACGTGGACGATCTTGTCCTTCGGCAGGTGATCCGGAAGAAAGATTTAAAGAAATTTATGCCCAAGTGGGAAGTCCCTTTTCGGGTTGTTAAGAAAGTGGGTTATGGGTTTTATGAGCTATTTGAAATGGACGACACGGCTATCCCTAACCATTGCAACGCTCAGCAGCTTAGGAAATTTTATGGTTAATTTTCTTTTGGCCTATTTGCGCCCTTGGCTGTTTTTGTAAAGTCGAGCGCAACTCTACCAATTCTATAGATGTACTTTTCTATTTATGCTTTGCCATTCTATAATTCTATTTAGCTACCTCCCTCGGTGGGATCCTTACGATAATTCTTTCTAAGCCCTTGAATGAGACCTGAAGGGCACCGAGTCACCAAAAGTCCTGAAGGGCACTTTCCTAGTACTTGTTCAGTGGAATGAGTCATGTCATATCGTGAAGGGGGCATGCCCGGCTTTTGCCCCTACTTTTGCTTAGGCAGAACCATACGCCAACTTGGCAGGTTTCTGCCGATGAAGGGGCTGGGTACGACAAAAGTTGGGGCTACAACAAACAAATGAACTAACATGTGCATGACGTGCAGAAACATGAGACAAATGAAACTTTTTAATTTTCAGGGGCCTGTGCAAGCACCCCATCAAAAGCCTACAGTTAATAGGGCTCGGCGATAGTGTATTGTTCTTTACCGGCCCCTATTACAAAATAAAGAGAAAAATCAAGAAAATTACAAGGTATGCCAGAAGTAGATCTAGGCGGCATCTTCATCAGTATTGGCGCTGGGGTCCAGCTGCTCGAAGGGAAGCAGATGGCTCGACAGTTCGACCTCGGGCACCACTGGAGGTTCCCTTAGATGACTATCCTTGGGGACCTCGGCGTAGTTGAGCCTGACTTGGTATCCTAGAAGGAAAGAGTGGCGGAAGGTCTCATTCACCCCCTTCACCTCACCCTCTTTGAAGTCTATGCTGATCAGTCCTGGCGGTTGGTTCTTGTATTACTCACTGGCCTCGTCAAGCTTCTTCGCCATCTCCTCCTCCATCCAAGCTTTCTCCCCAAGCAACTAGTCCCTCTCTTCCTTTAGGTCTTTGACCTCGGTCCCCAGCTTCTCCTTCTCCGCCAGCCTGACCGTTGCCTCAGCCACGGACTTCCTTAGCTTCTGAATCTCCTCGGCGGCCTTTTGCACCTCCGCTTTTTCAGCCTCGAGCTCCCCCTTCAATGACATCTTCCAGTCAAGGAAGAAGTCCATGTCGTTGTAAGCTCAGCGAGCACACTTGTAGACACCCCAATTTGGCCTAACCATTATTCCCAATTTGGCCTAACCATTATTTCAAGTCTCACATTGGGGACCATCCCGATGATGATATGGATATAGTGATTGCTGATTGAATGCTCGTGAACCCATAGACTTATGGTAAGAACTTTGAGCCACTTAGAGGACCCAATCTAGAGCCAAATAGCCTTTTAGACAGAAATACAGTATCCCAGGAGAATCCATCTTTCGGCCGTGACATTGATCATACGGCCTCAACATCATTTTTTCACCCCGTGAAGCCTGTTGCTTGAAACTCTCCCTGAGAGATCGATTAGCCGGCCACCAGGTCTATCCCTCGGCCGCATCATCACTTCCTCGTCCGCCAGATCCTTGGCTCGGCCGCCAGATTGTCTATTTTCCAAATTCTAGAATATTCTGTCAATCGTTTGATCCGTTCACAAGAACCTAGCAGCCTTTTTCCGATGCATTCGGGCCACGTTTAGGGATCACCATGAAGAGTTTGTATTGCATTGCAATTCCAATCGTGCGTTTTGATTGGTTGGGTTGTGTCATCCCTATGCCTACATAAAGGAGCCTTTGGCTTCGAAATTAAAAAAAAAGAACACTCTCATCAGCCACAAAGTTCTACAGAAATACTCATTCAACTCCCCTCTATAAAAACCCTAACCTTCGGAATATAGCCGTAATCTGACGATCAAACCCCCGAAGTTCAAACCCTAAACCTAGGGTTTTCAAGAAATAAATCAATCAATCAACCCCAATCTGAAGCAATCAAGCCACTGAGGGATCAAAGTGGTGAGGCCCAGGGGCCTCTAGTTCAACTCATTTCCTGTTTTTTACGTTTAATCATAGCATTTTGATTATCTGTTAAATCGTGTAGTCTGGTGTGAGGAAGAACATCGACTGGGGAATCAATCCCTTGGCCGATACATCAAACCAGGAGGATCCCTCGGCCGTGACATCTATTCACCGACCGCGGGATCCATCTCCCTGGGACAATTTGTTTTATTCTGCTTTCTGATGCATGCTTTCAATTACGGTTTCGGTTCATCATTAATTGTTTAAAGGCTAATTAATCAGTCTATGTGTTAGAATTATGTAAAGCAAGTCTTAATCTTATGCCGAACGACTACGGGCCAGTCTCACAACTGGGCAAGGAGGGGTGCCTAACACCTTCCCTTTATTGTACTCTTGGCTCCCGTACCCGAAATCTCTATCTGTTTTTCCTAGTTTTAATAAACTAGGTGGCGACTCTATTTTGATGATAACCGCAATCATGTGGCGACGTTCCTAGCCATGGGAATATCCATGATTTTGATTTATGAAGCAAACAACCAGGCAATTAGCAACAATCAATCTGTATGGCGATGCCCCGCTCCAGGGAGGTGTCTACAGTTTATGGCAACTCTGCTGGGGAATTGAGAGCCATAACCAAAATGGTCGACATAAGACTAACACATATTTTATTCAATTCATTTATCATTTGCATCGAGCGGGCAACCTCGTTGAGTTCACCTAATACCCCGGCATGTCACGGGTTATGTTAGGGGTTCCAGCAAACTCCACAGTCACTTGTATCTAGTGGTATATCAAAAAGGAAATCGTCCAATCATCGCCTATAATGGGCTAACGGAAGGATTGGTGCCCTTTGACAACAGAGCACCATTAAGACTACCAAAACCTTTCATGTGTTTGAAAGCCATAGAACTTATCAAAATAAGGCACGAACCCACAGGTTAAGGATTTTTCCTGCATTTTGTTTCGAAGTTCTTTCTCACACCTTGTGTAAACTGCTATTTGTAACATCTTTTTATGTGCAGAAGGGTTGGGATTTTTCAGCCCAAATCCTAACCCTATAGAGCCAAGTACCGACTTACAGGTACTTTTATTTTCAAGCAGGCACGATAGGTAAGCCAAGAAAGCAACCGCAACCAATTTTATACTCTTACAACACTCGAAGTCACGCCAAGCAGAGGTCTTTACAACCATCTCGTCTGTCACCTTCGCTTATCAAAACACCTTCGCTGCAACGGTCCCAATCACTTCCAGGGGCTTCGCAGTCATCTTCTCAGCAAACCCGATCGTCTACCCCAAACTCCAAGCTTCATCAAGCGATCCTCCTACTCCCATGGCAGACAACGACGCCACTATTGCAGATCTCCAAGCTCAAATCGCTACTTTACTAGCAGAGAAACCAGCGAGAGATGCTGAGGACAAAGAAAAATCGATAGAAGATGAGAATCCTCTTAAAGTAATAACGACAGAGAACTTTGAATTGGCCAAACAAGTCAAGGAGATCAAACACGCTCTGGCCCGTTCACAGGAGGATCAAATTCTAGACTTTGAGGGACTTTGCCTCTTCCCAGATTCTCAATTGCCTGAAAGATTCAAAATGTCAAACATTGAGAAGTTCAATGGAACAGGCAACCCTACCAGCCATGTCCGCCACATTATCAACACCTTAAAACCAATGGGCTTGAATGACGAGCTCATTGCTCAATTGTTTCAAAGGACTCTCACTGGAAGCGCTCTTGATTGGTTCCTCACTTTGGAATTTGTACATTATCAAACTTGGCCTGAAATTACCAATGCATTTGTCAAGCAGTACGCATACAATGGCCAAATTGAGTTAACCACCCGAGATTTGGAGATGACCAAGCAGGAGTCAAACGAAGACTTTGTTACCTTTGTGGCTAGATGGAGAGAAAAGGCTGCCAAAATGAAGAACTGTCCTTCCGAGGAAGATCGAGTGAGAATAGTCGTCAAGAATCTGCAGCCTAAGTATCTCAAGCATATTTATACGTAGGCTATCTTCGATTTCGAACGCCTGCATGCTACTGGGCTACAAATTGAAGAAGGGATCAAACTAGGACTCATTGGGAAAGAAGAAACTCCTCCACCTAAGAAATCCTTCCCAACCCGCGCATCTCATGCCTCCGTAAACACCCTTGACCCCGGCCTTGCCGCAAGATCCTTTCCAAACTAGTCCTTCTCGAAATTCAAATCAGCCTCACCGCAACTTTAATCCTCTCTACATGACTCTCTCCCAAGCCTTAACCATTCTAAGCCGTCAGGTGCATCTCAAACCTCTGAACAAACCACCCCCTCAGCCACCTTATGGCCCAAACCATGACCCCAACAAACAGTGTGCCTACCACCAACACTCTAGGCATGAGACAGACAACTGCATGCGTCTTCGCCATGACATTCAAGATCTCATTGATAGTCGAACCATAAAGCCCCCGCAGCCTGATGCACAAACTAAACCATCCCACAATACTGAACCAACCCGAGATATCAACCTCATATCCCTGTCTCACAACCTTATATCCAACCCTAGCCAATACATTGTCCAAAGCACCCAAGCCAAGCCAACCTTGACCTCCCCAGAGGAAGATGGATGTTTCATGATGGAGGAAGAAGAAGACAATGAGTCCGATCAACCGGAAGTGATTGATCCCGATATGACTGACAGGAGCGACAAAGAGTAGCAAGCAAAGGAAAAAGAGCTAGGGAAATGGAAAGAGCATTCCTGGGCAAAGCACAATTTAGAGGATCCCGACATTACGTTTGTGGAAGATGATGAATGGCTGCATATTTGGTTTGAAAGTAGAAAGAAGGAAAAGGAAAGGGTCATCATGATGAAAAGGCATGCCCGCTTCGAGCCTGCCCAAATAGTGGTACCCATCAATCGTCCCAAAATTCCAACGCCTCCCATTGTCTGGGAAACAATCAATCTCATAGAAAAGGTGGAGGAGTTCCAGATGCAACCATGGTTCAATCCCTACGATGAATGCTACTACAGCCAGTGGATAGAGAAAAGAGAAGATGTTGATTTCACATGCGCAGATCCATACAAGACAAGGGAAAGTGACTTAGATGAAATGGAAGGAGATCGATGGAATCTCCTTAACATCACTATTCAGCCAAGTGGGAGTGACTAATCTCTCTTATGACTGCACAATCAACAAGGAAGAAGAAGAGGTGATGAAAACCCAGACTGACATTTCCATTTGGGGACTACTCATGTCTCAAAGAAGTAGCCACTGTGCAAGCTGTCAGGATGGATCCGGTTCAAAGGCTCTATTTGGCAAAGAAGACTGTGAAAAAGAGTATAAAGTTGCAAGAGGCAATGGCTCCGAAATGCTGCAGTAGCTGAGAAGTCATAACATGGCAAAAAAAAAAACATTACACTATTTTTCAAACTAAGACATGTTTTGGGCCCCTGTTTGGGCATTTTATTTCTGCCAAGTGAATTCCTATTTTATCTTCTAAACTATGCTTATTGCAATTGCCATGCGCTACAATCTCTTTGCCAAGTAAAAGAAACTTTAAGAAATCAAGTTCTTTGTGTCGCTGACAAAAAGGGAAGAAAGGATGAACTTTAGTTGCTTAAGAAACTAGATTTTTGCCAAAACTTGAGAAAAGATGCTATCTCCGTGAGAACACTTAGAATTAGCCTGCCCATTACAAAAGTACAAAGAGACTCAGAAAATATCTCCACCAAATTCTTCTCCAAAAAGCCCTCTTGAGTGAAGTGCTCGTTGGGTAATCCAAGAACCTAAGCAAAAGTAAGAGCAGAGCCTACTAGGACAAGACACTGCAAAAGCATAGCTTAGGCAAAAGTTAAGGCATTCAAAGAAAAGCTCGCTAGGGATTCAACCTCCAATAGGTAACCTAGGCAAAATTTAGAGCATGTGAGAAGAAAAATCTAGAGCGGAAACCCAACCTCAAAGGTTGTGATTTTTGGAACTACGTAAAAGGCCTGATTCCTTGATTGGGATACGTAGGCAATCTCACTTTGAGATGCGGCCCAAACAGTTGGAGAGAAGGAAAAACGTCAACAAATTTGTGCTCAATGATAGGCGTAGCTAACTCTGTGTATTGAGCTCACAAAAGATGAATGTGCTTTTCTCAAGGAATTGGTAACAGCAAAAGATATGAGAATTATTGTTCATCCCCTCTAACCTGAAGGTCATTAACACAATGAACAAGATACCTCAAAGAACTCTCAAGTTTGGCAATCAGACTATGGAACATGGCAAAGGCAAAAGACATCGGCCGCAACATTGATTCTTCAGCCAAGTAATTGATTCTTTGGCCAGTATTTTATTTCACACAGCAAATACTTGTTCAAAAAGCCATGTTCTGACTATCACATGCAAACTTAAGACATTTAGGGGCATTTCTCATTTCATGAACAAAAGCTTGCCTACAAAATCATCACTGTGGTTGCTTTCACTATACAATTTCTGCCTATCTCTTTACTAACTATGAACAGGAAAAGAGAAAATCCTAAAGCTAATCACGACAGCGTCTCCGAGACGTCCTCTGAGACAAGGATTGCTCACTGGCTCCTACATCCTCCCTGCCAGCTGTTGGCGCTTGCTCCGCCTTAAGATAAAAAAAAAAAAAACGCAAAGTCAGAAGAGAGGTAACACCTGCGAAACCCCTGTTGGAAGGGTGTAAAGTTGGGTTGAATAAGGAGTAAGCGCCAAGCGCTCCTCCTCTCTGTCATCAGAATCGAAGGAGACAAAAGAAGGGGCCCGTGGCCAAACAGGAGCAGCAGGTGGAGCCAAGAAAGGACGGCAATACTCTGTATAATCTCCCGCCTGAAGAAGCAAGCCTGCCTAGTCTTTAATCCAGGCATTCCTGAAGTCTTCCTTCGACATTGAGGAAATGGATCTCATCGACACCGAAGGAGAAGGAAGAACAAACTGAAGAGCCTCAGCACATGGGCGCCACTGGCTAGCTACTCTATCACCTATGCACTGGGCATGGCAAAAGGGACCCTCAAGCACGCTACGAGTACGGTCCAAAACTCTGGAGCGTGCTGTTGTTTGGAGAGGAAAAAGTGTGTAAAGTGACTTACACCTTCACACATAATCATTTATTTATATGAGGAGATAGTTCATTACATAATGTAAATAAGCAATGTGGGACTAAACACAATATACTAGTATACGAGTATACCAGTATTCCAACACGTGCGAGAGGAGCGTCTTCAGGTACACTACTCCAAGGGTTGAACTGCACCTAGAAACGAGGTCAAATCAGCTACGAATACAGGGGTATGGAAACCTAAGGACAAAGAATACAAAGGAAGAAAAGAGTTACCTGATCAGCCGTCAATCGGTCCAAAACTTACCGCCACTCAGGAAGGCTCAAAACTGGTGACCGAGGCTTCCGTTGGCCCACTAGCCATTGTCCGTAGCAAGGAACACAGTTTGCATCCTCATGCTTGGTGTCGGGAGGAAATTGGAGATGCTCGAAAGCCCATAGCTGGAAGAATGGGTTAAACGAACAAGTTTAGTACCAAGAGAAATCAAAGTAAGAAAGAGGAAAAAGGGATATACCTCAAGCACTCGATAGTGACCGCCGAGGATAAAACTCTTATCCTGCGAACAAGCTCCAAGATTGCCATACAGAGTAGCCAAGGTGCACCCCAATCGAGCTCTATAATGGCTTCCAAATGCTGCAAAGGGGTCAAAAACTGTGTATGCACCAAACTATCCTTATTGGCAAACAATGTTTGCCCAAGGAGGTAGAGGAGAAAGGCCTGTGTCAGTTGCTCGATGCTCACCTGAGTAAGGATGTCAGCCTTCATGAATGTCTTGCTCAGTCAGGATACGTCAAGGTGGCCCCGTGAGTGAAGAGGGGGCACCTTGCCCAAAAACCACTCTAAAGCCCATGCCCGCTCCCAAAGCTTGGGATCAACCCGAAGAGGAGCTCCATCTACTCGCAAGCTAGTCAAAAGAGAGAAATCGCCTGGTGTGATCGTCATCTCACTGGCGGAAGGAAAGTGGAATGTGTTGGTGGTATCCCACCATCTCTCAACTAGTGAGGTCATCAGCGACCAGTCTATCTTCAGAAGATGCAGACCCAAAATGAATGTCTCAAAGCCAGCAGCATGTACTAATTCCTGAGCCTGCTCTGGCAGTACCAAGAACCACTTGTGCACCTCCTTACCTCCACCACGAGCCTCTAATCTCCTATTTCTATGCCAAAGACAAAAAAAAGGAGTAAATCTCATGATTGCATAAACAGATAAAAGCTAAGGGCATCAAATTCAACGTTAAAAGCAAGCATTTGCCTAAACAGGGGGCATGATTATCTTAATCTCTCAAACAAAACAAAAAAAACAATTTCGTTCCAATCACGGGTCTTTCTCGTTCATGCCCCTAGCTAAATGGGATTTCATCCCGTGAATAAAAATTCATTTTTGGTCATGCAAATTGAACTCCAAACTAAAGCAAATCTTTTTACTTTTCAGGAAACTTACCAGAACATTAAGGACACTCAAGTGTTGTTCAGGTTCTCTAAGAACTACCTCGGCCTCTGGGCCACCAACAGGAGGGCGGTACTGCAGGAAACCGCCAAAACCCAACCTACACGAAGGAAGGACGTAGGTATCAGCATCAAACAAGCCACGCTCCTTAATCGCCTCTTCATCGGACGAAGGATATTCATAGCTACACGGAGGGTGTGCAAAAGAACCCGCGACATCTGAAGATGGCATGGTCATCGCAAGGGAGAGAAACAAGCAAAAACGACAGCCGAAGCTGGCAGTGATGGCGGTCAAAGCCGGTGGTGGTGGTCGGAGTGATGACGGTGGCCAGAGGAACGGGGTGACAGAGAAGTTTTGGACGAGAGAAGGAAAAGAAAAGATTAAATGAATCGTGAGATTGATTAAACCAAACTTAAATCGATTTTTCAACTTCTGGCCTTCTCACGGCCGAGGCATCGATTCCTCGGCCGATACATCAATTATTCGGCCGAGAGATCAATCTCCCGGCCCCCCTAATCAATCTCCCACACTCCAGTGGATTTCGTTCAATACACCAATGCAAGCTTTGGGTCCAAGGCCAATAGAAGTAATGATGGAACTAGCCTTGGGGGCACGGCCAAGCATGAAGAACGTCCAAGCCCGCTTCGGAATCCTCCACACGCTATTTCACCCAATCAACTATGAAATCCAAGCTCTAACAACTTCAACCATTGTACCATGGTTGTCAAATCCTGTAAAACGGCTCTATTTTTGTTTAGCAAGCCCCACGCTCGTACACTATTTCAGCAGTTCTGTGCTTGAATCACTCCGCAATCCCCACTATCATCACCATCTCAGCACCTCAACAACTCAGCAGCACCATGTGCTCGCTATCACCGAGTCACTCAACAACTCCATGCTTGCTATCACTCAGCAGCGCTAAGCTCGCCATCACTCAGCACCACGTGCTATCACCATGTCACCCAGCATTTCTTCAGCCCGTGCTCCATCAGCAGCTCTAAGCTCACCTAGTAGCCTCGAGCTTATCATTTTAGTGGCTCCAAGCCCACCAATCAGCGGCTCCAAAGCCCACCAATCGGTAGCCTTGCGCTTATTATTCAGCAGCCCTGTACCGGAGTCACTTAAACAGCACAATACACCTTGCACCATCAGCAGCTCCGAGCACATCACCATCAGAGCAATTCAACGGCTCTATGCCCATCTTAGTAGCTCTATCATCTCAATAGCTCTACGCACATTACCATGCTCAACATCATCATGTGCTCATCTCCATTATTATCAGGCAAATTCAGCGGCTCCAAGCCCATTATCTCAGCGGCTTTACGCCTATTACTTAGTGGCTCCAAGCCCACCATCTCAGCGGCTCTATGCCCACTCAACAGGCTTCACGCCTACAAACTCAGCGGCTCCAAGCCCATCATCTCAGCGGCTCCAAGCCCCTCATCTCAGCGGCTCTAAGCCCGCTACTCAGCGGCTTTACGCCCATCGTCTCAACTGACTCTAAGCCGTAGCCATCAGCAAGATATCATCTATTCTCAAGCTCTACGCTTGAATGCTCAAAATCCAATACTTTGAATGCTCGAAGCTCTTCAAATGTCCCACTGTGTATTGGATGCTCAAGTTCTATACTTGAATGCTCAAGCTCTACGCTTGAATGCCCAACCACTGTGTACTGGATGCTCAAAGCCTACACTTTGAATGCTCGGATTCAACCATCTGAATGCTCGAGCTCTGCGCTCTGAATGCTTAAGTCCTGAACTTGAAAGAAGCTATACTCTTAAATCAAACACACGCATGGGCCCATGCACATATTGCATCAATCACATTTAGTCTGCATCACCATATTTGTTCATATCATCACATATACATATTTTGCGTATCTCTCATTTAAACAGGTTAACCTTGCAATCAATCGGCTCTACGCCAAAATTTATGATGGGAAAGCCCCGTGCACAGACCTTCAGAATGCAATCGGCTCTATGCCCGGTTCAATCATGTCAAGTTCTAAGCTCTGACACCTCAAGCTCTCGCTTTCAGAATACAACTGGCTCTACGCCTCAGTCCTATCACTTCAAGCTCAAAGCTCCAACATTTCAGGCTTTCGCCTCATGACTATAACCAACTCTACGCCTTGGTTCCCTCACCTCAACGCTCTGTGCGCCAGCTACTGTCCCAGTGCCCCATATCTCAAAATTTGGTATCTAACTCGTCTCCAGAAGATGGCTTGGGTTCCGCCCCATATCTCAAAACTGGCGTCCAAATTCATCCTCCAGCAGATGGTTTGGATTCCACCCAATTACATCAATACCATCTAGCTCATTCGCAAGGATAGGCTACCCTACTGAGCTCCCCTCAGTCAAAGTAAGGATGATCAAGAAAAGCAAACGACTCACCCGCTGTGTATTGATCTACCCTAAAATTCTGAGGACGCTCTCCGCAAAAATTTCTCCGGCAGCCCCACGTTCCTTCAACTATTCTCCGCCAAAATCCTAGCATAGTCCAGGTATATCTACGGCTTTTAAAGCCTGAAGGTACGTCTAATGTTTCTAACCCTCCAAACTTTTTCTTTTTCTTTATTGCCCTCTGAACTACGGTTGGTCTGAATTTCCCCTGTGAAATACGGAGGCAGCCTCCCAGCCCAACCATAACAAAAACCTTTTTCAAAAACCCTTGGAATAGTGGTTGGACCAAATTGAGTTGCTTTTTACAGCTTTGAATCTTACTTAAACATGTTTCGCGATCCGTCCAAGTTCAGTCAAAGAGGGGCATTTGTAGACACCCTAATTTGGCCTAACGATTATTTCAAATTCCACCTTGGGGAACATCCCAATGATTATATGGATATAGTGATTGCTGATTGACTTTTCGTGAACCTAGGGACTTATGGTAAGAACTTTGAGCCACTTAGAGGACCCAATCCAGAGCCAAATAGCCTTTCAGACAGAAATACAGTATCCCAGGAGAATCCATCTATCGGCTGTGACATCGATCATGCGGCCTCAACATCATTTCTTCACCCGTGAAGCAACAAGTGAAGCATGTTGCTTGAAACTCTCCTTGAGAGATCGATTAGTCGGCCGCCAAGTCTATCCCTCGGCCACAACATCACTTCCTCGGCCGCCAGATCCTTTGCTCGGCCGCCAGATCGTCTATTTTCCAAATTCTAGAACGTTCTGTCAATCGTTTGATCCGTTCACAAAAATCTAGCAGCCTTTTTTCTGATGCGGTCGGGCCACGTTTAGGGATCACCATGAAGAGTTTGTATTGCATTGCAATTCCAATTCCAACCGTGCATTTTGATTGGTTGGGTTGTGTCATCCCTATGCCTATATAAAGGAGCCTTTGGCTCTGTAAAAAGTCGATAGAATTGAGAACACCAAAAAATAACAGATATCTCATTAACGTGAGATATGTTTACAACACAATAACCTAATTGCACTATGGTCCTAGAGAATGAAACTAGTTACACAATAGAACAATTAATACATTAATTACAAATACACCCATAATCTAACACTCCCCCTCAAGTTGGTGCGAAGATATCTATTAAGCCCTACTTGAACACAATAAGGTGAAAACTCTTGCTACTAAGCCCTTTTATGAATATGTCGGCTAACTGATCTTCAGATCTCACAAACGGCATACATATCAAACTCTCGTTTAGCTTCTCCTTGATGAATCAATCTCTATATGCTTTGTTCTGTCATGCTGAACAGGATTATGAGCAATGTTAATGGCAGCTTTATTATCACAGTAGAGTTTCATAGGACCATTATCAGAAATTCTCAAATCACGTAATAAGGTTTGGAGCCACGAGAGCTCATAAACACCATGTGCCAGAGCTCTATATTCAACTTCTGCACTAGACCTGGCGACCACAGATTGCTTTTTACTTCGTCAAATAACCAAATTACCCTCGAGGAAAGTACAGTAGCTAGACGTAGAACGTCTATTATCCGCAGAACCAGCCCAGTCGGTATCTGTAAATGCCATTAACCGTAGGTGACCATGATTGGAGAACAGAATTCCTTTCCCTGGAGTTGATTTGAGATACCTCAAGATACGATAAACTGCATCCAGATGTGAAGTACGAGGGTCATGCATAAATTGACTAACAACACCCACTGCATAAGTAACATCCGGTGATACCTCTCCTTATCAGTGCGCCCCCCACATTTCCACTAAGATGATGATTCGCCTCAATAGAAGAAATTGCAGGTCTACAACCCAACAAACCTATTTCTTCTAAAAGATCAAGTATATACTTTCGTTGGGAGATAAAAATACCTCTGTCAGACCTTGCCACTTCCATTTCAAGAAAGTATCTCAGTGGTCCCAAATCCTTAATCTCAAATTCTTGACCCAGACTAGACTTAAGATTGAGAATCTCAGTTACATCATTGCCTGTCATTATTATATCATTAACATAAATAATAAGGACAACAATCTTACAAGCACCTCCCTTAATGGACATAGTATGATCTGCATGGCTCTGTTTGTAACCAAATCTCAACATAGCCTTCGAAAATCTGCCAAACCAAGCTCTAGGTGATTGCTTCAACCCATAAAGAGCCTTCTTCAATCTGTACACCTTTCCCTCAGTCTCAGAGGAAGAAAAACCTGGTGGTACATCCATATATACCTCCTCCTCTAACTCTCCATGAAGGAATGCATTTTTCACATCAAACTAGTGAAGAGGCCAATTCAAATTGGCAGCACAAGAAAGTAGAGCTCACATACTGTTCATCTTTGCTACTGGAGCAAACGTCTCCTCGTAGTCAATACCAAAGGTTTGAGTAAAACCCTTGGCAACAAGTCTTGCCTTGTATCTCTCAATTGTACCATCAGCATTTTGCTTGACAGTGAAAATCCACTTGCATCCCACTGATTTCTTTTCCCTTGGGAGTGACACCAGCTCCCAAGTGCCATTCTTTTTCAAAGCTGTCGTCTCCTCTACCATAACTCCTTTCCACTGAGATATCATAAATGCATCCTACCAATTCTGTGTGATAGATATAGAAGAAAAAGACGAAACAAAGGCATGGTACAAATGAGATAAACGATCATAAGAGACATACTGGGAAATGGGATGTTGAGTACATGACCTAACACCTTTTCGAAGAGCAACAGGAAGATTATCATAATCAAAAATAGGAGGTTCAATGGGAGAAGATTCATTACCATATGAGTCAGCTGAGGAGTCTAGAACTGAAGCAGGGGATGGTGATTGGCAAGGTGGCAGTGCACATGAAGATTTGCCTTTGCCTTTCTTTTGATATGTTGCCATCGTAGCAGGTCATTCACTAGGTCTATGCCTGTCTCCATCCACTCGTCCACCAATGTCCTGTTTTGCACTACCAACAGATATTGGTTCCACTTCAGACTTCTCCTTCTCCCCCTCACTAGGAAAAGGTGATAAAGACCATGACCCTTGATTCTGAAACACCTCTTCCTTCCTCATCTCTTCCTGACAAACATTCTGCTCCCCCTGAAGAGATGGAGTGGAGGTTGAGTAAAAGGACATGGTCTCCCAAAAAATGACATCCATAAACACAAAAAACTTCCTAGAGTGAGGATCATAACATTTATAGCCTTTCTGTGTAGGAAAATACCCAACAAACACACATTTATGGGCTTTGGGACCTAACTTGCCACTCGAGGTGAGGAGCATGAACAAAACACACGCAACCAAAAACTCTAGGGGGAAGAGTCAGGACACGAGAACTGTTAGGAAGACATTCAATAGGAGTTTTAAAGTGGAGAACACTAGATGACATACGGTTGATAAGATAAGTTGCAGTTAAAATCGCTTCTCCCCATAAATATTTGGGAACATTCATAGTGAACAAAAAAGAGCGAGCAACCTCAGCAAGATGATGATTTTTGCGTTCAGCAACTCCATTTTGTTGTGGAGTGTCAACACAAGTTGTCTGAAAAAGAAGACCATTTTCATCCAGAAAAACCCTAAAATTCCTATCGATATACTTAGTGCCATTGTCACTACGAAGAATTTTGTTATTGTTAAAATTGAGAGACGTAGAAATCTAGGGTTATATTTCTCTACTTCCCATAAACTGAATACAACGTAAGTATTTATACAACACATTAGACTAATTATACTATGGTCCTAAAGAATGAACTAGTTACATAATAGAACAACTAATAAACTAATTACAAATAATCCCATAATAATCTAACATTCCCCCTCAAGTTGGCGCGAAGATATCAATCAAGCCTAACTTGAATACAATGGGGTGGAAACTCTTGCGACCAAGTCCTTTTGTGAATATATCAGCTAATTGATCTTCGGATCTCACAAAAGGCATGCATATCAACCCCTCGCTCAGCTTTTCCTTGATGAAGTGTCTGTCAATCTCTATGTGCTTCGTTCTGTCATGTTGAACAGGATTATGAGCAATGTTTATGGCAGCTTTATTGTTACAGTAGAGTTTCATAGGACCATTATCAGAGATTCCTAAATCACGTAGCACCGTTTGGAGCCATAAGAGCTCATAAACTCCATGCGCCATAGCTCTATACTCAGCTTCTGCACTAGACCTGGCAACCACAGATTGCTTCTTACTTCGCCAAGTTATCAAATTCCCCCCAAGGAAAGTACAGTAGCCAGAAGTAGAACGTCTATCATCCACAGAACCAGCCCAGTCGGCATCAGTAAATGCCTCCAACCGTAGGTGACCATGATTAGAAAACAGAATTCCTCTCCCTAGAGCAGCCTTGAGATACCTCAAGATACGGTAAACTGCATCCAGATGTGAAGTACGAGGATCATGCATAAATTGGCTAACAACACCTACTGCATAACTGACATCCGGTCGGGTGTGCGCTAAGTATATCAGTCGACCCACAAGTCGTTGATATCTCTCCTTATCAGTGCGCTCCCCCACATCTCCACTAAGATGATGATTCGCTTCAATAGGAGAATCTGCAGGTCTACAGCCCAACATACCTGTTTCTTCCAAAAGATCAAGTATATACTTTCGTTGAGAGATAAAAATACCTTTATCAGACCTTGCCACTTCCATTCCAAGAAAATATCTTAGTGGTCCCAAATCCTTAATCTCAAATTCTTGAGCGAGACTGGACTTGAGATTAACAAACTCATCCATATCATTGCCTGTCATTATCATATCATCAACATAAACAATAAGGACAGCGATCTTACCAGCACCTCCTTTGATGAACATAGTATGATCTGCATGGCTCTGTTTGTAACCAAACTTCAACATAGCCTTTGAAAACCTGTCAAACCACGCTCGAGGTGATTGCTTCAACCCATAAAGAGCCTTTTTCAATCTACACACCTTTCCCTCAGTCTCTGAGGAAGAAAACCCCGGTGGTATATCCATATACACCTCCTCCTCTAACTCACCGTGAAGGAATGCATTTTTTACATCAAACTGGTGAAGAGGCCAATTCAGATTGGCAGCACACGAAATCAAAGCCCGCACAGTGTTCATCTTTGCTACTGGAGCAAACGTCTCATCGTAGTCAATGCCATAGGTTTGAGTAAAACCCTTGGCTACAAGTCTCGCCTTGTATCTCTCAACTGTACCATCAGCATTCTGCTTAACAGTGAAAACCCACTTACATCCCACTGATCTCTTTCCTCTTGGAAGTGATTCTAACTCCCAAGTGCCATTCTTTTTCAAAGCTGTCATCTCCTCTACCATAGCTCCTTTCCACTCATATATCATGAATGCATCCTGCCAATTCTGTGGAATAGATATAGAAGAAAGAGACGAAACAAAGGCATGGTATGAAGGAGATAAACGATCATAAGAGACATACTGAGAAATGGGATGTTGAGTACATGACCTAACACCTTTCCGAAGAGCAACCAGAAGATTATCAGAATCAATAATAAGAGGTTCAATGGAAGAAGATTCATTACCAGATGAGTCAACTGAGGAGTTCGGAACTGAAGCAGGGGATGGTGATTGGCAATGTGGCAGTACACATGAAGGTTGGCCTTTCTTTCCTTTCTTTTGATATATTGCCAAGGTAGTAGGCCATTCACTGGGTCTGATACGCCTATCCACATCCACTCGTCCACCAATATCCTGTTTTGCACTATCAACAGATACTGGTTCCACTCCAAACTTTTCTTTCTCCCCCTTACTATAAAAAGGAAGTGACCATGACCCTTGAGTTAGAGATGTAAACACTTCTTCCTCCCTCATCTCTTCCTGACTAACATGCTGCTCCCCCTGAAGAGATGGTGGGGAGGGAGAGTAAAAAAACTCGGTTTCCCAAAAAGTGACATCCATAGAGACAAAAAACTTCCTAGAGTGAGGATCATAACATTTATAGCCCTTCTGGGTAGGAGAATACCCAACAAAAACACACTTATGAGCTTTATGACCCAACTTGCCTCCAGCAGGGTGAGAAGCATGAACAAAACACACACAGCCAAAAACTCTCGGAGGAAGAGTCAGGACACGAGAACTGTTAGGAAGACACTCAATAGGAGTCTTGAAGTGGAGAACACTAGATGGCATACGGTTAATAAGATAAGTTGCAGTCAGAATTGCTTCGCCCCATAAATATTTGGGAACATTCATAGTAAACAAAAGAGAGCGAGCAACTTCAGCAAGATGACGATTTTTGCGTTCAGCAACTCCATTTTGTTGTGGAGTGTCAACACAAGTCGTCTGAAAAAGAATACCATTGTCATCCAGAAAAGCCCTAAAATTCCTATCGATATACTCGGTGCCATTGTCACTACGGAGAATTTTGATATTCGTGTCAAATTGAGTGCGCACCATCGCATGAAAAGATTTAAAACAAGAAAATACTTCACTTTTTGACTTAAGTAAATACACCCAAGTCACACGAGAATAACAGTCAATAAAAGTGACAAACCACCGAAAACCTTTAAGAGATGTAACATGAGAAGGACCCCAGACATCAGAATGAATAATCATAAAAGGGGAGTCACTTCGTTTATTAATAGGTGCATAAAATGAACGTTTATGTTTTCCAAGCTCACAGGCTTCACAAAAAAACTGACTCTTAGAACAATGCTTAATTAAAGTAGGAAAAAGATTTTCTAAAATTCCAAAAGAGGGATGACCCAATCTACGGTGCCACTGATGTAACATAGAGAGAGCTGAACTCGTATCTGCTTGTAGAGCAAGACCACATGATAGGGGTGGACGAGGTGCAGACTCCAAAAAATAAATGCCACCATGGGCTTTACCACTGCCAATCACTTTGCCCGTGTCCAGTTCCTGAAAAACACAATGAGTAGGAAAAAAGGTCACTGAACAATTTGCAGAACGAGTAAGACTACTAACTGACAGAAGGTTAGTGGCAAAGTTTGGAATATGGAGAACTGAAGAGAGGGAAATAGAGGGAGAATAGCGAACGGAACCTTTCCCTGATATAGCAGAGAATGATCCATCTGCTATTCTGACCTTATCCTTACCGGAACAAGTAGAGTAAGAATCAAATACAGAAGAACAACCTGTCATATGATCTGAGGCACCAGAATCTATAATCCAAGGAATAGCAGAAGAGGCAGTAAATGCGCTAGCTGGAATACCTGTGTGGGCAAAATAGGATGACGTGAAACCTGTTGTGGAGGTGGGAGCTATAGTAGATGGAGAATCAGCCCGAGCCATGAGGCGCTTGAGAGCTTGCATCTCCCCATAAGAAAATCCACTAACATGATCAGAAGGCGCCTGACCTCCAGTATTGAACCCAGAATCAGGCAAGGTAGCAGTTGTGGACTCTGAAATATGAGCGTGGGCCTGAGAACGCATGAAACCACGACCACGACCACCACGTCCACCCCCTCGCCCGCGAGAGGGACGACCATGTAACTTCCAACAGAAATCCTTGGTATGGCCAGTATTGTGGCAGTGATCACACCGGAGTGACTCACGATCAAGAGGTCCACTGCTAACACCAGGATGTGACTTACCACTCTGTGGAACAAGCCCAGCACTAGAACCAAACTGACCCTGAGGAATGGCAACCAAAGCAGAACGATCAGAAGTAGGAGTATGCACCATAGCACTCCTCCTACTCTCCTCCTGCTGAACAATGGCATAAGCCTCTCCTAAAGACGGAAACGGAACACGACCCAACACTTGCACTCTAATTGGATCATATTCCACATCAAGGCCAGCAAGAAAATCATAAACACGTTCTTTCTCTATCCTTTTTAACCAATTAGCAGCATCCACAGCACAAACAGCCTGAAACCCTGATAATAATCAAATTCTTGCCATGCTCCACTCAAGTCAGCAAAGTACACAGAGACGGGGCGATGATTTTGTTCCAATGTACGAAGTCTTTTCCTCAACTCAAAACACTGTGCATCATTATCTTGTTGCGAATAGGTTTGGGCGGCAGTAGTCCAAATCTGATATGGAGTAGCAAGGAGCAAGAAAGTATGGCGAATATCAGCTCTCATAGAGTTAAACAACCAAGTCATGACCAACGATTTCTGAGATTTAAACTTCTTGAGTTCAACAGCTTCAACAGGTGGAGTAACATGGCCCTCAATGAACTCTGACATCCCTTTGGCCTCAATAGCCAATGTAAAAGTACGGGACCAAATCAAATAATTTGTACCATCCAACTTAATGTGGCAAATATCTAGAGAATAATTATCCATAGTCCCTACACGACTCAACTCTTCCTTTGTACCAGTGGAAACCTTTGTGGACTCCTCTGACATCTCAACAAAAAATTTCAATAAAGAGCTACAAAACCTGTGTTAATCTCAGCCTTTTAATAAACCACAAAAAAAAGAGTCACAATTATTCAGTGCTGTACCTTTTCCTTTTCCCCAAGACCAGACACTTGGGTCACCCGTATATGACTTTTTCTATACCCACCGAAGTACTTCACAACCACTCAGATAACCCAACGTCTGTACGAGTAACCCAGTCACATATAACCAGAAAACAAAGAGTGTTCGAGATTACCCAAAAAACAAACGTGGTCGCAAAGAGTATACGAGATGACCTAGTGCTTGAACGTGGTCGTACCAGGTTGAATAGGAGTCGCCGGCGAGATTCAGAACTGTACGTGATACTACAAAGGTCGTCAAGCAAGATCCAGCCACTGTCGATCGGCGGCGGAAGCAGATACAGGACTGGGCAGAGGTCGACGGCAATAAAAAAAAAACTCAAAGGCTCGTCAGAACCTAGGAGGCTTCGTCGGCAGTGAGAAGATCAGTTGGAGGGCCAACGAGGGTCATTGGAATGCTGACGAAGGTCGACGGTCATGGGTCTTCAATTCCAGCGTCGGAAAAATCTTTCGATGACTGAAACCACAGAGCCCTAGGTATCGTGGAGCTCTGATACCATGTTAAAATTGAGAGACGTAGAAATCTAGGGTTATATTTCTCTACTTCCCATAAACTGAATACAACGTAAGTATTTATACAACACATTAGACTAATTATACTATGGTCCTAAAGAATGAACTAGTTACATAATAGAACAACTAATAAACTAATTACAAATAATCCCATAATAATCTAACAGTTATTCGTGTCAAATTGAGTACGCACCATCGCATGAAAAGATTTAGAACAAGAAAATATTTCGCTTTTTGACTTAAGTAAATACACCCAAGTAACACGAGAATAATAGTCAATAAAAGTGACAAACCACCGAAAACCTTTAAGAGGTAACAAGGGAAGGACCCCAAACATCAGAATGAATAACCATAAAAAGAGACGCACTCCGTTTATTAATAGGTGCGTAAATTGAACGTTTATGTTTTCTAAGCTCATAAGCTTCACAAAAAAATTAACTCCTAGAACAATGCTTAATTAAAGTAGGGAAAAGTTTCTCTAAAATCCTAAAAGAGAGATGACCCAATCTACAGTGCCATTGATGTAACATAGAAAGAGCTGAACTCGTATCGGCTTGCAGAGCAAGACCACATGACTTAGGTGAACGAGGTGCAGATTCCAAAAAATAGAGGTCATCCTGTGCTTTACCACTGCTAATCACTTTGCCCGTGTCCAATTCCTGAAAAACACAATGAGTAGGAAAAAAGGTCACTGAACAATTTGCAGAACGAGTAAGACTACTAACGGACAAAAGGTCAGTGGCAAAGTTTGGAATATGTAGAACTGAAGAGAGGGAAATAGAGGGAGAATAGCGAACGGAACATTTCCCTGAAATAGTAAAGAATGATGCATCTGCTATTCTAACCTTATCCTTACCAGAACAAGTATGAGTAAGAATCAAATGCAGATGAACAACCTATCATATGATCTGAAGCACCGGAATCTATAATCCAAGAAATAGCAGAAGAGGCAGTAAATGCACCAGTCGGAATCCCTGTGTGAGCAAAATATGATGAAGTGGGACCTGCTGTAGGAGTAGGAGCTATAATAGATGGAGAATCAGCCCAAGCCATTAGGCGCCTGAGAGCTTGCATCTCCCCTTAAGAAAATTCATTAACATGATTAGAAGACGCCTGAACCCCAGTCCTAAATCCAGAATTAGGCAAGGTAGCAACCCATGTAGACTCTGAAACATGGGCATAGGCCTGAGAACGCATAGAACCACGGCCGCGACCACCGCGTCCACCCCCTCGCCCTCGAGAAGGACGACCATGTAGCTTCCAACAGAAATCCCTGGTATGGCCGGTGTTGTGCAATGATCACACCGGAGTGACTCACGATCAATATGCCCACTCCTAGCACCAGACTGTGATTTACCACTCTGTGGAACAATCCCACCACTAGTATCAAACTGACCCTGAGGAATGGCAACCAAGGCAGAATGATCAGAAGTAGGAGTATTCACCATTGCACCCCTCCTACTCTCCTCCTGCTGAACAATGGCATAGGCCTCTTCGGAAGACGGAAACGGAACACGACTCAACACCCGTATTCTAATCAGGTCATATTCTACATCAAGATCAGCAAGAAAGTCATAAACACGCTCTTTCTCTATCCTCTTCAGCCAATTAGCAGCATCAACAGCACAAACAGCCTAAAACCCCTAATAATAATCAAATTCCTGTCATGCTCCACTCAAATCAGCAAAGTACACAGCGACGGATCGATGATTTTTGTTCCAATGTACGAAGTCTTTTTCTCAACTCAAAACACTGAGCATCATTACCTTGCTGAGAATAGGTTTGGGCTGCAGTAGTCCAAATCTGATGTGGAGTATCAAGAAGCAGGAAAGTATGACGAATATCAGCTCTCATAGAGTTAAACAACCAGGTCATGACTAACAATTTCTGAGATTTAAACTTTTTAAGTTCAACCGTCTTGACAGGTGAAGTAACAGGGCCCTCAATGAACTCTGACATCCCTTTGGCCTCGATAGCTAAAGTAAAAGTGCGAGACCAAATTAAATAATTGGTACCATCCAATTTAATATGACAAATATCCAAAGAAGAGTTATCCAGAGTCCCTACACGACTCAACTCATCCTTTGTACTAGCGGAAGCTTTTTGTTTATCATCTGACATCACAACAGATTAACAGAAACCTCAAGCTATACCCAGTTTACTTAGCCAAAAAAAAAAAACAGACTCAAACCACACCAATCGCAGCAACCACGGAATACCCAACTGAAGCAAACCCTAAAGTATAGGTTTGAGCATCTAAAAAAAAAATTGGAAATCCTTGCCGCTGGGTGATCGATGAAACTGTGATGAGCAAGCAAAAAATGAGATCGGAAGAGGCTGTAATAGTTGGAAATTGATGGGTCAAGGAAAAACAACACCAGAACAACGTGGGTCAGCCTCGTCGGAACAGTGTGGGTCAGCCTTGCTAGCCTCGTAGGCGTGGAAAGTGCTGGAAAAGACAGGTGATTTGCCGGCGTTAGCAAAGGTTCGAGGAGAGGTCGCCGGCGGTAGGAGATCCAATCGGTGGGTTGCACACAAGCCAACGAGGGAGGTCACAGGTATCGTGGTGCTCTGATTCCATGTAAATTGTCGATAGAATTGAGAACACCAAAAAACAACAGATATCTCATTAACGTGAGATATGTATACAACACAATAACCTAATTGCACTATGGTCCTAGAGAATGAAACTAGTTACACAATAGAACAATTAATACATTAATTACAAATACACCCATAATCTAACAGGCTACGAAATTAAAAAAAAGAACACTCTCTCATCAGCCACGATATTTTACAGAAATACTCTCTCAACTCACCTCTATAAAGTCCCCAACCTTCGGAAGGCAGCCGTAATCCGACGATCAAACCCTCAAAGTTCAAACCCTAAACCTAGGGCTTTCAAGAAGTAAATCAATCAATCATCCCCAATCCGAAGCAATCAAGCCACTGAGGGATCAAGGTGGTGAGGCCCAAGGGCCTCTGGTTCAACTTATTTCCTGTTTTTTACGTTTAATCATAGCATTTTGATTATCTGTTAATCGTGTAGTCTGGTGTGAGGAAGAACATCGGCTGGGGAATCAATCCCTCGGCCGATACATCAAACCAGGAGGATCCCTCGGCCGTGACATCTATTCACCGGCCGCGAGATCCATCTCCCTGGGACAATTTGTTTTATTCTGCTTTCTAATGCATGCTTTCAATTACGGTCTCAGTTCATCATTAACTGTTTAAAGGCTAATTAATTAGTCTATGTGTTAGAATTATGTAAAGCAAGTCTTAATTTTATGTCGAATGACTACGGGCCAGTCTCACGACTGGGCAAGGAGGGGTGCCTAACACCTTCCCCTTATTATACTCTTGGCTCCCGTACTCGGAATCTCTAGTTTTTTCTAGTTTTAATAAACTAGGTGGCGACTCTGTTTTGATGATAACCGCTATCATGTGGCGACGTTCCTAGCCATGGGAATATCCATGATTTTGGTTGATGAAGCAAACAACCAGGCAATTATCAATCTGTATGGCGATGCCCCGCTCCAGGGAGGTGTCTACAACACTGCTCGACCTGCAACGGGAAAGGATTAGCAAGTAGAACTTGACCAAAAGAAAATAATTTTTAAGAGATGAACAGGTAACAAGGACGTACCTTCACTGCATAATAGCAGAGCTCGGCCATGTTGTCAACTTTCCCCCTCCGTGAAAGGTCCACGTCCTTGGGGAGGGCTATCCAATTGAGCAGGGTCATGGCTAGATGCTGGTTGTCCAGGAGGCTATCGGCAACCGTGATCGGCTGGCCGTCCGGACAGGTGAAGTCCGGCTCAAAGATCGCCGAGTGCCCTTCCGGCTCGATGCTTTTCTCCGAAGCGTGAATCACCCTGGTGATTTCAACCTTCTTCGGTGGTCTTGGCCCTCTTGTCGACCCTTCCACCCATCTCCCCCTCGGCCACGTTGCCCGGCCAGCAGCAACTTGGGCAAGACAATCGGGAGGTCCCAGCAATGGGGGGCTGATCCTATTGCTCTTATTGCTGCTGCCTCTGTTGTTGCTATTGGAGGTTGAGCAGGTTGGCAGTAGAGATGTCTTGGGCCGTGTACGCTGCCTGGAGCGCCTGCCCGGCAACGGTGGTAAGGTCTTCTGGCTTCCTCACCGTCTTGCTCTTGTCTTTTCTTTGAACAAAGCAGTGGTAAGTTGGCATGTAGCCAAGCAGAGTAGGCGTGTTCTTGTTTGCACATTGGATAAGGGGGAGCAAGTTTTTCGACTTGCCGGAGATGTGGAGGCCCTTGGATGGTGCAGAGCAGTTTGCGAGAAATAAAGGAAAAAATACGAGTACGGAGCAACAATTTTTGAAAAGCAAAATAGAAAGGAAAGCATGAGGACGAGAATAACAAATATAGCGAGGCTCTTGACAAAAGAAACACAGAATACCCACCGGGGACATCCCCATAGCCAGGGAACCCTAATACTTGGGGAATGGCGTAGGGCCTTTCAACTTTCGTGCCTTTCTTGGTTGGGAAGGGGAAGTCCAATTGAGGGTCCACCGGTCCCCATCCGAAGTTTCCAAATACTCTGTCAAAGACACTCGCCAATTTCTCTTAGTCGTACAGCCGGTCCACCGGGTGATCGAACCCCTGCCGGGTGGACATAAAGTACCTGTCGTACGATGGGTTCCTCGATACCAAGTACATGAGTATCAAGCCACCCAAGGTGAAGGGCAGGTTATTTCGCTTGGCTAACCTTATCGTCGAGCAAAGAATTAGCCATGTGTTCACGGCCATGGCATGAGCTTTGTATGAAGAAAGGAAATACCTAAGGAAATGGCTCATAGGGAACCGTACTCTTCCCTCCATGATGGCGAACAACGGAAGGGTGATGAAGTCTACGTCGAAGGTGATTCTATCGCCAGTCACCCTTTCCACTAGGACATCCGCCAAGATCTCGAACATCTCTCTAAACTCGTTGGAGAAATCCCTTGGGCCTTCATCGTAGAGGTTGGCATACAACATCGGTCTAAGGGATGCTGGCAGAGGTGGTATAACATCAAGGTCCCTCGGTTGCTGTGACTAAGCCTCTGCCCCTCCTCCACCAGGCGCATTCGGGGGGTGGCTTCACCGATGTGGAAGTGCTAGCTTGGGCCCCTTCCTGTTCAGAAGCGTGCTGGTTTGTTCAGCATCTTCATCCAAAGAATAGCCCCGGCCATACAGGATATCCCTTGATGATCTGTCATCAATCTGGAGGGGGATGTGGATGCCTGGGATAATAGGTTGTTCGATAGGCTGAGCGAAGTTGCTCGAGATTTCGTCGAAGCCCACGTTACCACCCATCCGGTAGTCCCTTCCGAAATTTCGAATAGTCTCTTGAAGTGTTGGGTAGGCGTCGGCATCTATCCTCCTTAAGCCTAAACTGGAGGAATCCACCATGCTGAAGACCTAAAACAAAGGGGAAGGAGTATCATTGTCAGAAACCTACTTCAGCATACAAAAGGGTTTCTCCCTGGCGGAAGGCCAGCACCTTCGACGGGGGCAATATAATCTCTTCGGCGAAACCCTAGATGCCTACGCCGAAATGGATCTTCCATTCGCTAGATCATAGTAAGGTTTGAAGATACACCGCCATGCTACGGTGGGGAACAGCCATTGTTGGCGGTCAAAGCGGTGGACCACAGCTAGAAGTGGCTGTAAAAGGTGAACAGAAGCTAAAAAAATTCAAGCTTTTGGACGAAAAACGAGTTTTGAAACAGAAAACCACGGCAAGTTACAAAAGAAAAAGGAAACGAAGAGAACAGAGTTTACCTGAAGAAGCTGAGACTGGTCGACGGTAAGTACTGATGCAACGAATATAGCTCTGGAAGAGAACGGAGGCTTGGAAGCAAGAGTTGCAGAGCGAGAGAGAGCAGAGAGCAAAAGTGGTTGCTCTCCCACCCTTTTCCCTTTATATAGTGGACAAAGTGGGGGGGGGAGGGGAACCTTAAGGGGTCGCGCGCGGGAAAGCAAGTGACGCAACCCCGGCCACTCTCGAGGTACCATGTGGAAAGCTTGAACTGTTCCGTACTCGCGGCGCTCCTTCTTCTGCCATGTGGCACCCCACTCTGCTTCAGATGCACCCCCAACTGTTCTATCTTTGCGCCTAGCAGTCCCATCAGCCCCCTCTGCTGTAAACACTCATCATTACCCTCAGATTCAAAACACCTCTTCGTTCCATTCAAACATAGGAGGGCTCGATGAATATCGCCTAGCGATCCTTCTACGAAAAGCAACCAAAGGAAGAAAATGGATCGGCCATGACTTGAATTCCTGTGATTGACCGGCAGTATCACTAGTTAACTCCTCCCATCTCCGAACAGGGATGAAAGAAGTTGAGGGGCTATTGTGGTGGCCGGGCTCAGAGAAAGACTCAGGGGACAGCCACGTCACTCTAATAAACAATCAAACCCAAAGTCTCAAGGGTTGACCAACAATGCGCAGTCCGCTCATTATATCTCCGACGCTCATACTGCCGAGCTGAGTTCGTTTGGTGCCAAGCTAAGTCCGTTCGGCCAAAGTTAGAACCAGAGACCTGAGCTTTAGTATGTCTGTCGCACTTGGTGACATCCTACTGCATGGCGAGGTCTTGCTGGACCAAAGGATACCTGATAGAGCATCTTGGACAGAGCCGAGCGTTACCGATCGGGTGAACGGTCTACGACCAAGCCACCTCTGTCCTCTGACTTGGAAAGAAAGTCAGGTAGAGTTGGGCAGGAGAGGTAGGTGGCATGACAGCTAGGAGCTAATAGGTGGTTGGAAGGTGGCGCGACACCACCCATCTAGGCAAACGAATGGAGAATAGAGCTCGTGACAGGCTTTTGGATAAGAGCAGGCCTGTCTGACTATATCACGCTAGCTCAAACCACCAAGCGCGTGTTTTACACGCGTGTATTGGGCTCCAAGCTACCTTTGCCTATAAAAGGAGTGCTCCACCTTCAGAATAAGATAATGCTTTTCTTCTCCCAAAACCCCTTATACTCATTAAAAGCTTTCCTTCTCATTCTAACTTGATCGTCGGAGTGCCCTCCCCGGACTCCCAACGATCCGGGTTTGGCACTAACACGGGTGCTAAGTGTGCAGGACCTCTGTCTCCACGCTCAAGGGCACTATAAACCAAACCACTTTCCACGAAGACTCAACCGGAGAAAGCGTAACCCACAGAGAGACATACCGGTGACGACGATCGGCGTGAAGTCCGACTGGGTTTCTCGATCCTCTCTAGATCTGGAAATGTTGCACAGTTACATTATATAGTAGTGTACACTACTATATAATGTGTGTGTGTGTGTACTACGGTAAATTACACAATAGGTCCTTTTAGTATATATTAATACCACAAACACAAAATGTGGGGTTTTTGTTGGTAAAATGGCTTTATATTTCATTTTATGCAATAAAAAATAGTAAAAAAATTATATATATATATATATATTCGTCGTACCCCCGCCGTACCCTACTTTTTTGGGGTTTTGTCGTTTTCCGTACCCGTACGCGTATCGGTACCCGTGCTCCATAGTTTTCACATGATCATACATAGCTAGAGAGGTCCATAGTTTTTGAATTGATGCCTAAGTGAAGGCCATGTCTACCTAATCTCTAGCCAGATTTAATAGATAGATTGGTTTCACTTTACTTTCTTTGGCGGTCTTTGAGTTGAAGACGTGTGGGACTCTATCTCGGATACTGCATTCAATTTGGTATTTCCATGACATTTTTGTCAATATGCTGAATTTCAAATTTGAAACCAAATGAATGCATCAGAAAACATTTATCCATTGAGCCATTCAGTTCTTCAGTCTCTTGAACTTCCCCTTAACATATATCTATATATTTTTTTAAGTATACACACACACACACAGTGATTGTCTGGGAAACTAGGGAAAGCTGCCAGCGTTCTTATTAGATAGGGCTACAAACGAACTGAGCTGCTTGAGGCTTGGCTCAGGTCGACTAGTTTAGCAATCAGGCCGAGCTTGAGTTTTAGGCTCGTCTTCGTTTGTATAGGATCGGCTCGATTATAGAGGCTTATTTAGTAAATGAACCTGGCTTGACTCATTAAGGGCTCATTTTTTAGTTCGAGCTTGAGTTTTAGGCTATAGGCTCATTAGTAAATGAGCCAAGCTTGAATGCTACAAAGCTTAGCTCATTTGCACCCCTAATTTCAGAGCGTGTCCCACCTCGGTTAATTATCACTTCCAACACAAGAATATGAGTCTGGGTGATATCCCCATTGATTGTCAATTGGTTTTAAATTAGATGCTTTTAGGATTTCAAAGCAAGGCTTAAGAAAAACTCTACAAATTGATTTTCCCTTTGTTTGTGTCATAAAAGCTCGTTCTTTCATTAAGACCCATGAATCCTTTGTTTACCTCTCCAGTATGATTCTAGGGTCGCACATAGGAGTATTAAGGTTGTCCCACATTGGTTAATTATCACTTCTAGTACTAGTATACAAGCCTAAGTGGTCTCTGAACTCATTACCAATGGATTTTGAATTGGATACTTTTAACCGATCATGAAAAGAAGATGGAAAAATTTAAAGGGCTATTGTCCGAGAATGGAGCTTTATTATTGTCCAACCTCAGGTTATGATTATATTTATTACATGTCTTGTGCCTAGTTCGCTAGGCTTCCATTTATAGTGGGGTTTGGAAGCGATAGTAGGTATGCATTATTACTCGCACTTTTGCAAAGAGACGGATCCTTGTAGTACGAACTCGGGCCACAGAACTAGCATTATATAGCACTTGCTACCATGCTAGGTCACAACGTCTAAATCAAAATCTGAATAAGAATGGGTATTGTACTTCTTGGTAGTTCTAAAGCTTCAGGCTTTTGGCCGAATGGCAACACCTTTGATGACCAAACCTCTCTTCCACATCCCAGCTTTGCATTCATAGAGGGAGAATTGAATGTCTCCAATTTTTTCAGAAGATGTCCTAAACTCCCCTACTAGAATTTCTATCCATCGTCCCCTTGGCTTTTCCATCAAATTTTCTTCATGCTGTTGAGTTGTTCCATCAGGGAGAATGAGCCTAACATTCACTGGAACTTCCCACCCAAAAGCGGGATCTTTCAGCATGACCAAAAACACCACCTCATAAACGGTTCCTGGTGAGAGGTTTACCATCTCAAATTTTCCTTGAATTTCCAGCCAGCAAACTTTTAGCAGTTCAGCAACATCAACAAACACATCACTGTGAAACAGAAACAAACAAAACATTATTGAATTGGTAGGAGGATTCTGAATCAAGGGTTGACTGCACGACTATTATTGAATTGGTAGGAGGATTCTGGAGCAAGGGTTGACTGCACGACTTTGATGGTTATCAAATTGGATTTAACATCGTCAACTCTTTGGTGTGCAGGTTGGGGGTATCCTTCTCAAGGATTGGAATGTGGTTCCTGAACTAACTGGGTCCAGGCAAAGAAATAGTTGGTTTCGGGCTCGGTTATAAACGCACATAACTGTTTTCTTTTTAAAAGTTTTATCCCAGGTTTGTAATGTTGATTATTGAAGTTTAACCCCCAAAAGAGCTTTGTTAAATTGTAAACTCTACCATGCAGTGTCCCATACGTGTTCTACTTGGGACATGGTAGAAAACCTCCTGTCTGAGAAAACTAATTAAAATAAATGGACACACCACATGGTGTTCCCCGCCGTTTATCCGGCTTATTCATGTCTTTAGCGTGTTAGACACTCATACAACGAAACATTTAGGTGTGTCAGTGCTCCATAGCCATAGGTTGTATTTGGATATTAGAGTGCTGGAAAAAAAAAATAGGAAAAAAAAAAACCTGTATCTTCCTCTTCCGATCTCTTTTCCCTCCACAAATCAAGATTTTGGATCATGAATTGGAATTTGGTTGCAGAGCTAGTTCTAGGGTGAGCTATCATAGTCATGGATGATGGATCACCATAGGTCATGTTTTGGATATTGGATTGCTGGCAACTTGTTTGTATTTTCCCTCCATTTTCTTGGATTTTTGGATGGGTTTGTTTATCAATGTAAGAAAATCTATGAGGAACCATAAAACTTAAGGTAAACCCTTGTAGTTATTACCTTGTTTCTTTGAGATAGGACCAGTGCCAATAGCGGTTGTCTTCAGCCCAAGTGATTGAGAGATCCCTTGCAAATAACATGAAGCAGTTGCTACTGGACTTCCGATCAACCCAATACTTCTGCATACAAAAACAAAATGCTAATCAGAAGAGAATATCGATGCCAATGATGCAAGGATAATAATTGTTCAAAGTATCATATACAAATCAACAATGAAAATTGAGGTTGGATGTCTACGGTGATGTTAATTCAGAAGATTGAATGGATACTGCCTTAGAGCTTAACTCTTACGGAATTTATTTACTAAGTACAAACCTCACACACAAAAAAAGAACCCTTATCTATGGAGTTACTAGTTTAACAGAGCCCTTGGCTAGTCCTACCTCTGCTTATGATGTTGTAACTCAGTGGAAGCTTGTTTTGAAGATCCATGCGTGTTTGTATATATTCCTTGGAATTGTGAGAAATGGACCTTGCATTCCTTTTCTGCTGTTGTCAGAAAGTGGTGGCAGAAATTTCTTCCAATTGCCACACAAAAAAAATAATTGAAACTTGCATCCGCATTTTACGCTTGTTGGAAACTGGTTTTGAGATACGACTCTTGTGTGATTGTGAGAAAATGAAACTTACAATTTTTATTTTTTTTTTGTACTCCATTGGAAACTGGTTTTGGAGATCATTCTTTAGTTGTAGAAATTGTCAAACAGTAAAAAATAATAATAATAATTTGAAACTTGCCGTCCTTTTTTTACGCTTGTTAAACTAGTTTTAGAGATATCACTATTTGACCGTGGAAATCCATCCAATTGTGAGAAAATGAAACTTGCCGTCCTCTTTCACTCGTGTTGGGGTTTGGTTTTGGGGATACGACTGTTTGACTACGTAAAGCTCATCCATCCCCTTGTGTGGAAAATGAAACTTGCATTTTTTTTTTTTGTACTCCGTTGGAAACTGATTTTGGAGAAATGAATGCATGATTCTGGGAATTCCATCAAATTGTGAGAAAATTGAAACTTGCCTTCTTTTCTTGGTTTAAGAATACTCCAGCCTGGAGCTGGTTATACAGCTTTTCAGTGGAGGAGTCGTCAAATGGCGAGTCTGCATGTTTGACAATGGCTTCGTAGTTGTGGGGCAGCTTTACTTCTGGTGGTGTTGCATCACTAACCCTTGAAGAATCTTTCTCTGTGCTGTGTGAAATTATTGGTTTCCTCGGGCTACCTTGTTCTGTAATTTGTGGAAGAGACTCTTCCCGAACCTTTGGAGTTTCATCTTGCGACCACCCTGTTCCCATCTCATCTCTTCCTCGTAACTACGTGTGGAGATCTTGTACTTATAGAGTACTAGCGTTTGTGCTCTTTCAATACACGGGATAAAAAATCACTTTGGTTTTTTTTTGCCCCGTGTATCGAACAGGCTCAACGCTATTGATAAAAAAAAGATACAGTAGTTTTATACTTTTTCGGTACCTTGTGCGATGCATGCTAGCACTGGTTTCATTTTATGCACTAAAAGAAGTGGTGAAAATTGAATTTGGAGTACCACGGGACAGTACCCTTGCGAGGTCATAGAATAATTTGTCTTCCATATTCAACTCCCAACTCTCTCTCTCATTTTGGGAATTCCATCAAATTGTGAGAAACTGATGTCGAAAGAAAATGTAAGTTGATTTTCATGACTAAAAGTATTTTTTCTTTTTTAACGATCAAGAGTTTGTCCCATTTATATTAAAAGGAAAAGAGTACAACTACAACGATAGAAAATAAACAAAGGATCCAAAAGATCCGAACAAAATAAGAAAAAGCAAAGAGCAACAAACAAAATAAAGATCCCATCAAAATTGACAACTGGGTTGATGGAGACCACTATGTTGGCGGAAGATGGAAGATTCCCACTTGCAGTTAAAGTTCAACATCCCTTCATCCCACTACAATTAAAGCTGCTAGGCACCACCATTGTAGTTGCATAAGAACCCATGGATCCATCGCCAAGGCTGATCGGATCCGAGGGCTAAAAATCTCCAAATCTAAAAACCAAATATGGGTCACCAATGTCCAAAAATGATGGGTAGTGGGAGATCATCTCTCTTGAGGATGAGAGTATTGACAACCAGTCATGCGTGACTCAGAGAGGAGGAGGAAGGAAGAGAGTAGTAGAGGGGAAAAAAAAAGTGGGGGTGTGGTTGTGGTACCTCTCTCCAAACTCTCTCTCTCTTTAGCGTTCTTCCCACGCCACTCGGTGGGGGTGGGGTTGTTGTGGTACCTCTCTGCAAAGTCTCTCTCTCTCTCTCTAGCGTTCTTCTCACGCCACTCGGCACTCGGTATCATGACTTCTAGTTGTGCAGAGATGCTTCTTTCGTTCTTTTTTCCTTTTCTTTTTTGGTTGTTGAGGGATTATTAAAGGTCCAATTCATCCATTAATTCCTGTTGCATCTTTTTATACGTGAAAGGACAATTTTAAGACTTCATTAACAACAAATACTCCTGTCCCAAAATCTTTAGTCTTTTTCGATATTTGCACCATTAAAAATCTCCTAATTTATGATATTTTTTATAATTTTGAAAATTTTATGTTATAATTCTAATTGAGAATTATTAAATAAGATCCATATTGCATATTTTTTGATATTCATATTGAAAGATATATGAGCTTAAAGAATGATACAAATATCACAAATATCGAAGAAGTTCAAAGATTTTGGTACAAATGGAGTAATGAATAAAACGAGATTGTGCAATTATATTTTTTTCCCAATCTTCTCCTTCACCTTTTTCATTTTTCTTCGTGAAAAAGATCCGCACACAGCATACAGGTGCTAAAGGGTTGAATTCAGCTCAAGAACATTTGTTCTCAAGTTTTTAAAGAACACGAATAAAGCATCTTATCAAACGATTATGAGTTCAAGTTTTGGCATCTAATTCTGTGCTGCATTTATCAAAGCTTTATGGGGTTGCTTTATAGTGCCCAATTCCAATTCATAACATCAAGGTCAAAATGTAATATTAGATGAAAAACTAATTATTATTTTTTCAATCAGAAGACCAAACCGGTTCATTAATATCTGCCATACGGCATTTATAGATAATCCAATTACAGAGCAAACCATACAACAGCAACTGATAACTAACTAAAACAGTGAAATAGAAAACACCGCCGGTCCAAATCTGATACGACTTTATCGAACTCCAAAGCATAAGTTGAAAACTCTAATATGGAGCCATTACATAAGCAGGAGCCATGCTTCTATAGGAGCCACTACCTGCTTCAGACCAAAAAATACATAGATTGGCAAATGTGGAGCACATATCCAAACACCAGACGTCTTAGAATGGTAGACCTCCATACAAAAGACGGCCGAAAACCTATGCAAATTAGTTGAACACGGGCCCAGCCCAGCCCCGAACGGGCAAAGCCTAGTTCGAGGTAGGAAGACGACTAGAACTGCAAGGGCAAAGCCACCGAGAGCCACCCTTAGAAGCCGCTACCACCGAACCCTAGCCAAACCCCCAACCACCACCTAAAAAAAAATAGAACTGCCACACACCACTAGCCACACGCCACACAAACCCAACAAAACCTCACAAAAATGTAGATCTACTGGATCCTGGATCGTCGGTACACACGGGGACCAAACCTTGGCCGTTAGACACGAAACCAGAGACCCAGTGGGCGCCCCACCACCATCACCCACTGCCACGCCTAGCCGTTAAGCAGAAAACTGAAATCTCCCAGATGTGGATCCCAGCAACCAAACGGTGGTGGTGGAGGGCGGAGACGAGAGGAGACACATGGACAAGGGTGTACGAGGAAAGGGAGGAAGGAGAGGGACGAGGAGGCCCAAGCCCCCCAGGCACAAGAAGGGGCAAATTGGATAAGAGGACATAGTATGGGGTTCAATTCCATAATTAGTCCATTACCATTTTCCCGTACGGTCGTGAGGACAATTAGGCAGTAGGGGACAAAATTACCCTCCTATGATATATCAACAGCCGATTTGAAACTTCTCGCTCATAGGTCTCCGCTCGCAGATCCAGCGGTGGCCGACGTTGTGAGCATGGAGTAGTCAAGCTTCCGGGAGGAATTGGAGGCGCCGCCAGATGTGTTCACGAGGAGCGGGCGGCGGCCGGACAATGATGAGGAGGTATCCGTTGGGTGGCAATTGAATGGCTCCCGACTGAAGACCGGCTGAGAAAAGGGCTTCGGACTTATGACGGGGAGGATCTCCGGCGATAGCTTCCTCTGAAAGAAAATGGGGTTTGTTTTGAGTGTATCAATTGCAAGAGAGAAATAAAAATGGCAACCTCAGGGAAATTTGGAGAGAGAGAGAAGATGTTGATAAGGTAGCCTAATTGCCAGCTGCCAATAGTTGATTTTCCAGATGTACACTTGGCAGTGAGAATGTCTGACTTTTTTTGGAAAAATGTAAGACTATTTTATATAAAAAAAAAACTCTCTCCTAATATCTATTTTATATTCTCAGAGAAATGCGAACCTCTAAAGTGTGTTTTTGAAATATGTTTTATTTTGTCATCTTAATAACACAAATACACACATATAGATAATATTATATGCGTGACACACAAGACACAGATAAGATCATTTCTGCAAAATATGAACTCTGTATAATTATAATAAAATCTACAGATATGATTGTTTGTCCAAAATATATACTCTTTATTTCCACACAAAGACAACAAATAATGTTATCTATCAAAAAACATACTTTGTATAATCGAAATAAAATTAACAGATATGGGTATCTATCCAAATTTATATTCTAAGTTATTCCAAAAAGCCAACGTATACTGTTATCTTTGCGAAATCTATACTCTTTATGATCACAATAAACCTCATATATTGTTATTGGGGCTGGATCCTCCCACACAAAACTTAACACAAAAGTTGACACTCCATCTCAGCCATTAAAACCAAGGGCTGAGATCAAAACTTAAAACACCCCTCTCTTCTCCCACTAATGCCGTTCTCTCTCTCCACGTTAAAGAAAACGTCGTTCTCTCTCTCTCTCTCTCTCTCTCTCTCTCTCTCTCTCTCT
>BPLS01000152.1:2278485-2307137 GCA_019656275.1 Rhododendron kiyosumense | reverse complement strand
ATTAAGGAGGAAATAAATTTAAAATGATACTCAATTAGAAAAAAAAACAAAAACAAAAATGATGCTTTTCTATTTTTTTGGGTTGGGTTAGGTTAGGAAAATGGAAAAAATTGAATGAGTATTCGCTTTTGCTAATTATACCGTCCAATAAGTCGATTATAAACACCAACTCCTTTGTTTGTCAATTTCTAAAAAATTTCCATGAATACCGATGAACACCAACCCCATTGTCATCAATTTCTAAAAAATTTCCATGAATACCGATAAACACCAACCTCATTGTTCGTCAATTTCTAAATAATTACGTTTGTCAATTTCTAAATATTTTCCATGAATACCGATACCCTTTTTGCACATTACAAGTAGTATTTTCCTTCAAAATTTGAACAAAAGGCCTTCTTTGGTTTATTTGCCTACAAACAAGCCCCAATCATATTCCTTTTTTTTACTTTCCCTTACCCAGACAATCTACGATGTAAACACAAAATGAACACAAAATTGCCTAATCAAAACTGGGAATTTTAAAATGTATCCTGAACAAATGCACCAACATAATGTTTCAGCCAACTGACATGATTTTTTAATTATTTATTGCTAAAAATTGCTTGGATCTACAAGGAGGTAACAGCCCCCTAACTAAATTTCCAAGACATGCTCTTCTCAGTTCTACCATGCAGTACTAAAATATGATAAAAGCGTAGTACTAGTAGAGAACATCTTAAATATACAAACTACAACAGCGATAACCAAACTAACTCTTTAACTGCATATTCCCTAGCATATGAACATACAAATCTCTCAATTAGACATGAATTTATCCAATGCTTTCAGCTTTCAGGATCCGTTAGGTTAGGTAACCGGGACTTTCAAGTTCACCCATCTCTGCAGAAACAAATGACTCGAGGGAACCAAGTGTTGTAAGGGAAGAAGGAGAGTCATCAGAATCAGAGATGTCCTCATCATTCATCAAGATGTGACCACCATCACTCATCATCATCATGTGTCCATCATCATGCATCATCATGAGGTGTTCTTCCTCAATGTCCGATCCGTCCGAACCGGAGGCTCCCTGTAGAAGCTTGTTTATAGCTGTTTTGGCAGTCTCAACAAACCATTCGTCCTCGGGAAGTGCACTTACAAGGAATGAGAGTTTAATTTCAGGCAGAATAAAGTCAAAATCCAAGCAAATTTTTATATTCTGTGGGGGAAAAATCAAAGCAAATAGATGGGTACCTTTGTGGATCTATGCCCCTGGCAAAATTTGAACAAAAGGCCTTCTTTGGTTTATTTGCCTACAAACAAGCCCCAATCATATTCCTATTTTTTACTTTCCCTTACCCAGACAATCTATGATGTAAACACAAAATGAACTCAAAATTGCCTAATCAAAACTGGGAATTTTAAAATGTATCCTGAACACATGCACCAACATAATGTTTCAGCCAACTGACATGATTTTTTAATTATTTATTGCTAAAAATTGCTTGGATCTACAAGGAGGTAACAGCCCCCTAACTAAATTTCCAAGACATGCTCTTCTCAGTTCTACCATGCAGTACTAAAATATGATAAACGCGTAGTACTAGTAGAGAACATCTTAAATATACAAACTACAACAGCGATAACCAAACTAACTCTTTAACTGCATATTCCCTAGCATATGAACATACAAATCTCTCTATTAGACAAGAATTTATCCAATGCTTTCAGCTTTCAGGATCCGTTAGGTTAGGTAACCGGGACTTTCAAGTTCACCCATCTCTGCAGAAACAAATGACTCGAGGGAACCAAGTGTTGTAAGGGAAGAAGGAGAGTCATCAGAATCAGAGATGTCCTCATCATTCATCAAGATGTGACCACCATCACTCATCATCATCATGTGTCCATCATCATGCATCATCATGAGGTGTTCTTCCTCAATGTCCGATCCGTCCGAACCGGAGGCTCCCTGTAGAAGCTTGTTTATAGCTGTTTTGGCAGTCTCAACAAACCATTCGTCCTCGGGAAGTGCACTTACAAGGAATGAGAGTTTAATTTCAGGCAGAATAAAGTCAAAATCCAAGCAAATTTTTATATTCTGTGGGGGAAAAATCAAAGCAAATAGATGGGTACCTTTGTGGATCTATGCCCCTGGCGGAGAAGGTCCGAATTGCACGAGCTATTATAGCAGATGCCATCTGATGGATCTGTCGTGATGGGTAACCCGCAAAACGTGCTATTTCAACAGTGAAGTGCATGTCTAGAATCAACTGCCAACAAGAAGTTGAGAGAGAGAGAGAGAGAGAGAGACTATTCACAACTATTTAGCAATGCATATAATATAGACTCATAAACACAAACACAAAACTATTGTAATACCAATTACCAATACATCTCTAAAAACTCCATAGAACACTAAGAAGCATACGCACTTCTAATAGAGTGCTCTTTTTGTTTGAACACGTGTCGGCAAAGTGGCACTCATAGGACACTCTTTACATTTGTCTTTCATGTTATTTCTCATTCAGATGCTCTTTACCTTGCAAAGCGTTGTTGAAAGAATTGATATAGATTTGAGAGGAATAGAAAGGGAAGAAGAACCAAACGAGGGCCATAGCCTTATCAACTCAATTTTAAATGAATCAATAAAAAATTGGTCTTAGGTCCATTATGTGAATTTCATAAGCCCACAAGTCCACCTATTAGTTTTGTATGGTGTCAAGTCCATTTTAAAAAGTTCATAGTAGGCCCAAACCACTACCTAGGGTAGGGTAGGGTAGGGTGCCCTAGGGTTTAGGGACTTCCATAGGGTGTTAGGGTACCCTAGGGTTTAGGGACTTTCATAGGGTTTTAAGGTGCACTTTTCTATTATAAAGTAGGGTAGGGTATCCTAGCATAGGGTACTGTGAAAGGAAATGTATCGTAGCGTATCCCTCCAATTATGGCACAGATTAGGTGTAATCATATTGTAATCATAGATTAGGCGTAATCATATCAATTAGGCTTAATTAGCGTAATCATATCAATTAGGCTTCATTAGCATAATCATATCAATTAGGTTTTCCTTTTGTGTATCATTTCTAGGGATATTTATACCCAACTTTGTAATCATCTATGGATCAATAACACATATCAGTTTTCTCCCCTCTGTTTTACACTTGTCTAGTTTCATGGTATGAGAGTTATACCGATCCGGCATTTCATCGGAATAGCTTCGTAACTTCCCTCTGTTAATCTGTCCATCTCCATCTTTCTCTCTCTCTCTCTCTCAGTCACATACACAAATGACAACTACAAAACCCTTTCCGACCCTCATCAGCACTTCTCCGCACTCCAGCGACCTCAACATTCTTCGACGACCTCCAAAGGTGCTCCTCCGGCCTTTTCCTGCCTGTTTCAGACACTACTCATCACTCAGTCATCTCCGGCAACCTTCTGACTACTCTCCAGTGACTCCGTTTGATTGCAACTGCTCTCATTCTGCTTCTTTAGAACAGATCTGGTATTTCAGTACTTTGGCTTTATTTCAGATTCTTTGTTCTGTTATTCACCATGGTTGACGATAAGATCCCTATTAGCATACATAATAACTATTCATATTGGTCACATGTGCTGAAAAATTGTTATGGGTAAAGGAAATGTGGGGGCACGTAGATGGTTCGACATTACCCCTTTCTGATCCAAAAGACCCATGGTATGCCACTGCCTTAGGAAAATGGACCACAGAGAATGCTCAAATTCTGACTTGGTTTCACAACTCCGTGGAACCAAGTATTGGTATGAATTTCTCAAAATATGACACAGCAAAGAAAGTTTGGGATTATTTAAAACCTCTGTATCTTGAATCGAACTTTGCTGAACGATACGAGCTCGAAATGTCCATCCGGAATACCACCCAAAACAATAAATCGATTCAAGAGTTTTATAATGAGATGACTACTTATTGGGATCAGTTAGCTCTTATGGAACCTTCAGATTTGTAGTTACTTGATAGCTATGCCAAGTTTCGTGAGGAGCAGCGACTTGTACAGTTTCTTATGGCCCTTCGGACTCAGTTTGAGCCTCTTCGTGGGGCTATCTTGCACCGGTCTCCATTGCCCTCAGTAGATGGTGATGTTCATGAGCTTATTGTTGAGGAAACCCGGTTCAAAGTGATCTTGCACCTCCCTCACAGTCTGTCTTTGCTACCCAGTCTACCCCGCCTATTCAGTACTTTGCACCTCTCTTGCCCACTCCGGCATCCCATCTTTCTCAGGTTTCGGGCAATCCTCGGCCTCACATTCCCATAGATGAGTGCAGCTATTGTCATCAGAAGGGTCATTGGAAGCATGCATGCCCTAAGCGTGTTCAGCCGAAGGGCAGAAATTATTCTCATTCAAATGGCCCTTCTCGGACATCACACCAGCATTATCGCTCTTCTGCAGCCTTGGCAGCACCTACCTCTGGTGTGGTTCCTTCTCCTCCCATGTTCGAGCAATATCAGCAGTATAAGGCTTTCATGGAAGCCAATCAAGGGGATCATTCCCAAGCTTCTGCCATGTCCTCTACCCACTCAGGTTTGCATGGTTCAGGTGTCACAGGTATATTACCGACCACTTGGATTTTTGACTCTGGTTACTCACATCATATGACTTTTGATTCCTCTCTTCTTATTAAATGTGTCTCTCCCACCTCTCCTATTAGTGTTGCCACTGCAAATGGATCTCCCATGCATGTTGTTTCTATTGGTTCCATCCACTCGACTTCGCTGTCTATTTCTAATGTTTTTTATGTTCCTCAGTTAACATTAAGCCTCCTTTCAATTAGCCAGCTATCTGACTCTGGTTTTGATGTTGTATTTTCTTCCTCTAGTTGTGTTGTGCAGGATCAGAAGTCCAAGAAGCAGATTGGGACAGGTCATAGAGTTGGTGATCTCTATACCTTGGAGAGCTTGCAAATCCCGTCCAAGTCATCTCCTACTGCTGCGTCGTATTTCCGTTTAGATCAGAAGTCATCTCCTTTCTATCTTTGGCATTCTAGATTAGGACATTTGTCTAGTGAGCGTCTTAAACTCTTAGTTAAGTCTGGTTCTTTGGGTCAAATTTCTCTCAATGATATTTCAGATTATAGTGGTTGCAAACTTTCCAAAATGTCTGCATTGCCTTTTAATAAAAGTACTTTTGTCTTCATCTCGTTTTCAGCTTGTTCATACAAATTTATGGGGCCCATCCCCAGTTGCAACAAAAGTTGGTTCTGTTTATTATGTTTCTTTTGTCAATGATTATAGTCGGTATACTTGGGTTTATTTGTTGACACACAAGTCTGATTTCTTTAAAATTTATCAGACTTTTCATGCCATGGTTAAAACTCAGTTTTCTGCATCTATTAAAACCCTTCATTCTGACCTAGGTGGGAAGTACTCTCTTTCTGAATTTACCAGAATGGTAGAGCTGAAAGGAAGCCTCATCACCTTCTTAACACCGCTCAATCCCTCTTATTGTCATCTTCCATTCCTTCTGTTTTCTGGGGAGAAGCCATCCTCATAGCAGCTTATCTTCTAAATCGGATGCCCACTCCCCTTCTGTCTGGCAGTTCTCCTTATGAGCGACTCTACAGTCAAATTCCCATGTACTCTCTCCTCTGTGTGTTTAGTTCTACCTATTTTGTCCTTCTCCCCAAGAAGGATTGTACTAAGCTCAGTGCTCGATGTGCCGTCTATGTCTTCTTGGGGTATGGCATTTATCAAAAGGATTATCGGTGTTATGATCCAGTGACAAAGAAGATATATGTATCACGACATGTCACATTCTTAGAGTGTTTACCTTATTTCACTCTTCCTCCCAAAGCTACTCCTGTGGCCAAAGAGGATCTAATTCATATGGATCCCTTCCCTATGGACGTGCCGTTAGACGAATATACCTTCACTCTTGAGGTATCCGATTTTCTTGTAGCTTCTTCTCCACCTCTGCCTCCCAACACTTCTGCCTTCCAACCTGCTTCAGAAGCTCTTGATTTGCCTCCTCGCCGGTATCCTGCTTGTGAAAATTGCCATCCATAGGTAAAATTTGGTTTTTCTCATACTTGCTTTTCCTGTTCTTATCAATCTTTTCTTTCTCGGATTCACACTTACTTTGAGCCTAGGTCTAGTAATGAAGCTTGTAATGATCCTAATTGGGTGGAAGCCATGAATGTTGAACTTACTGCTCTTGCTCAAAATCATACTTGGGAGTGGATAAGAATCTCATTGGTTGCAAATGGGTGTATAAGGTGAAAACTCATTCTGATGGCTCTTTGGAACGCTACAAAGCCCACATAGATGCTAAGGTTTCTCAGGAGTAAGAGATTGATTATAAGGAGACCTTTGCACCTGTCGCCAAAATGACCACTGTTCGCACTTTGATATCTGTTGTTGCTATGCATCAGTGGCCTCTTTATCAGTTAGATGTGAAGAATGCGTTTCTTAATGGGTATCTTTTTGTTGAGGTTTATATGTGTCCTCCTCCCGGCTTCTCCCATCCCTCTGGTCTTGTTTGTCGCCTACGCCACACCCTTTATGGTTTGAAACAATCTCCTCATGCTTAGTATGCCCGTTTTCAGGATGTGGTTCTTCAGATTGGATTTCAGCCTAGTATGCATGACACTGCGCTCTTTCTTCGGCGCACCTCTCGCGGTCTGATCCTTTTATTGTTGTACGTGGATGATATGATCATCACTGGTTCTAATTCTGCTGCTATTGATGACGTGAAATGTCATCTCTTCCATGAGTTTGAAATGAAAGACTTGGGCCCTCTTCGGCATTTTCTTGGTATTGAGGTTGCTTCTTCTCCTAAAGGGTATCTTCTGGGCCGGTCCAAGTATGCTACTGATATTCTCCACCGTGCTCGTCTCACTGATAACAAAATCGTTGACACTCCTCTTGAGCTCCATGCCAAGTTCTCTCCCTCCGATGGAGTTTCTTTAGAGGATCCTACTGAATATCATGAGTTGGTGGGTTGCTTGGTTTATCTTACTGTGACTTGGCCTGACATTGCCCATGCTGTTCATATTGTGAGTCCGTATGTTGGTGCTCCTTGGTCTATCCATTGGGCAGCCCTATTACGCATTATGCGTTATGTTCATGGTACTATCCACCAATGTCTTTTGCTCTCTTCTACGTCAAGTTTGACTCTTCAAGCTTACGCCAATGTTGATTGGGTAGGTGATATTAGTGACCGCAAATCAACCTCTGGCCTTTGTGTTTTTCTGGGCGATTCCCTTATCTCCTGGAAAAGCAAAAAAGCAATCTGTTGTTGCTCATTCCACTACTGAAGCTGAATATCGTGCTATGGCTCATGCTACCTCAGAAATAGTTTGGCATTGCTGGCTCCTCTTAGATATGGGTGTCTGTCTCTTCTCCTACGCCTCTATATTGTGATAATAAGAGTGCTATTCAGATAGCCCACAACTTGGTCTTCCATGAATGTACCAAGCACATCGAAATCGATTGCCATTTTGTTCGTTAGCATCTTCAGTCAGCTACCATTACCTTACCCTTTGTTGCCTCCATGTTGCAGTTGGCTGACTTCTTCACGAAGACCCACACTGCAGCCAGATTTCGATTCCTCCTTGGCAAACTCTCGATGCTCTCCGCTCATGCATCCTGAGTTTGGGGGGGGGGGGGGGTGTTGAAAGGAAATGTATCGTAGTGTATCCCTCCAATTATGGCACAGATTAGGCGTAATCATATTGTAATCATAGATTAGGCATAATCATATCGATTAGGCATAATCATATCGATTAGGCTTGATTAGCGTAATCATATCAATTAGGCTTGATTAGGTTTTCCTTTTGTGATCATTTCTAGAGTTATTTATACCCAGCTTTGTAATCATCTATGAATCAGTAACACATTAGTTTTCTCCCCTCTGTTTTACACTTGTCTGGTTTCAAGTACCACTTTCATAGGGTTTTAGAGTGCATTTTCCTATTATAGAGTTTTAGTGGTTTAGACACTTTCATAGGGTTTAGGGTTTTAGGCACTTTCATAGTGCAACCTAGGGTGTGTACACTTGTGGGTTTATAAAATCACTATAGTGGACCAATCACCAAATCTCCCATCAATCAATTCTTACTCAACACCTATGTCAAATCTCTTAGATATAGAGACTAAAACCCTAACAAAGATTTTTACAAAATCAGAATCCTAAAACTAGAAGGAAACAACCGATAAGCTTCCTAATTAAAATGAATTCAAAGGAAACTAAAATCAGGAATCAAGAACAAAATCCAAATTAACCCCCAAGCGAAAGTAGCTATGCTGTGCACATGCAAGAATTTGGACCCTATATCTGCAATACAACTGTGCTCAGCGCATCTTCCCATGTTTTGTTGATTTACATTTCTTAACGTATGTTCAACTTTACAGTTGAAAAAATGGATAAGGAGGCAATCTGGATAGAAAATCACCTGCTGCAGCCCTGGTGCCTGAAGAGGTGCAGACTGGTCCTCTAACACACCCCAGAACTCCTGTTCATCAGATAACCACATAACCACAGTCAATGTTAGCCTGGCAAGCAAAGTTTTCTGTATTTTCTCTCTCCCGACCAACACATCTCCAGCCACAGTTGCTAACTGTTGCAGCTTCCCAAATAGTGCCTGCAACCATACCGTGAGATATCTTCAGCAAGAAATCAAGAGGACTAGCTGCAAACGAGAAAAGATGTAATTTTTTTTTTTTTGGCTACATAAAAGAAAAAACTCACTAAACCACATTTTGCATTCCCATGTTGCTACAAAATTGCACTTTTCAGCAAGAAGACAGATTCAAAATGAACTGAAACACATTGAGGTAATACTTTGAAGAATGCTCTCTGTAAGTTTTTGCATAACACGTTAAGAAAAAGGAAGATATACCCACCAATTTTAACTTCTGTGATCTTGTTGCCCGTCATTCAACATGTTCAAGAGTTTTCAAACACAGAGAGAGAGAGAGAGAGAGATCAAAAGGGGTAGTTTTAGAGAGGGAGAGAGGGTGATCTATTAACGTGGATAATGGGCGTAGGATGTGTACTCATCAATTTAGTCTTTTACCATTTTGCCCATACCAGTTGACAGAGACTAAAAATCTTTTAGTGTAAAAAGTTCAATTTCAGGAACACAGCTTTGGCAGTAGAAGAAAATACACAATCTCAAGAAAGGACACCAAAAGGGGTATTTCCTTTGTATATTAATATCAGAAGGATTGCAAGTACAAGATAAAACTGCACTCAAACATGTTAATACCACAACATTTACCAGAAATAAAACATGAAAGATCGATAAAATTACTTGAAACAGACAAACAAGTTAATAACCAAATGCAACTAAAGACTGGCAGGGGAAAACGATTCAAATACCTGAAACAAATTTCCATTACAAGGAAATAGAAGAACTAAAGCAGATAAGATTGCATGCAGTGGCTAAAGTTGACCCAATGTCCACATTCCTAAAAGTTCCTCATAGAATATTTTACAAGTTACCATTACTTTTGACATGATAAGGAACATTGTAATTAACAAAACCATGCAAAATTGAAGAGTAAAAACATCGACCAAATATGATACTTTCGGCAGTTTGAGGAGGAAATGACAACCTGGAAGGGTAGTGAAGGCAGAGGATCAGAATCCCAGAACAGATCCTTTCCTTCACCAGTTAAATAAATCTGTGCAGCTAAACGCGTTTTCCCATCTCTGTTGTAAATGAAACTCAAAACATATTGTTGACAGAAGTGATCTCTGAGCTTGTCCAGTGAATGTTGAAGATGGCGCCTCCAATCCTTGAGTTCTATAGTACTACTTGATGTGGCAATGATGTTATCACCTACTCCAGTCCCTGCTTCCTTGCTTTCATTAAGTGCACTCAAAATTCTGGACACAGCCATTGGTAATAGCTCGTCCGCAACAGTATACGCAGTTCCCAATAGTGCAAGCTGTTCAGAGTCCGTCTCTGCTCTAAAAGGTAGAGCTTCTTTCAAGTCTGTAAGATTGTCATCTTCAGAATGGCTAGGTAACGCTTTAATCAAAGAATCCACATAGTTGTCAAATAGATGTGAAATTCTGGTCAGGATGTTCACTCCAAAGTGACAAATGACTAGGGGAGTTAACTGCTCTACGATCTCCTGCAAAGAATATGTCATCCTCTACATTATTATCAATTGATAACTAAACCACAAATGTAGCAACAGCCATGTAGATATTTGAGCTATCTACACATCCCCAAAGTATAACAAAACAAATTTAAGTCACCATCCAGTCAATCACACCGCATATCCATGCAGAGAATTTTGAGATCTGAGTTTGACTTGGTACCAAATTCATGTTCAAATAAGCATGCACGGCGATGTACTTACCCCGTTTACACGAACACATGTCTCTACCATTACCAATACATCATACCACAAGGCATGAATGCGAAGACATGGCAAGTATATGACACAAAACTGGACAAAAAATCATGGCAGTTTTTTAAAGAATGAAGAACAGAATTGAGCAAAGATATAATTATTTATACAGAAAAAAATAATTAATTGATTCTCTAAGTTCACATGTTGACGAAAGTTGAAATAGGAAACCCTCAGCGGTTAAAAAGGTTTACCATCGCAATAACTAAATAGCCAAATGCATAATTCTTTTAATCCTCCATTTAGTTTTCCGAGGCTTGTGTTAAGACCCCAGGGGTAACTCATTTGTGTCCATGAACGCCTCCATTATAATTTCTGGAAGCTTGTGTGAAGCGCCGAGAAGAGTTTAATGTGCATCCCCCTGCGATGGACGGGCCTTTCTAATGAAGCGCCAAGAAACATAGACTCTTCTAGATGAATTATGGAAACAATATATATACATTAGGACGTGGGTCTTACACTTGTATATTAATTAATGCCCGACAAGTATCATTACCAGATAGGGGATGCAGTATGCTAGGAGGAGCGACCATGCCTCCTAGTGTATGTAGAGTCCACATGTAATCTGAACTAACAAGCTCAAAAATTTCTGGCACATGGACTAATTCCAGTAGCTTGTTTCCTCGGATTACCAGATGCTAAGGGTCATTGCAAAAATCACAAAAGATCAGGACCACATACAGGTGGACAACAACAAGGAATATGGTTTGACACTTGACAGTCAATTTATAAGATGAAAAAGTCTGATTATAGGCCACCTAAAGTTTTCTCATGCATGTCATATCATAGGAAAAATGGTTCTGTAGACTCTTGAGTAACAACATGAATCACATGGTCAAAGTCACTCTCAAAATACTAATAGTTCTGCAATCCCTGATGTTTTTGCCAAGCAAATATTTTGTTTCTAGTGTACCCTACAGCAAACCATGTACTATATAAGTTTCCACTCCCTAGAATCAACATACTTTGATGATGAAAATGAACCTCATTCCACAACCGATGAGAAAGTTATCAGATGATGTGGCAAAAATAGAAAGTGGAGAGGCAAAGCGAGGTGACAGTGGCAAGCTCTCATCAGTTTCAGCAAAGTCAAGAACTTGTCTTCTAGCCCGTCTAAAATTCAACTCCATGACTTCGTCAATGTATGGTTGCAAAAGCACCAAAAGCAACTTTGAGAGTTTTAGGCCTTGCGATTCCAACGCAGAACAGTGACTAAGACTGGCCTGAACACAAATACTGGCTGCACGCAAAGCATAAACCGTCTCAGAAGGAAGAGCATTCTCCTTAACCGACCGTACAAAAGATTCAATTTCACATTCTGCCCATTGAATGACTTTATTTGTATAAGTAGGATTGTCGCCAAACACCAAGCTAGAGTCCTTTGATGTCAATGAGATCGCCGAAAACACAAGGTTTGATAATGTGGCTGAATATGTTTCCAGGTAACTAGGGCAAAATGGAAGAAAAGCCTCGATGTTTCTTTGAAGCCGCGATCCATGAGATTTCAACAGTAACTGATTAGCCAAAGCGCTTTTTCCAACCTTTACTAAGCCAGATAAAGCCTTCTTCAGTTCAAGAATACCAACCAAGGGTTGTTCAGTGATCTCAACTAGCTGATCCTCTACCATTGCCTTTCTTTTCAGAAAGGCGGACTTGTACGACGAGGGTTCAGCAGATGAAGTATCTCCTGAGCCTTTCAGCTCTGGGTGACTTGTCTCTTCAACATTCAATGCCTCCAATGCTTCTTCCACTTTGTGCTCAGCCAAGAGAACATCAACATTCTCCAAAAATATCCTTTTGTGATCTTCTGCTTCATTTGGCAAGGGATCCTCAAGTTTAGAATTTTCCTGGTTTTGCTCAGTTTCCTGGATGTCACCAATAACTTGGTTCCACTCATCTAATTCACGGCATACACCACTCATCAAATCATGCACAAGGATCCCTTGAGCAGAAATAAGCTTTTGTAGATCATTCAACTCATGCTCCGTTTCCACCACTTCTTCAGATAGCCTGCAATAATCACCATAATTAATATTCTGCATATGTGGATCAGATCTATTTACCAAAGTTACCAAACGAAAAGACATTCAACTAAGCTAATATGCAGTTGAGGAATCATTTAATAGCCAAAATGTTTGTCAGGACGTATATTCAACAAGGAGGTGATATCTCAACAATGTTACTAAAATACGTCAGACTGGTAACACTGACTATGGCAATACCCATGAGAAGTCAACGACTCTTTGAACTGCTAGTTCGTTTAGCAGTCCCAAAATATGAAATGTTGATACTTTAGGAGTTTAGTGGCTTGAGGTGCAACGTTTTGAGGCTTCATGTTTCTAACAATATAACTCAAGTTACTCAATATACAGGACAACATAATGACCTTAGCCCAGTCATTGCACTTACGCAAGTGTGTTGTGGAAAACATTCCTGAGCTTCACAATCATCAAACACTAAACAATGAACTACATTTGACTTCTTAAATTTACTATTCCAAGTAACCAAGCTTCATCAAGAAATGGGCAAAATTTGTAAAATGCATCACTTATGTGTGTAAAAACTTGGTTCCTTGATGGTTTTAACTTTCTACCACGATCTCCCATTATGAACACACCAAAAGTAGACAGGATATCAAGTTCATTTTCACCCTTCACAGTCTATGTCAATAGTCATGCAACCACAGCCAAGGCTTTAGAGAGAGATTGGAAATATTAGGAAGTTTTATAGAGACTTTTTTGCAGAGGTATATGTCATGCTTGGTTCCTACGGTTATTCACAAATTTGCTCATTGTGTGCTATCAACAGAAAAGAGAGATGTCAGCAGAAAAACAAACACACTACATTACCTCAAGAAAGCCAGGTATTTTGTGCGAGTATTTCCACACAAGTTCTCCACTGCATCCTTTAAATCCAAAAGCTCAAAACAGAGTTTCCTGATTCCCTACATGCATAATGTTTTCAACTTATAACAGTTGCATTTATCCAAGGAAATGTGGGGAAAATTGTTGTGGTGGGCGTTTGACTATCTCAAAGCCTAAAAAGTAACAAATTGAAACGTTATTAAACATATCGGGGAAGGCACACATCTACACTAAAACATGCAGGCATATGACACCATATTTAGCTACACTGCAAAAACAGCTTAAAAACACAAAACTCAGATAGTAAAGGGGCTTCTACCTCTTCAGGAGCATACATATTGCATATCAATAGCTCAAAGAGTTGCGTCCTTATTATATGTAATTTTTTCGTGGTTAAACAAAAAAGAGACAATTTTCAAAAAAAAAAACAAAAGAGAGACATAATTAGGAACAATTATACCAAACAATCAAATGAAATCCTCTCTAGATTCACGCTCCTGTCCGCGATGTAAAGTACCTGAGGGAAAAAAAACATTTTAAGGAGAGGAGTGTTTAATGCGTCCGCACCCATTTGTTAGGGTGTTTGGTGTGTTCAAAACCATTTTCAACTAACTGGGAGGCAAACATCTACGCCCACATGTGCAAGCACATCGTACATCATATTTGGCTAGGTTGCAAAACTCATTCAAAACAGAATAGTCACAACAATCAAACCAATCCTTCTCTTCAACGGCACCTTTTCCCTTGGCAAAGACAGCAGCCATACCAACTCCAACCTCATCCTCCGCCCCATCCTCAGGATTTACACTATGGCCAATGGGGGTATATGCCCCCCTCAACTCTTCAACACTTATGTAACCCATAGTACTTCTGTAATCTTTTAATTTGCCCTTTTCAAAGTCACCTCCTACTGAGTTCTGTGTGGCGCACGTAATTTTATTTCAATGGTTGTTGTTCTTTGTGGCGCATGTAATTTTATTTCAATGAACCCAACTAATTTTATTTCACCTTCTATCCCGATGAATACTGATTTGTGTTATGCATTCACTTTTGTTGAAATATTCACACAGATATCACCGTGGTTTCACCTTATGAAGAAAAGTCTGCGTGTTAATATAATGTGGTAGTGACTTTGACAGAGTCCTCGCAGTAAGAAAACCTCCCAGTCCTTCACCCAATTTTTCATCAAATTTCAGTGTTAATTTGGTTTAGAAGGTTAATGAGATAAGAACCCCTCCAATGGTTCTGATCAAACTTTTGAAATATTCCCAACTTATCCCTAGAACCCATTCTAAGTAATTTTTATTTTAAAAAAAATGAATGTTCCTGCCGATATTCTTATCCCAAGAAATGTAACGAAAACCCATTAAACAACTTTAATCAATGATGAAGGTTAAAATGGAGAAATTTCAACACTCAGGTTTGTTTGGAACTTGTGGAAATTGAACTAAACACACCATTGGGCTTTACTTTAATTTCCCTCGACTGGATTTTCTCAGCGACCAAACCAATGGGACTATGGGAAAAAGAGATGAAAGTTATTAACCTTTTCAGTGTTGGACTGGTAAATGGTGTCGATTTTGGACTGCGGAGTGACGGATTCGATGGATGGGAAGTCGTCTTCTTCTTCACTGCTCTCCATTTCTTACCCCGATTTTGCTTCACCCACTTCTCACTCTCTCTTCCAGTTCCAGGCTTTTAAAAAAAAAGGAAAAAGGAAATTTTACCATTCACACAAATCACACGTGAACCCCTGATCTTAACAAAACATGACATAAACACCCAACGTATTAAAAAAATCAGCAAATTGGTCTAAAGTCCAGAAGAAGAGGTCCCAAAGTAGATTTAGTCCAACTTAAGTTTCAGTGATATGTAAAGTCCATTAATGAAAATATTTTAGAGTTTAAGATCCGTGAAAAGACCAAATTGTCTTTAATGAGACAAGAGTCTTGTTTGACTAATACAAAAAATGTCTTCTTTCATTTAAATGACCTTAAATGAGACAAGGGTCTTGTTTGGCTAACACAAAATATGTCTTTTTTCGTGTTTTTCGATATTGTTGCACTTTCATAGGGTACCCTAAGGTTTTAGGCACTTTTATAGGGTTTTAGGGTTTATTTTCCTATTACAGGGTTTTAGCGGTTTAGGCACTTTCATAGGGTACCTTAGGGTTTTAGACACTTTTATAGGGTTTTAGGGTTCATTTTCCTATGCTAGGGTTTAAGCGGTTTAGGCACTTTCATAGGGTACCTTAGGGTTTTAGGCACTTTCATATATAGGGTACCTTAAGATTTTAGGCACTTTCATAGGGTATACCCTAGGGTTTTAGGCACTTTTAACGCTGGTCAACCTTGGTCAACACCGGTCAACGTCGGTCAACTTTGGTTAAAGCCGGTCAACCTTGGTCAATGATGGTCAACGCCGGTCAACTTTGGGAGGGGTTATTTGTAAATCTTAGATAGAATGTCCTTTAGACTTTAGAGAAAAATATGTATGTCCTTATCATGGCAAAAATCCTTATAATATGTCCTCCTACTCAATTTACCCTAAAAAAATTCATCAATTAAACCCCTACCGTTAACCTCCGTCCAAAAACTAATGGAAAACATGTTTCTCTCTCCAATTTGCTACTCACACAGACTTTTTTTCACATATTTTGCACAAATTTTTTGTGAAGTCCACTTTTGAGTTCCACACAAATTATCCAATTTGTTCACTAATTCTAAAATATTTTTTCAAGCGATCTAACAAAAACTCAGCTCCATAAAATAAATGTAATTGTATGATCTAATTGTAGAGCTTTTCATTCAGAATTCTAGATTAAAATTTTGAATAAAAAGTTATAAAATTGGATCAAACACTTTCATTTACCCTGTTGAGCTGAATTTTTTACAGGGTTACGCAAAAAATATTTTAAAACTAATGAAATGATCGGATCATTTTTAGGGACCCAAAATTGGGCCCCATAAAAATCTATGTAATACTAATCTATGTGGGTACACTGGATAGTGTTAGTTGTTTTGATGAAAAATAAATTTAAAAAAAATAACTCAGCACTATGCGGGAAAGAAAAAAGAAAAATAATAACGCAAAAGAAAATATTTGTATTACAAAATTTTTTTGTGGGGACCCAAAAGTGAACCGATCCACTCATTAATCTTTTTTTTTTTTTTTGCATGACCCTATAAAAAATAAGTTCAACGGGGTAAATGTGAGGGTTTGATCCAATCTTATAACTTTTCATGCAGAATTTTAATGCGAAATTCTGAATAAAAAGTTGTACGATTGGATCATACACTTACATTTATCCGATGGAGCTGATTTTTTGCAAGGGTTCTCGAAAAAATATTTTTGACGTAATCAATGGATCGAATAATATGTGTGAGACCCAAAAATGGGCTCCACAAAAAAAAAGTGTAGAATATATGAAAAAAAGTCAATACAGGGAGTAAAATTGAAGAAAGAAATATGTTTTCCATTTGTTTTTGACGGAGATTGACGGTAAGGGTTTAATTGATGAGTTCTTTAATATGTCAGGTATATAAATGATATTTTGTTAAAGTCAGGTGTTTATGTTTAATTTATGTGAAAGGTCAGGGATTAATATGAAATTTTTCAAAAACAAAAAGACCGCTGCTATTCGCAACCCGATTTTTATTATACTACAGTTGATTAAATTTTTTTTCATTTATGGACAAAAATGCCCTCCTGGAGTGTGACCTTTGTACCCCTAGAGCCTCATGTTATTTGACCATTGTACCCCTAAACTTATTACGTACATGGAACCACAAGGGTTGTGTAGACACTCCAATTTGGCCTAACAATTATTTCAAGTATCACCTTGGAGACCATTCCAATGATGATATGGATATAGTGATTGCTGATAGATTTCTTATAAACCTTGGGGCTTATGATGAGAATTTCTAGCCATTTAGAGGACCTAATCCAGAGTCAAATAGCCTTTCAGACAGAATTATAGCATTCTAGGAGAATCCATCTGTCGGCCGTGACATCGATCTCACGGCCTCAACATCATTTCTTCACCCGTGAAGCCTGTTGCTTGAAAATCTCCCTAAGAGATTGATTAGCCGACCGCCCGATCCATTCCTCCGCCGCAACATCATTTCCTCGGCCACCATATCAGTTGCTCAGCCTCCAGATCGTCTATTTTCTAGATTCTGAAACATTCTGTCAATCGTTTAATCCGTTCACAAAACCCTAGCAACCAATTTTCGATACGTTCGGGCTACGTTAGGAGATTATCATGAAGAGTTTGTATCACCTTGCAATTCCAATTCTAATTGTGCGTTGTGATTGGTTTGAGTGAGTCACCAACTGCCTATATAAAGAGGTACTTAGGGTTCCAAAAATACAGTGAAATTCATACAATACACTCTCTATAGCTACAAAACTCTGCATACATATTCTCTCAAACCCTCTCTTCAAAAGCCCTAACCTCCCAAAGGTAGCTGTTATCCAACAATCCAAATCCTGAAGTTCAAACCCTAACCCTAGGGTTTACAAGAAGCAAATCAGTCAATCACCCTCAATCTGAAGCAATCAAGCCATTGAGGGATCAAGGTGGTGAGGCTCAGGGGCCTCTGGTTCAATTTATTTTCTGTTTTTATACTTAATCATAGCTTTCTGATCTTTTGTTAGTCGTAAAGTTTGGTGTAAGGAAGAACATCGGCTGGGTCTTCGATCCTTCGGTCGATATATCAAACCAGGAGGATCTCTCGGCCGTGACATCCATTCACGGGATGCGAGATCCATCTCCCTAGGACAGTTTGTTTTATTCTGCTTTTCTGATGCATGCCTTATTTATTATCTCGGCTCACCTTATCAACTGTTTAAAGGCTAATTAATCAGTTTATGTACTTAGAGTTAAACAAAATATGTGTTAATCATATGTCGAATGATTATGAGCCAGTTTCACGATTAGGCAAAGAGGGGTGCCTAACACCTTCTCCTTATTTGTACTTTAGAAAATTAAATGTCGGTCTCTCTTTTTAGGTTTGGTTTGATCCCAACCCTGATTTTTATTCCCGAACCTGTGTAGGTTCGGATATGTTATATCATGACTTTTTTGCCCCCAGCTCAATTGAGATGGAGATAATCTCAACGATCTCCTGTTTTTTCATTCCAAAAATCTAGAGAAAGAAGAGGGAAACAGCCCGGCTACCACACCTCTTTACCTCCACTTCACCACTAGCCACTAACACCACTTCATCACCACCACTGGCGTCGCCGATGATGATATCGACGACGTCCTCGTTCCCTGATCTTCGTTCTCCGCTAATTTTTGTCGCTGTTGTAGCGGTGGTGTCGCTTTCCTCGGCCATCAGAGTAGCGCTGACTACATCACTGGGTCGTTGCCGTCTCCTCTTCGATAATGTCGTCGTCGTGCCACCACCACCACAATGCCCGGTCCTCCTCTGCCACCGTCTCTGGCCGAGGCCATGGTCCAATAGGCAACCTCGAAGAAGGAGGTCTCGATCTCGGTACCCTAGAGGAAGCCTCCGTGATTTCTTAGCGTTCCGACTGGGACTCGACCGCCTCATGTGGACTGTGCTGAACTACGTATAGCTACCGCACCTTGTTTCTTGAAGACGATTATAATACTCTTACCAAAGAACACTAAGGCTGTCGGTGGCTTATAATACTCCTACCAAGGTTTGTCAGATTATAAATCAATGTGTTCTAATGGCAGTCGATTAGAAATCTTAGTTGATTAGATTTTTTGTTGAATGTCAGTCAATTTTTTTGTTGCATGCCGGACCATCCACCGGTGGCAATCGATTTTTTATAGATTTTTTTGTTAAATGTCAGATTTATGTATTTCAACCTCTCATATTTGATTTTGATTACCTTTTTTTTATTTTTGTTCAATTTTTGTTTATGTATGTATTTTCTATGAGAACTGTATATTTCTATGAGAACTGTGTATTTTTTATGAGAACTGCATATTTTTCTATAAGAACTGTATATTATTCATGATAATTTTCTATTAAAATCGTGTATTTTCTATGAGAACTATATATTTTTTATGAGAATTGTGCATTTTAGTGTGTGGTAAGACTATGTGAATTGTGTTTTTCAATTCACATAGTCCAATTTTCATAACCAATTCACAAAACAAATTCTCTATGAGAATTGATTATGAGAACTGACCGTTCTCATAGAACTAACCATGAGAATTGACAGTTCACGTAGTCAATTCTCATAGCTCAGTTCCCATAGCCAGTTTTCTATGAGAACTGAGCAATTCTCATAAAACTGACTATGAGACTTGGCAGTTAAAAATTCAATTCTAAATCAATTTATTTCCTATGTGAACTATTACCTTTTTACTTTGATTACTTTTTTAAGATATGGCAGTGAGAACATTTATAAATATATTTGATTTGATTACATTTTTGTTTTTGTTCAATTTTTGTTTGTGTGTTTATTTTCTATGAGAATTGTGTATTTTTCTATGAGAACTACGTATATTTTTTGTGAGAACTGCGTATATTTTCTGTGAAAACTATGTATTGTCCATGAGAATTGTCTATTAGAACCGTGTATTTTCTATGAGAACTATATATTTTTTATGAGAACTGTGTATTTTAGTGTGTGGTAAGACTATGTGAACTGTGTATTTTTTAGTTTACATAGTCCAATTCTCATAACCAGTTCACAAAGCTAGTTCTCTATGAGAACAATCACTTCTCATAGCCAATTCTCATAGAACTGACTATGAGAATTGACAGTCCACATAACCAGTTCTCATAGCTCGGTTCACATAGCTAGTTCTCTATGAAATCTGAGCAGTTCTCATAGAACTGACTATGAGACTTGACAGTTCTCATAGCCAGTTCATATAGCCAAGGGTATTTTTGTCCGAAATAATATGATTCAAGAATTGATTCTAAAAATATAGTTCTCATAACCTCAGTTCTCATAGGCATAGTTCAGGGGTATTTTTATCCAAAATAATATTTTAACTCAGGCTATGTGAATTGGTGGGGATATTTTTGTCCGAAATATTATGTTAATTGGCTATGAGAATTGATAGTTCTCATAGCCAGTTCATGTAGCGAATGGTATTTTTACCCGAAATAATATGGGTCAGGAATTAATTATAAAAATATAAATTTTACTAAAAATGGATATGTACACAAAAAGTTAAGAATGAGCAAAATAGTAAAAATGCATGACAAATCAAGAAAAAAGATTGAAATAAAGAAGGAATATTTTTGTCAGGATTAAATTAAGTCCAAATCTACTTTTTGGGGGTGCCTTCTAAATTTCCCAATAAACTTTTGGCTCTCGTACCTAGAATCTCTACTTTGTTTTTTTCTAGTTTTATAAATTAGGTGGCGACTCTGTTTTGATGATAACTGCTATCGTGTGGCGGTGTTCCTAGCCATGGAAATATCTACAAATTCATTGTTCATCCGAGCAAATCTTCTTCGATCAAGAATGGACTGATAGTGACATAGAAGAAGAATCAACAAACTCATTGCTCGTCCCCGAAGACTGGATTGAGGTGCTAGCAGGATTTGACTTAAAGATTCTATTTGGCAAAGAAGAGGGTGAAGAGGAGTATAAAACTGTGAAAGACAAAGAAAAATGAGTAAACCCCGAGATGCTACAATAATTACAAAATCATGGTAAAAACATTAAACATTACTTTTGTATCTTAAATCAAGTTAGGACATGTTTTGGGCCCCTGTTTGGACATTTTCTATAACTAAACGAATTCCCGTTTTATCTTTCCATTTTATGCTTATTGAAAGGTTTGAATCTCGAATTGTAATTGCCAATACACTACAGTCTCTTTGCCAAAAAAATGGGGTTTTGAGAACTAAATTCTTTATGTTTTTTGGGTAATTAAATTCTTTATGTTGTTAACACGAAGGAAAGAAAGGATGAGCCTTGATTGCTTAGAACTAGGTTTTTGTCAAAACTTAGAAAGAAGACGCTATCTCCTTAAGAACACTTAAAGTTAGCATGCTTGTCATGAAAGTATAGACACATAGGAGATTCAAAAAAATATATATCTCCACAAAATTCCTCTCCAAAACACAGAAACCCTCTTGTGAGAAATACTCGTTGGGTAATCCAAGAAACCCAAGCAAAAGTAAGAGCAAAGGCCTGCTAGGGCAAGAAATGCAAATAGCACAGCCTAGGCAAAAGTTAAGGCGTTCAAAGAAAAGCTCGCTAGGGACTCAACCTCCGTTAGGTAACCTAGGCAAAATCTAGAGCATGTGAGAAGAAAAACCAAGAGTGGAAATCCAACCTCAAAGGTGGTGATTCTTGGAACTACGTAAAAGGCCTGATTCCCTAACTGAGATACGTAGGCAATCTCATATTGAGATACGGCCCAAGCATTTGGAGAGAAGGAAAAACATCAAGAGATTTGTACCTAATGATAGGCATAGCTAACCTTGCGTATTGAACTCGAAAAAGATGAGTACGCTTTTCTCGAGGAATTGACAACAACAAAGGGCACAAGAATCACTACTCGTCCTTTCCGACTCAAAAGTCGCCAACACGGGGAACAAGATATCTCAAAGGTCCTAGGGCATGACAAAGAGACTGTAGAAATGGCAAAAGCAAACAAAAGGCATAAATCAGATTCAAGCATAAGAAGGAAAGAACGCCATTTGGCTAAAATAAAGAGTCCAACTTCTTTAGGAAACAGAAGTGGTGGCCGAAGAATGGAATCCTCAGCCGAGTAATCCATTCCTTAGTGTCTTCCATTCTTTATCTTTGTTTGCAGGTCTGGGCTTTCGAGCACTTGTTACAGTTTTCTCCTCTAACGAGGCATAGGGAGTCTAGGTTCGTTCCACAGGCGACTTGTTAGTTGAAAGGAGTTCGGAAGACACGATCGCCTGTTATGGACCTTCTGGCCTAGAGGTGAGTTTTGGATCGTTTGACGGTGGATCTGGTAGGATGCATCCTATTTCTTTCATCTTCGTGTGATTTCTCCACTTCATTGTTCTGACGCTATTTCCTTGATCACAGGTGCGATTCGATCCATGGGATACCATGCTTGACGATGCTCCTTTGGAGTTGACCTTGGCCCGTGCTTTAGATAGCCATCACTTCGTCTTTAAGGCGCCTTTCTCGAGGGATTGGTACCTCGGGGAGAGAGTGGCGAGCCTGTACTTCCCGCGCTCGGAGGCGTTGCAACTTTTTCCTCTTCCTCTACCAACTGGTATAAGGTCGACTAATCTTTTGACAGGGGAGGGCTTGTTGCTTGCTATCGAAAGACAACCAACTATGGATTTTCTCCAGGCGGGAGATTACTTGGCTTTCCGTCTAGCCTTGCTAGCCTCGCTTACCACCACTGCCGCTGTTGCTCCTCTTGTTTGGCCACAGGCCCCTAGCTTCGTCTCTTTCCATAATGCCAACGAAGAAGAGAAGCATTTGTCGCTGACAGCACTCAGCACTACATGCTTCCTATTGGAGTTCAACAGGTAATATTGTGGATTTTCAGTTGCTTTGGATTTCCCGTGGTATGCTTCGTTATGAACACCATAATTTCCTCTGCAGATGCTTGCTGACATAGTTCAGAAATGGTTGCGTGCATTTCAAAATGCAGAGGCCCTGGTCCGGAGGCAACGCAGCCGGATAGCTGAGGTACGTATTCCTCTGATTTCCTCTTTACCATTCAATATTGTGGTATGAACCTGAATGTCTACATTCCATACTTTGCAGCTTGAAGCAGAGTGAATGCTGATGGTGTTTGCTACTCAGAGCGTTAGTGTCAATGAGGGAGGGAGTACCAGAGCTGGTGATAGAGGTGCTGAAGTTGACAATGGAGGCGAGGGATAGAGGATTAGTGTCCTAGTTCCTGAGCACTTTCGTCCTTCTTCTTCTCGACCTGCATCCAAGAGGGGTCGTGGGCAGTAGCTTGTTTTTCCTTTGTACCTATATTATTAGCCCTAAAATAGACAAGGATATGTATTTTTATGAAGTAACCTCAGCATGTTTGGCGAGTTTGTAACTTAAACTCATGTTTTGTCCCCGTGATGCTTTGAGATTATGCAATAGCTCTAAAGCATGGTTTAAAACTATTTTGAACAGGTTTTTGCTGTCTTTTGAATGAGTAAATAGTTTTGCAGAAAAACTGTTCTTTGGGTTGGTAAATCAGAACATTGACCGAGGAATGGATCCCTCGACAAAGGATTCGATTCTTCGGCCGCTACTTCCATTCTTATAGAAGCTGGACTTTTTCATTTTAGCCAAGTGGCATTCTCTTTATTCTTGAATTTGATTCACGCCTTTCACCAAGGGTGTTATTGATTGCTCCAAGTCTACCTGAGCCAATCCTAACTTTTTAAACGCATCATAGTATAATACCTCTGTGCAACTCCCTGAGTCCATCAAGATTCTCTCAATGTCATACTTCCCAATTCGTAGGGTGATGACCAAAGCATCATTATGAGGAAGCTAGACTTCTCTTAAATCTTCATCAATAACGACTATGCCCTTGTTGTGCTTCCTAACCGCACAACATACTGTTCATGTTTGACATACCTTTGGAGTAGCCTCACCACATTTCTCGTATAAGGTGCGGCCAATCCATATATCATGGATCACACATTTTGGATTCTGTTTGTAATCCATCTCTAATGCTTTCCTATTATCCTTGGGCTCCTCCTAGATAAATTCTTTAAGGTAACCTCGAGAGACTAGATCATCGAGGTGACTTTTAAACATCTCACAATCCCCAGTCATGTGGTCCCAATCTTTGTGGTAACTGCAGTGCTGAATCATAGCCCGCTTTGTGTCTTTGTCTCCTTCCAATCTTGGGGGCTACTTAAAATAGGGCCGATTCTTTATTCGATAAAGAATCCTATAAATGGGTTCTTTCCAAACCATTGTTATCGAAAAGAACGACTTGGGATCAGGTGCTTGCCGTTCTTTGTACGACTCTTTCTTAGCTTGCCCATATTCTTTCCTTTCTTTGTAAGTTTTGGGCTATGGTTTGTCTACTTTCTTTGTAAGCCCCTTCGTCTATTCAGCTACAATCTTGCCGTCCTCACAGAGTATGTCGTCCTCCATCCTGGGATGTTGCTCGATACATTCCATTAATATAGCCAACGTTGCTACTAGATTCATGTTCAGAGATCAGCGCAACTCTCCCCAAATAGGCAACCTAGTTTTGAACGTAGCAATCTCATATTCCTCGCTACAACTTTCAATCTCATTGAAAGTCTCCCAATACTTTTTAGCATAGTCTCTGATCGGCTCATTCTCTTCCTGCTTCATTGTGGAGAGACTTTCAAACGTCTTTGAGGCTCTCCTACTTGTGAAGAACCGAGCAATGAACTCCTCGACCAACTGCCTCCATCCTCGTATGGAACGTGGTCCTAGTTTATGGAACCAGGATAAAGTCACCTTCCCCAGACTTGATGGGAACATCTTGCACATAATAGCGTCATCTCCATCGTGAATGAACATAGCCTGCTGGTAGTATTGTATGTGAGTTACAAGGTCCGTGTTTATCTCGTAAAGGATGAACGTACCATGCTTCACTCTGCTTAGCAACTTTGCCTTTTGCAGCCTCTTCGCAAAGGGGGAAGTTGCTATGTTACTTAGGGACTTTCATGCTGCTTCTTGTGCAGTTATTGTTCCGTCCTCACGCTCCTTAGTTTGTGAGCCACAGTCTTGGCCCAATCGTATCAGGTCTCTCGTACCTGTCCCTATGGTACTTTCTGGTTCTTTCCTCCTCCGGGGTAGGACTTCAGCTTCTGCTTCTTCTTTTTATTGAAGAAGCCCCTCGCCACTCTAGTGTTTGGCTTTTACGTCTGCTCCTTCTTTTTCGTGGAGAAGCTCTATTTTGCCTTGGTGTAGGGCTCCTACTCCTTCTTCGTGAAGAAGCCCTCTTGTATTCCACCATGGCACATTTGTCTCCCCTATAATCTCTTCATGAAAGTCTAGAGTCTTTAGGATGCTCTTGGATCCGCTATAGCTCTCGAATCTCGTGCTCTCGTTTCTTAATTAAATGAGCATATTTTTTTAATTTCCTACCTCTTTTTATCGGGGACATCATCACTATTGTGCACACTTTTTGAATGTGCGACTAACTCCTCTCCACGGTGGGATTTACTCCTCCATGTGGACCCTGTGGTCGTCCTGCCCTCCCTACTCTTTGAGCCATCCAGGACGGTCAAGGGGTTACCCTTGCTGGTTGTTTTTCTCCCATGTCTGCCATCGGGCTTTCTCGGAGTGCCCGGTGGGGATTTTATCTCCTCCCCCACCTAGCAGATTCTTTGGGTCGAGTGGCATTTTTGGATCTCTTTCCACCATAGTCGTTTTTTCAAAGAGAACTCATTCGCTTCCCACAGACGGTGCCAATTGTATGTAGGAAAAATCTGATAATGATTGTAGCAGTGCAGAATACATAACAACTCCTCGAACCGTCTGATCGGAACCCTAGTACCGTCGCCAAAACCTTAATCTATAAAACAAACAAGGGATGAACGCACTTTTGCCTCTCGTGGCAAAGGCCCTCCGATACCTTAGTTAGTATTACATACTAGAGAAACCCTAATTATCTGTAGGAAAGTAATAGTGTAATATATTACGTACCTTTTTTCTCTAGGTTTACCTTATATTTATAAATATAAGTCTACTTGCTTTCCCAGCATCCTTGTTACCCTAAGTTTCCTATCTCATACAGGAAATTTAGCCTTCCGGGGAACCTTTTCCCTAATCAGCTGGAATCCCACACTTGTAGGGATTCTTCCCTTATGAAGCTTCATCCATATTAAGACTGTTTCCTTACTTATCTCCTTTTGTAGAACACTCCTACCGCCTCATCTCTTAAGGTTATCTTTTGTTAGAGTTCTTCCCCTGTTCGGCCGTCTCTTTGCCGAACAAAATGCCTGGACCAGTGACTTCTCATGTCTCTGGACTTTATCAATTACTTGTGTCTTTGGTCCTCATCGCTGAACACCGCCCTCAGCGGCAATATGATCTGTCTCATCTATCACATGCTCCTATATACCACATGTTCGGTTACTAATTGCCTGTTTAGAATTATCTCTCTACATATTGCTCCATCAGTAATATAATGTTGCACTTTGAGAGAATTATTTTGGCAACTTGAGTGAATTATTATGGATTGGATTGCCCTCATTCAAGGGAGGGGAGAGGAGTATGAAAGTGAAACTATTTTAAGATAGGGGTATTTTTGTCTTCAAAGTCATATCTTGGCAATTAATTGTTTCCTTCCCATTACTTTATGATTTCCAAAAACGTGTCCATGACTTGATAATAAAAAGCCCCAATGGTCACTGTATGTTAATTCCCCCAAATTATTACCCTACTTCAACATCCACTCATCATCCCTATCTCCAATCATTACTTTTATTTTTATCTCTATCTCTCTCCAATTATTACCCTATCTCCCTACCTTAATCATTATAAATTCAAATCCAAATCCAAAAATCTTCAACCGAACAAGCCCAGGGCTTTGGCTTTCAGACTTTGGAGTACTATGTGTGTATATATCTATGTCGTTTAAAATTTACGTTTTCTTTTTTACAAAATACTAACAGTTTACCTCTTAAGTTTTAGATATTGTCACATTAATGTAAAATTGTTTAAAAAATCATAACAATCAGTAAAGTTATAATTATTTATAAACAGGGCAGTTCATGAGACACACAAAAAAATCCTTAAAAAATCCTAAAAAAACACTCCAAATCTCAATCTCATAGTTTTCGATCAAATTTTTATGATCCAAACCGTTCAATGTGTGCAAAATGTAATTTTAAGGGTACCTGTGAGAAATTAGCAAAAAATATGACCGGAAAGTGCTTATTTTGAGCAGTTTTTAATTGAACCGTTCATCAAATCTAAGCTAAAAACTGCTCAGATTAAGCCTTTTTCGGTCATATTTTTTGCTAATTTTTCGTAAGTACCCTTAAAATCATATTCTGATCACATTGAGTGGCTTAGATCATGAAAATTTGATTAAAAACTATGAGGTATTTTTTTAGGTGTCTAATTAGTTGTCCTCGGAACCGTCCTGATTTATAAATATTACACACATATATATTTTTTATTTTTTAAATATCTCATGGTACGGTTCGGTTAATCCACGATTTTGAAATTAAAATCCAATCGTAATCCGTATCTCATGATTTTTTAGTTTTTGAATCCGTGTCTGGACCATTAATTCATGGACAAAATTCAAAAGGCACGAATCAGTTCAGTCCGAACCGATTTCACGGTTCTCGATTTTTCTAGGACAGCCCTAGCTTTTAGGGTGAGTTTGGCTTAAAAAGCCAATTGACCTTTTTGTTTGTCTCTTTATTAAAAAAAATTCGTGTTTCTTATTTTTGCATCAAAATTTTGTAACTTACTATGAAGAATCGAAAAAATACAAAATTATGATCGAAACTCATAATTTTTTAAATAAAGACAAAATAAACCAAAAAGAAATTTTTTTTTCCTCTTTTTGTCTTTTTAAAATTTTTTATGAGTTTTGATTATAATTTTTTACTTTTTTTTATTTTTCTCGTCGAAACAAATTAATAAGTTACAAAAATTTAACACAAAACAAAAAAATACAAAAAAATTTGAATAAAGTAAAAGAAAATAAGTAAAATTGACTTTTTATGCCAAGCCCAACTAGGACTTCAAATAGATGATTACTAGGGTTTGCCCGTGCCTAAAGGAACGGTGCGGCGCAACGCATTTTGAACACAATTAAAATAAATTATGAAACTATTGACCACTCCCACCAACGAAATTGATTTATACGGGAATAATTCTTTTCAAATTAGGTACAAACTGAGTTCTTTTAGTGCATGCTCGTACCTAAAGATACGGATCAAACAATTAGCACACATGCAAATCAACATTGTAACCGTGAACAAAATATCAACCTGTTATGTAACACCTAGAGGTCGTTCAAAATTTCAAAATAGCACACACACAGAGAGAATATAGAATGTTTAGTTGTTATTATTATTTTTTTTGGGAGGTATTCATTCCAAATTCAAACCTCAATCCAAAAGTAGACAATCCTGTTATAGATTGGACAATGGTGGGAGTTTTGCAATCAAAATAGCCATTTGAATAGAGGAAAAAATGGAGAGGGGGGGATGGGGGGCATGACTCAACCCATTTTGAATACAACTAAAATAAATTACGAAACTATTGATCACCCCCGCCAACGAAACTGTTCTATATGGGAATTTTTTTAAAAAAAATTAGTGCATGCTCGTACCCAAAGACGTGGATAAAAAAATCAGCACATATACAAATCAACACTATAACCGTGAACAAAGTATCAACATATTCATGTAATACTGATGGGTCGTTCAAAATTTCAAAACAGCACACACACACAGAGATTATAGAATGTTTAGTTGTTATTATTATTTTTTTTGGGAGGTATTCAT
>BPLS01000152.1:2244305-2260993 GCA_019656275.1 Rhododendron kiyosumense | reverse complement strand
CTCTTGGCGAGTACCGACAGTTGCAGCTTAAACAACTGCCCACTCTCAATCAATTCATCTCAGTCCTGCATACTGAGTTTCTTAGAGATCATAACAACACAAAAGAGTATGAACTGCTGCTATGCTTTCCCCAAATGCTACACTGAGTATTGTCATTACTAAGTGTACAGTAAAGTTCCTTGGCCGTTTCCGTTAATGGTACTTGGCTCTTGGCGAGTACCGACAGTTGTAGCTTAAACAACTGTCAACTCTTGATCAATTCATCTCAGTCCTGCGTACTGAGTTTCTTGGAGATCATAACAACACAAAAGAGTTTGTTCGAGAAGAATAGCTCAGCATGAAGTGTTGTTCATTCAAAAGATAAGACTTGGAGATCCATTATGACCGCATGTCTCAGAGATTTTATCTTCTCAATGGCATGGATGATGTCAACCTCAAGCAAGCTTTTCTCAATTCCCTTCCTAAACCATTGGGAAATGAGACAACAAGGTTGCTTTAAACCAAAAGATTGACGCTGAATGCAACATCTCTTGGCGGTATTTACCCGCACTCTTTGATTGCCTTGGAAAAGTTGTGCAATCATCAGAAATTCCTCAGAACTTTTGAAGAACAGGGTAAATTTTTTGGCAAAGCATGTGACCGGCTAGACCTATCTATAAAGTGCAAAGACAAGAAGTGCACTTGCCGCCCTTCATATCGGAAGTCCAAAGACTTTCAGAAATGGAAGTTTCAATCTCCTGGCAAGTTCCAAAGTTTTCAAATTCTGGCAAGTTCTTACGCTGGAAAAAATGGAAATTTTTCAAGAAAAAGACGTTCAGAGAGCAGAGAGAAAGTCTGATCGCTGCTATATGTGCAGGAAAAAAGGGCACTATGCAAAACAATGTCCAAATAAAGCAGCACGAGACAAGATGGTGAGCTCTTTGGCTTTCAGTGATGATGATCTTGAAGATGCTGATGTCGAATAACTATTTTCCATTGACGATGAAGCAACAGATGAAGCAACAGATGAAGCAGTCATTGCATTCACCTTTGATGACTTTTTCTCATAATCAGATGATTCTTCTGATGGTTTTGACACATTGTCTTATGAAATTCAAACATTTGGATTCTCAAACATCATACTGGCTCAGCCCTTAGCAAAGGTCAAAATTTTACTTGGAAAGTATGAAAAACCTATACCAGTTATCGCTTTCTTTGATACTAGTGCAGCAGCTTCCATCTCAACCCAGCGATTCTCCCAAGGTCCTACTGGCAGTCGTGTTTTAGACCCTTTATAGCAGCCAATGGAGAAATTTTTGTCATCACTCTAATTAGTAAGCCTATTATCATTCAACTTTTCTCTGAATACACTATAAAATATCAAGTTTATGGTTCTGATCTCCCAGGAAAAGATTTATTGTTAAGTTTTGATATCCTCCAAAATCTCAGCAAAGTCTGTTGGCTCAAAAAAAGGCTTGAAATATAAAAATTACCTGTTACCCTGGATCACTCAACCCAATCTCTTTTCCATAGAAAATTTCTCCTCTATCAAAGAAGCCATAATTCAAACTTCCTGTGCTGAATTCCATTCTCAGCTTCTCACCAAATGCTCCAGCCCATTGTGGAAAAATCCAAACTTCTTCATTTTTTTTCCCTTTAAGAAAAATGAAGATATCAATCTCACCAAAGCTACCTATCATGGAATGAACCCAGAACACTATCAGCTTGCTCTACAGGAGCTCCAGCAACTCCAGTCAAAAGGTTTAATCGAGCCCACAACCTCTCAGTGGGCATGTGAAGCATTTTATGTTAACAAAAGGACAGAGCAGATAAGAGGAAAGCACCATCTGGTTATCAATTACCAGCCCCTTAATTATTTTCTGCAGGATAACAAATTCCCTCTTCCTCGGCGAAGTGTTCTTTTTGTAAACTTGCTTAAAGTTTAAATTTTCTCAAAATTTGATTTGAAAGTAGGTTTTTGGCAGCTGGGCATCCATCCAGATGATCGTCCCAAAACTGGCTTTTGCATTCCGGATCACCACTTCCAGTGGTCAGTCATGCCTTTTGGATTAAAAACAGCCTCATCTTTGTTTCAAAAGGCCATAATTCGGGTATTTGCTCCCATTCTATCTTCAGCCCTCGTCTACATTGATGACATCTTACTATTTTCTCCAGATATTGAGTCTCATGTTGTCCTACTACAAATTTTCCATTCCTTAGTCCAAACCCATGGTATCATGCTCTCAGAGAAAAAGATGCTTCTCGCCCAACCAGAAATTGATTTTTTAGGGATGCATATCGCTAAAGGTCAATATACCCTTCAGCCCCATATAGCCTCACAGCTTGACCATTTTCCAGAAGAAAATCTCACAGTCAAGCAAGTCCAGTAGTTCCTTGGAATTGTTAACTATATGGCTGATTTCATTCCCAATACCGTACTCCTCTTTCAGCTCTACTAAAGAAAAACCTTCCTTCTGGTCAGTCTATTGTACCAAAGCTGTCAAAGACCTCAAAGTCATAGCCAAAACCCATCCTCCATTAACCACACCTTTAGATGGGAAAAGGATTCTTTAGACAGATGCCTCTGATCTATATTGGGGAGCAGTTCTTTTAGAAGAAAATTCAGAGTAAAAGCGCAGAATTTGTGGATATAAGAGTGGTGCATTCTCTCTAACAGAACTTCATTACCACTCCACTTACAAAGAAATTCTGGCAATCAAAAAGAGCATTGAGAAGTTTGAATTTCATCTAATTGGTCATCATTTTCTAATTGAGACTGATATGATGAGTTTCTCCAGCATGCTCAAATTCAAACAGAAGCACCTTCCAAAGGCGCAGTTACTTAGATGGGCAAATTGGTTTTCTAATTGGAATTTTGATTCTGTCCACATAAAGGAAAAAACAAATGTCCTTCCAGATTTTCTGTCTAGACTCAGAAAAGAAATTAACTAGTTTTCAAAAACAAAATCTCATTCATTTGTTCCTGGTTGTTTTCCAATGATTTTATGTTTCCACCCAGTTAATCTTCCTGTCCACCTTCAGTGTCACATCTTAGAGTTAACTCTTCTTTCCAGGTGTGTTCAAATGTGTCAAAACTTTCAGCATCTCTGCATTTTTAAATATGGTCTTGATGAAGGTCCTATAAGAGGTTTATCTTTCCATCCTGTCTATCCCTTTCTCACCAGTTTGAAGTATCTTATCATAATGTTTTTTATTTCAAAAAAGAAGCCTATCTCCTCTTATGGTATTTAGTCGATGTGTATACTATAAGTGTCTGTTTCAATAAATCTGCAGTGTTGGTTTATCTAGCACATGCAGCGTTCAATCAGGTCCATCCTCCAGAAGATTTCTTTTTGAAATTTCTCTTGCTCTTTGGAAGGACCCTACTGGCAGCAAAAGATCAGACAAATCCCTACCAGTGCAGACGAGGATCTCCAATTTGCTTTTTGGACAAGTTGCAACAGCAGATGTCTTCCTAATCCTGATGGTTCTATCACTTGGCGAAAGGAGTATCACACTATATTCCTCTCGGCATATCCGGAGTATCAGAGAATCCAGTTCAACAGTGGAAATTATCTTGTCATGACTCAAACGATGTGTTCACTCAATGAATTGACACCTGCAGATGTTCCTTTCTTCTCCATTATGAAATTGCAAATTGAAAATTCAATAATACTTATCCAGAATAGTGGCGCCAAAATATTCTCTATCTTTTGACCCAGTATCACTTGACTGACAGAACTGAAGAAAGTGATTCAGATGATCTAGCGTGAAACCCATGTGCTCGTTCCACCTGTCTCTTTTGTGTGAAGTACTATAAAGTGTGGTAGTGTTATCCTCTTTTCCAGAGAGGGTGAGATAATTGGCTTGTACTGTAGTGTGTGTGGTGATATAATTGGTGTGTGCTGTTTAGGTTGTACGTAGTAGTAAATATGACAATTATTGTTATTTCATATAATTGGTAGGTACTGTTTGGAAGTTTGACTAGTAAAGTTGTATAAAAGACTATGTAGTAACAGTAAGAGGCAATTATGTATAATATTGTTTATGATGTAAGCAAGGGACACTTTTATACCTATAAAAGGAGTCGTCTACTCAGTGTAATATCCAAGTTAGTTCAAATTAATGAAATCAGTGTTTTTCCAATATATCCTGTGTCTTATATTCAGTTGTATAAAAGACTATGTAGTAACAGTAAGAGGCAATTATGTATAATACTGTTTATGATGTAAGCAAGGGACCCTTTTAAGCCTATAAAAGGAGTCGTGTACCCAGTGTAATATCCAAGTTAGTTCAAGTTAATGAAATCAGTGTTTTTTCAATATATCCTTTGTCTTATATTCACTCTCCTTGATCCTAACCTACTTTGTGCTTGTACCCACTTCGTGTCTGCAAACTACAATTGGACTTTGAAATAGCATGCATCTTGTCTACTTTAATCTTCCACTCTAGTTTCACAAGCCACCTGTAACTAAACTTCTTAGATTTTTGTAACACTTGAACATCGAATCCCCTCATTTTAAATCCATATCCTTCCAAACGGAGTCTTAGTTGCTATTCCATATCTTTCCTACAGGTTGATGGGCTTAATGCAGAAGCAAGGGTTGGAATCCCTGGTGAGCACAGAGGAATCCTGTGCGATCGTCACCTCTTTCGGATCCTTAAACACTGGCTGGATGCAGGGGACCCTGATCCTTTTTACAACCCTCTGAACGATTATGTGATCCTACCCACTTTATTCGAGATTGAAAGGCACCAAGAAAAAGGCTTTCAGGTGACTTCACTAAAGGAGGAATGGGAAATCATAGGGGAAGATCAAGATGACCAAGAAACTGGGGCTGCTGACCGGAAGCCTTTGGTCAGTTCAATCTCTGTTTCTAACGTTGGAGATGAGAAGTCTATGCGGGAAGAGGCGCGGGCCACCATTATAGTTCACCCTCTGGGTGAGGGTAGGCAGCATGTTGAATTGAATGCTGTGAGTGTGACCGCGAATGGGTAAAAGTCTATCGAGGGTTGAAATTGTTGTACAATAATGTGGAAGAGGGGAATACAGGCTTGTGTGTGTGTTTATAAGTGCACTCGTTTGTATATAGCTGTGTATGAGCCTTCTAGACATATCTTCTTTCCTGTGAGTGTGATGTGAACATATAATTGTATATAAAAAGAATCTACTGAAGTAACAGTATGTTTGGTCTTTCAGCATTTTATACTTGCAATGGGATTAGTGACATAGATAATCCAGCCTTGGAGGTGATAACTATTCCTGATCCTTTATGAAAATCACCAGGTGCGGCCAGGATCTCCAAACAATTCTTTTGTGGTTGCCAAGCAAAAAACATGATTCTTTTGTGGTTGAAGCCGCTCACATTGAAGTTAAAATACAGGTTTGTGGATATCCATGTTATCTGGCCAAAGGAATAGTGTAAAAAAAATTTAAAAAGCTTTTATTCTGGTGCCTTCCTTAAGTATATCTTTTGGGTAATCCAGCTTCCTATCGATCTTTTGGGTAATCCAGCTTCCTGTTGCTGGTTTCATCGAACCTACCTTGACATGGTAAACATAGGACTTGTGAATCAGGTGACATAAGACAATGTAACGTCTAAATTTACGATTTGATGATACTTACAACGACCTTAGTTCGTTGGGGTATAAATGGCTGACCCAGTAGAGACGACTATATTCATGTGATACTCAATAGACGCTACCAAAATCAAAAGCAGTGAACCAAGGTTTGCACCCATATTGCTAAATGATAAAAGATTCATTGATTTAGAAACACCATCATTGTTGCAACATAAAAAGCAGCCCAATGCACGACGCTTTCCCACACTGGGGAATATGGGACAAGATAAACAGGTTATTACAAAAGTCATTTTATTCAACAACAATTTGCTCAAGTAACATTTGAACAAGGTAATAGAATAACTTTGGCAACACTTTCACCAAGCAATTTCCAGTAATAGTAGCCAGCCGAAAATAATATTTTTGTTCCTTAAATTCCGAAAGTTGCGGTACCACCCACACTTGAGGACCGTTTATGTTAACAAAACTCTTACGAAATGATACAAATCAAAAATGATAATATACAGTTACTTCTCTACAACGATTTGTCCCTCAAAGACCGTGTAGCACACATATATCACCTATAACCGTAACCTTGACCATAATATACTGAAAATAGAAGGGAGAAATCCAATAATTTTATATAGCTGGAGGCATGTCCTGGGTTCCTTTCTGCAATCTGAAATTTCAGATACAATTTAAAATTTTGGACCTCAGGGAACTCAAACTCCAAAAGAATTACGGACCTTTCACTTCATTTTGAGTTCTCAATATGTAGTGGAAAATCCGATTGTTTTCTTCTCTTTGGTTCTGGCTCACCCAATTGCAAGGACATGGAAATCTCTACTTCATCGGACCCATTTCTGAACACTGCAAGGTTTTTCAATTCTGCGTTTCCTTCTTGTTTTTTCTCATGTACCGGAGATCTCCCAATAAAGCATGGAATAAACTGGTGTTCCACATTTGGAACTGCTTCAGTACCACCTTCAATTCGAAACTCATCATGGATGAACAGTGGGGTCAGCCGATTGTGGGGTTCAGTGTCTATGGGAACTTTCATAATGTTTAGCCCAAGAGGCTCGTGATTATTCTCCTCGATTTTATCTTTCAGCACTTGATCAGGTAGAGAAGACTCTCCCACTGTAGAATCCATGCCTGCTACAGAAGCGTTTATTTGCTCTTGCAGTGCAGCTACGTCAAACAAGAAGACAGAGAAAGCAGTACTCGTCAAACATAATATATAAACAGATAATTAGTAGCAAGGACAAGTAATACAAGATTTATTTGCCAATAAGAGTCCCAACTATGCTGCCTCAAAGTCTACTTCCCTACATCCTTTCTTTACTTGGGTTACTTTTTTGGAGCAAAAAAAATACAATTGGCCTCTATTGACAAAAGAGGGAGGAGAAAGAACAAAAAGATATATATATAGAAAAATAAAAATAAAAAAGAGGAAGGAAAAGCACGCAATGTAGAGTGATGCACAATAGGTATTCTGGCGCTCAACATCCACCATTGCAGCAATATTAATTTGTCAATTTCGTAGAAGGAACAACTTTGGTTGAAAAAGATAACATAGCAGGTGAAACCATTCACGTTTCAATTACCCTTCAATTGTGCTTTTATGCTATTTTTAGTTGGATTTATTTAAGTCAGTAGTAGTACATCACCATCTTGCCAGCAGCTTCTGAATGCGCCTTATATATACTAAAAACATGCTCTAAATGAATTATGTAGAATGCTGCATTGAAATAGCTAAAATAAACTCAATATCAAAGGTAATATAAACTATCGCCTCAACACAAAATAACTAGAATTTTCTGAAGGACAAACCTTGAAGCTCTTCCTTAGTCGTAATCAGATCAAGTTCAAGGAGGTCAAGAAGGCGCCCTAGATCAACTCCACTGGTCCAATTCTCCGGAGGTTGCCCCACTTTAAGTTTCAGCCGGCCTCGATTAGCGGTCCCACCCCAAATAATCCCAACAGGTCGTGGTTTCTCCCCATTCTGATGACCCGTTAGGAGAATGAGGCTTCCACTGTCACCTTCAAGGTCAAAAGTCTGCTGATTCTCGCCGACAACAAGAAAATCGGTAAAGAAACAAATGCCTTTCTCATCGTTGTACTCTAGGGCATAAGCCATTATGGTCCCAGTAGTTAATCCAGAGCTTCTTCCAACTTTTATCACTTGTCTTCCAATTAGACTGTTGATTGGAGACTGCAAATCGAGGATATTGACATTACCTATCTCTCCTATTCCTTTAACGGAGGTCGATACATAGGAGATGTCTAAATCATCAGCAAACGGAACAAAGGCCCCATCAGCTCGAACAAATGTTTCTGCCAGAATGTGTGGGGTTCAAGACACAATGAGAAGCAAATTAGCACAAATGTAATATCAGAGTAATTCCAGCATCTTACTTAATTTCCAAACGTAACTCAATCCAAGTGGTAGGAAACAGAATGGCAACGCAGCAACAACTACTACTATGGTTACAACCACAGTACTAAAGAAGAAAAAATCTGGCAATCAAGATGACAGGTGATGAAGGATTACAAGAACCCAAAGACCCTTGTCCAAAAAGATGTCACCTGTAGCTAAATGTTCACTTTCGGCTGATTGAAAAGGCTTCAAACAAATTCTAGAACGCAGATTTAGCTCAATATGATTGTTTGACCTCGTTCTTTTGACACTGGCTCCGTTCAGAAATACCAAATTTCAAACAAATTCAATTTCTTAGTCATGAGTCCAAAAGGTTACCATTAGAAACCAATCAGCCTGATTGTTGATGTCAGGAATTTATGTCCCCTTGCATGCTTGGTGAACAACACAACAACAGAACCCATGTAGTCCCCAATCATTGGGGTGGGAATTGGAGACAGATCTAACCTTTGGCAATATGTACAAAGTGGCTGCTCTCAAAATACCACTGAAACAGTGGTCCCCAAATCAAAGCCGAATGGCATCAGGGCAGACCTAGAGACCCAATTCAGCACTGTTTGCTTGGTGAACCAAAAAAAAAAAAAAAGAGACTTTTTGCTAGCTAGGGATCCTTCCAGATTTTGATTTGTATAATCGAGTGGAATCTTGGCTAAAACCCCAAACATATATATCAAGCACTGTTTTGATGACCTGTAACTTGTTCTTAACTCGCTCACAATACATCAGGGGCAAACTGATTAAATCTTGACCAAAAGATTCCATAACTACAACCCAATACAAAAATGTCTAAATTGAAGGTGCAACTAGCGTCTTTTGCTATGTTTCATGATCTCTTACAAAAATATGAACAAAGCACTAATGTTAGAGGCTGAACATGTCTCAAAGAAGTCTAGGGGAATTCCCTAAATAATACCTTACTTTTATGACAAGGTTGTTGGTAAGCAAAGTGTGACCTTCGTAATGTACGATGCACTTTAAACACCATGTACCATAAGAATAACAAAAAAATATGACAAATTGACCATGTCCTGCTTGGACTTGTACAAAGGTACATATTTTAGGATCATTCTGGAGAATGCCTTTTTCTCTTTACTTCTCTTTTCCAAACCTGGAAGAATGCCAAGACATCTCAGGCAACCTGTAATTCATTTATGTGAGTTTCAGAATAAAAAGTACCATTCAGTACATAAACTAAATGAACGGTTTAAATTCTACTTTGTTGTTGTGTGCACACTTGTAAGTTCCAATGCATCTGATATGCATCTTTACTTCTGGATATTTTGTTGGATAACACTTATTAGGTCTGTAACTTTGAATTTCCAATATCCAAAGCATTTTCTAAACATTTTTTATTTTTTTAACTACTTGTGAACATCTTGATCGGATGTCAAAGGAGATAAACATGCTGGTCAATTTACAGAAACAATCATTCACGGGAACTCATAAAAACACACGCAAATATAGAACCAATCATATGGTTGAAACTGCTGAAGTGTTTTCTTAACTAAAGAAAATCCAAACAACATATAAAACTTAAAGAGGATTTCACAAAATTTTAAAAAATTCACAAATTCATCACACGTGCAACTGTAGATTACTAAATATTCAACAGAGAAACCATTATAGATGGAGACTTCACATATTCCCAAGTCAAAACGCAGAGAAAGTAAATGAACCAGATTCGTAGGTGCGTATCGACACCCAACAACTGTTCCCAAGTCCCAAAGTCACCATAACGTACATGTCTTGAATGTCACAAGACTTAACTTACAAGAATAATATGAAATCCATGGCACCTAGTTTTTCTCAACATGAGCATTATGTTACCCATCTTGACATAATATCACCATGACACCAGAGAAATGATTAGAACAAACCCCTCATGGAAATGTGTGTTGATAAATGCGTGATGTGATCAAATTTGGAGTTATATTACCTGGGTTTGTTCCTGCAAAGATGCCATACCAAAGATCATCTGTTATGAAAGATGTTGCTCTTTCCACAGCACCCAGATACACCCCAGGTCCAAGGCTAGGGGGCAGCGGATGAAACATTTTCTGGTTTGGGTAATCCAAATCAACAGCCACATGGCGATTTGTGAGGAAACCGACCTGGCAATTACCTGTTCGACTCTTGACAATAGCCCCCAAGGTTCCATATGTTTCTTGGCTTGCAACCTAAACAACAATAAGCAAAGAGCAATAATAGTGAATGTGTAAAGTTACTACCCTTAACATTAACAAATCAAGCTTGCAATGATTCTCTAAAGATTCTGGACCAGTCAAACCAGTTTATACATTGTGAGGTCCAGGCTTTGAATGATGATCAAGTTTTTCTAGCCACTTTTGTTTATGCCCCATACCTTGGGTTGTCCTTGGGGATTTTAATGCTATTAGAACTCCTAATGAAAAGGCTGGGGGGGGAGTGGGGGTGGGCTAGGCATTCGCCTCCTTACATGGATGATTTCAATAATTGCTTATACACTATTGAGCTTGATGATCTTAGATATTGAGGCTGCTACTACACTTGGATTAATAGGCAAGAGGATCCTAACCATGTCTCCACCAAAATTGATAGGGTTCTTGTCAATGAAAGCTGGATCAAATCACACAGCTGCTCCACTGCTCACTTTCCCACTCCTGGGATATCTGACCACTCTCCTGCCATTGGGTTTCTCACTCCTACTCCCAAACCACCCATTAAACCCTTCAGGTTTTTTGACTTCCTAGCAGATCACCCTCTCTTCCTAACCACTGTTCAAAAAGTGTGGAGGATGATCATTATTGGGAACTAGGGCTGTAAATGAACCGAGCTACTCGCGAGCTCGACTCGTTAAGCCTCTGCTCGACTCGGCTCGTTTAGTAAACAAGCCGAGTGGAGCTCAGCTCATTCGACAAAAGATGGGCTTGTTAAGGGAGACTCGACTCGATTAAAGAGGCTCGTTTAGTAAATGGATAAGCTCAGCTCGTTAAGGGCTCGGCTTGTTAAGGCTCGAGCTCGATTTTTTGGCTCGTTAAGTAAACGAGTCGAGCTCAAGCTCGCCGAAGCTCGGTTTGGCTCGGCTCGTTTACACCCCTATTGGGAACCCTATGATCCGTGTTGGTGAGAAACTTAAACTCCTCCAACAAGAGTTTAAGAGTCAACACTAAGGAGTGTAGTGCAATATCTGATAGAGTTCAAAGTTCCTAACTCCAGTCGGAAGTTCTTCAAAAGGAGTTAGGAGCCAATCCTAACAACCTTGCTACTCAGTCAAAGGAGAAGGAGGTGTATATGCAGTTCATTGGATTGGCTAGAGCTGAATAAGCTTAGCTAGACAAAAGTGCCGTATTCAATGGCTCAAACTTGGAGACCAGTGCACATCTTTCTTCTTTAAATCTATTAGTAATAACAGAAATAGAAGTAAAATCACTTAGTCTAGTATTGAGTGATGGCTCCACTGCCCAGCATGTGGCTGTGATCAAGGACACCTTGTCAATTTCTACACCAACCTACTTGAATGATTTCAATAATTGCTTATACACTACTGAGCTTGATGATCTTGGATATTCAGGCTGCTACTACACTTGGACTAATAAGCAAGAGGATCCTAACCATGTCTCCACCAAAATTGATAGGGTTCTTGTCAATGAAAGCTGGATCAAATCACACAGCTGCTCCACTGCTCACTTTCCCACTTCCGGGATATCTGACCACTCTCCTGCCATTGTGTTTCTCACTCCTAGTCCCAAACCATCCATTAAACCCTTCAAGTTTTTTGACTTCCTAGTAGATCATGTGGAGGATGATCATTATTAGGAACCCTATGTCCTGTGTTGGTGTGAGAAACTTAAACTCCTCCAACAAGAGTTTAAGAGTCTCAACACTAAGGAGCATAGTGCAATATCCAATAGAGTTCAAAGTTCCAAACTCCTGTTGGAAGTTCTTCAAAAGGAGTTCGGAGCCAATCCTAATAACCCTGCTACTCAGTCAAAGGAGAAGGAGGTGTACAAGCAGTTCATTGGATTGGCTAGAGCTGAAGAAAGCTTAGCTAGACAAAAGTCCCGTATTCAATGGCTCAAACTTGGAGACCAGTGCACATCTTTCTTCTTTAAATCTGTTAGTAATAACAGAAATAGAAGTAAAATGACTAGTCTAGTATTGAGTGATGGCTCCACTACCCAGGATGTGGCTGTGTGATCAAGGACACCTTTTTCAATTTCTACACCAACCTACTTGGTACAACTCACTCCACTCCTTATCAGGGCTCATCCAGAGTGGAGCAGATTATTAATAAGAAACTAACAGGTGATCAAAGTCTAGCTATGATCCCTGAGGTCACTGATCTTGAAATTAAAGAAACCATTTTGTCACTCAACCCAACTAAAGCTCCTGGCCTTGATGGGTATAATGTGGGGTTCTTTCAGAAGGCCTGGTCTGTAGTTGGTCATGAAATAACTGCAGCTATTATAACCTTCTTTAAGTCTGGCCAACTTCTAAAGCAAGCAAATTCCACACTGGTAGCTCTTGTCCCAAAAATTCCGAACCCTTCTAAAGCTGGGGCTTTCAGACCCATTTCCTGTTGTAACATCATCTACAAATGCACAGCTAGGATACTGGCTAAAAAAAATCCAAGCAGCCCTTCCTAGTCTCATAAATCCTATTCAGTCAGGATTTGTTAAGGGTAGAAGAATAGCTAATAATATCTTCCTCGCACCGGAACTGATGAAAGGGTACCACAAGTCTTCACCCTCCCTAAAATGTGCTATGAAGGTTGATATCATGAAAGCCTATGATAATGTCTGGTGGGAATTTCTCTGGGATGTACTTGCATCCATGAATTTCCACCCCAAAATGATTAGGTGGCTTCAAGCTTGTGTTACCTCACCCAAATTCTCTTTGAGCATAAATGGTGAGGTAGGGTAAGAAAGGCCTGAGGCAGGGTGATCCTCTATCATCCTACCTCTTTGTCATAATCATGGAAGTCCTCACCTGTCTCCTCGTGGAGAAGTCACTGCTCCCTAATTTCTACTTCTATTGGAAATGTGGACAAACTAAGTTAATCAATCTCTGCTTTGCTGAAGATCTCATGATCTTCTGCAAAGGAGAAATTGATTCCATCAAGGACATACAGTCCTTTCTTTGGGAATTTGAAGCCTTATCTGATTTGTCACCAAGTCCCGGCAAGAGTAACATTTTCTTCTCTGGTATGCACCCAGGTGCTAAAGAAGCTATACTTGAGTTGCTTGGATTCCAAGAAGGTACCTTACCAATGAGGTACCATGGTGTCCCTCTTTTTTCCACCAAACTAAAGCATTCGGACTGTAAACCCGTGGTCAATAAAATTACGGCTAGAACCAAGTCTTGGGCAAATAGAGATCTCACATACGTGGGTAGAGTTCAACTTATCAAGTCTGTCCTCTTTTCCATGCAAACATATTGGTCCTCTCTGTTTATACTGCCTAAGAAAGTGATCAAAGAAGTGGAAGCTATACTTAGAGCTTTTCTTTGGTTTGGACCTGATCTTAGAAAATCAGGCGCTAAAGTCTCATGGGAGCATTTATGCTCCCCCAAACATGAAGGTGGCCTTGGATTCAAATCCATGCACATTTGGAACAAGGCTGCCATTGAAAAACACATTTGGTTTCTTATATCTGGTGGGGAACAATCTATGTGGTGCCGCTTACTCAATGGCAGGAGTTTTTGGGATTGGAAAGTACCCAGCAGTCCCTCCTGGGTCTGGAGGAAATTACTAAATCTTTAGGCCTCTTGTCCATCCTCACATCATATCCATTGTTGGAGATGGTCTCCACATTTCTTTATGGTATGATAAGTGGCATCCCCTGAGCCCATTGGTTGAGGGATTTGGTCCAAGAATCATGTATGATTCAGGACTTCCACGAAACTCTACTGTCCCTCAAGTGATCAAGGACTCCCAATGGGCTTTTCCCATCACTCAAACTTGGGAGCTCAATGAAATAAGGAGCAAATTGCCTCCTCTTCTTACTCCTAATACAGTCCTTGATGATCATGTTAAATGGTCTCTTACCCCGTCTGGTCAGTTCTCTATCTCCTCATTGTGGGATAACCTTAGGACTCACTATCCCAAGATTCCATGGAGCCATATTGTTTGGTTCTCCGCTCAAATTCCCAAGTGTAGTATTATTTCTTGGCTTGCAATCCTTAATAGGCTTTACACGGAGGATAGACTGGTACTGTTTGGTACTAAGACCTCCTCTCACTATAGCTTATGCCCAGGAAGAGAAAGTCCTGACCATTTGTTTTTCAACTGCCCTTTCACTCCCAAGTCTGGGCATTGATTACTGCTAAGATTAATATTAATTGGTCCCCTAGGCCATGGGTGGATTGGATAGAACTTCTTTCATCTACCTAAGGCAAATGACTTCGGTCCATCATAATTAAGTTGGCTTTCACAACCTCTGTTTATCATATATGGATTGAGAGAAATTCTCGGAAATTCCAAAATGTAACATGTCTGGTGTCTGTTGTCGTGCACAAAATCTGTTTGGTTATAAGGTTTAGATTGTTGTCCTTCGATAAACTACCCCAAGGTCCACAAGCTAGCTGGTTTACAACCGAAAGGAAATTTCAACAAAATTCATCTTTACATCCCTTGTGCAGGAACAGTGCTAATTTATTTCATTTTGCAGGTTGCACAAAAGATTGGAACTGGATTGGATTGGGTCTTCTCGAATTAACATAAATATAGCTGTGGGCCTTTTCAACTATCTCTTGAACACCACTGGGGAAATGGCTGCCATAGCTTTGTGGAACATGTAAGCGAAGCTTCTAGTACTACTACTTTGTACGGTGTATAACTTAAAACATTCTGGGATACTTTGTGCATAATCTGTGGGTGTGTTTTTTATGGTCGACTGTTATCAAGTGAGTGCACCCCCACATAATGTGGCATCCTGTGAGTAGTGTGATTGTTCCCCAGATTTTCTTTTGGAGTGGAGATAATATTTAGTGGGGGATGGGGGAGTCATGTGAGATAAAGTGGAGGGAGTTGAAGAACCAAGCTCTTTTGCTTCTGTGTGAAAAGTTGAGTGGGAGATGTGAGGGAGTTGTAATGTGAGCACTAAAATGTAAAAGGGTTTCACAATTCTCCTGGTGAGCCCTGAATTGGTCAAGAGAATCTTTTCCCCTCTTGTTTCAGTTGAAAAGTTGGTCTTGTTGTGTGTGTAACCTGTGAGCTGTGTCTACACTAGTCATTACTTGATTGTCTGACCTTCATGTTGGGCTGTATATGAGCAAGCTACTTTCTGGTTGAGTAATATGGAGCAGGTTTTGTAATCTGGATTTTACAAGGTCCCACATTTCTTACTTCTCTTTTGTATGACTATTGCTTCATCTCTCTACTGCGCTACAGTTTACTTCTTCAAATGGGGGCTGTCCTTTGAACGCTTTTGTCTCTTCTTTTGTATCTATTTTGTAATATGGCTTGTTTCCAGGCTATTGACTGTTATGGGTACGTTAACTTTTGTATAAGTTGTGCAGCCTGCGGCCAAATGACCATATGGGGTTGTGTACAGTATCTCATTACTTGCTCCAGATTTGTATGGCAAAATCCACCATCTTGTGCGATAGCTGTCCTCATGTCCCGATCCAAATTGGGGTAACCATTCAGTTCCTGCACCATGTTCTCTTTGGGATCCATCCACTCAGATCATCAATCCATAGGGACATCAGATTGGCCTCTGCCATTGACAATTGGGCAACAGGTTTTATAATCAGGCCTCTTCCATTGGGCCTATCATCAACAGATTAGGGACATCAGGTTTTGTATTCGGGTCTCATCCATTGGGCCTAATTCTCGAGATGCCCTAGCTTCTATCAGTCCATATTCGCATTTCAGGATGTTGGGTCCCTCCTTACTTTGATGTTTGAAATCTGATTATTGGGCATTCCAAGCCCTTAATTACAAGTTTTCACTGCCGTAGCAGCCTAATCAGATGAAGCATTTGAATAGTGGCTCCTTATGTCCTTGTGTTTCTATTCCCTCTTTGGTAGATGGTTAACACTCGGTTTAGTCATTTCCATTAATTGTAGCCGCTTGGCCTAATTGTATGATTTTCTTTTCCTTTCTTTTTCTTTTCATTCCTCCTGGGGTATGCCCCTTGTAGGCTGTATATTCGGTTAGCCCCTTTTAATTTCAAGCTGATTTACCCCAAAAAAGAGAGAGCTTGCAATGAAGGAAGAATATAACAAACAACGAAAAAAGTGCATTAATCCCAGTGGAAGCAACATTGGTAACGAGTCTAATGACTGTTGTATCATCGTCACGAACATAAAATCTAGAGACTACTTAGGTGGTATAGTTTTGAAAATTGAGAGACCAAGCAAAATCTTGTATCCCCCTGCAAGAAGTGTACATCGCGCTTTTGGGCCCGTCTCGGGTCCAACAAAGATAATCGGAACCGTTCATGTAGCGGGCCGAGCTTAGCTATGGCTCAACTAAGGACTACCTCCGCTCTACTGCCATCGCCAGTTGCCGCACGTAGCAGCTCACTCCGCCGAGGCCCGCTGATCGTCGGTTCTACCTTTACCTAACGCCCGGCGACGAAGAAGATTGTGTCGTGCTCGGCCACTATTTGGGCTGGCCCCGTAGACGATGTTTGCCTAGCTTGAATTCCCTTCGGGCTCGGCTACCCTTCAAGTTCGGCCACCCGTCGGTTGTCGATTCCGCAGACAACTCTCGCCCGAGCCG
>BPLS01000152.1:2156948-2229305 GCA_019656275.1 Rhododendron kiyosumense | reverse complement strand
AAAAATAAAAAATAAACAATTCATATCGAGAGAGTTCTACGCTGTGGTAATTTCCCTTGGCCAACGTAATTCGGAAAGGGGAATTCTGCTAACAAGATTTGGAATTTGAAATATCCATCACCGCCACCGGTACGACACCCTGATTATACCAGAGGTGAAATTTGTTTGTTGGTATTTTGTTTTAACATTTACTCCGTATCACAGTAGTTCCATGCTACTATGTTGGTGTGATATTTAGTTGTGCACGGAAGGGAAACAAATCCTCTGAAAACGTTTCTTTTTGGATGCATGAAACCACTTAAATCCAATTTTTGTGTTAACTATTACAAATGATCTTACATTGTTGCTTGGTTTGACAGTTTGGAATAGTTTTACATTGTTGCCAGCGTCAAAAGAAAAATGTCAGAACCTTTCTCGGTTCTGAAATAGTTCCGGAATCGGACATAGTTGGAAAGGATTAAAATCAGTTGCATGATTTTTGCAAGAGCAGTGTTTCAAACGTATGGGAAAAATAATTCTTGTTGAGTTTTATTTCTTTCAAACGCAGGTGTATGTGAAATTTTCTTTTCCCAACAATTAACTATGTCTAGCAAAGATTGATATATGTAACCTTCGTTTGGTCACCCATGTATTGTTTTCCAGAACTATTTTCTATCATCATTATCTTTTGTAGTATTTGAGAATGAGTTTATTGGTAATTATAAATTGATAATTGAATATTGAATACTGACAAGAGCTCTATATTAATGGACCATTACTGATGAATTACATTTTTCAAACTGTTTTCATTGAGAGAACGTTTTGAATTCCAAAGTTGAGACTATAATCATTATATAGCTAAATGTTATTGTGCCATTGTCAGAGGCTTAACTGATATGAGATAGAGGTTTTCCAGTATTTCTCTTTATATTTAAAAAAAAAAAAAAAACACGCTTTCATGTTATGGGGAAAATGCTGGTCGATCATCATATAAGGGAATATATATTTTTGAAACATGGAAGCTTTTTCTCTTCTGTTCGATATGAACTGTACGTGCGCTCCACTTATTTGGAAAGGATATTAATTTTTCAAAATTCAGAAAATATGTTAGAAAGTTTAAGTGGCACAATAACGCCTACTGGAGGAAAATTTTAAGTGTGGGGGTTCGGGAGAAGGCTTTGATGTTTTGAATGCATGCCTAAAAGTAGGAGTATCATTCGACAAGGCTCCTTGTGGAGAGGAAAAAAGAGAGGCTCGAGTTGGAAACAAAAGAAGTGGCATGACCAATGTTTTAAAAGCCGTTAGCTGCTAGTCGGGCGGAAAAAGGCTGCCTAGCGTCTATGCGCCGACTAGTCGGCCATCTAGGCGTTTAGGCAGGGACTAGGCGCCGACTAGTCGACTGTCTAATCTAGGCGTTGGACCACCGCCTAGCACCTAGGTGGGGAGTAGTCAGCCCAGGCGCCCGGCCGACTTTTAGAACACTGGGCATGACCACTAACCACATGAGAAAAACACATTATGGTTAGTAGGTGTTTAGACTACTAGTCAAGTGAAGGAAAAATAGTGATTCCTAGTAGGTCTAAAGATCACTTGAGAGATAAGAACTCTGAAAGCATGCATTTCGAGTTTAAGAGATCTGGAAAAAAAATAGTGGTTCCTAGTGGGGGTTTAGACCACTAGCCTCATAACTACATAAGGCGAGACAACAATTTATAAAGACCCTAAATGAAAGCGGGAAGTTTGATGTTGGTAAACAAAAGAAGTGGTTCCTAGTATGTTAGTGAGACTATTGGCCATTATATGTAGCTCCTAGCTAGTAGAAGACTACTGGTCACTGAAAAATTGATTCCCTGTAGAGGGTTACTGGCTACAGGAAACATCAAAATAATATTAGACCAAGTTTATATGATGGGTTTAAAACATTTGTTACTCCAATTCTAAAGAAATGATGGGTCTAAAATATTTGTTGCTCCGGTTCAAAAGAAAGGCCCAAACTCATCTTGTGAGTTTAGTAATCAGGAATATTTGTTGTCTCGATTGACTTTATAACATGTGGGTTCGATGTTGCCTCGGTTTAATATGGATCATAGCATACGTACTAGAGACCTTCAAAGTTATCTGTTACCAATACCCCGCAAAATACCTGCCTTGGACTCATTCAGAGCTAAGCTCTTCCTCAAGTGTCACAATAAAGATCACTATCACCATAGGATTAGGACTAGGGAATACCCCTCAATAAAAATTTCGTAATCTTTGTAGTCAACCTATAATTTCGTTGTTACCCGTTGAACCTTCTTCATGGGATCTTCAATCACAAAGGTTGGGTGTCCACTGTGATGACTAATTTTTAGGCTTAAGTCCTAACCCCCTCGATGATTTTACGATTAGCCTGCGCACTAATCTGTTGTATGCATATAGCAATTTACTTTCCTTTCTAGCATGCGAATTTTCCGAGGGACTCATCAAAAAATTAATGTTAAGGACTCATCATGCAAAAATTGTCCCTATATTTTCGACCGAGGCAATATGTAAATACGAATCTATAGAATTTATCCAATTCTTTCAGTGAAAGCAACATCGATTCGAGGCAATATAGAAAATCGATATACGATCTAGATTTTTCACGGAGAGCAACATCAATTCGAGGCAATATATATGTTTTGGATTGGGTGCGGTAGTGGGGTCGCTACTGTGGGAATATAGACTATTCCTTAAAGACACTCATGATACAAGATACACGCGCATGACCATAACGCGCAAACTAGACTAGAAAATGAATTGCCTGTGCTGTGTGTGGAGTAAGCAGAAGTTTGGCTTTAAGGACCCAATTCAAGACTTAGTTCATTGTGGTGCCTTCAAATGGAACTTATTTTCACTGAGTGTAGGTTCAAACCCGAAAGGTACCTACACTCATTGCGCAGTAAAAATGCTTATGATTAATATGTGTACTATTTTGAGTTTCAAAAAGTTTTTAAATTTTTTTATAGGGGATTGTTGGAAAAAACTTTTAAAGACGATTTATTATGTTAATTACCTTTTGAAATTAAGTTGTCGGTTATGGTTATGGTCACTATCATTTGTGAGTACTCCCAATCATTTTTATTAGGACATTAAGGGCATATTATATGTAATGATTAATGTCATTCTTGATTAGTTTTGCTATAAAAAGGTGACTATGTATGGGAGTGGAATATGCGAAAAAAATGCCCTGATAATATAAACGAAGATTATATGATACACGATATTTTGTGAATGTATTATGTACCTACAACTTTAGTATTTTGAGTATACGTACGGGTTGTTCTTGGTTCATGGGGGAAAACTCTAACTGCACACAAGGTTTCTCAGGAATCGTTTTATTTTGGGAGTGGAACATCACATAACTCGGTGTAAGCGGGGACGTATCTTTTCTTAGGACAACGCTTTACGCGTGACTTGATCCACAAAAGTTTTTTCTATTCTCCTATATCTCTATCTAAAATATTATTTCTAGATCTTATTATTTTTGTGGTTGTCTCCGTTTATTTATGTTTATAGAAATTCTAACGTATATTTCCAACATAGGGCCACCGTACGCCATGTGGGACATGTGGGACTTATTCTGGGCCCCCAAAAAATACTTATAAATTTAAAATATTTATTTATAGGGTCCTACGAATTTAAGTAAACATATCTATTGATATCCGTTGGAGCTGATTTTTTACAGGGCCTATAAATAAATACAATATTTTAAAATTTATGGGTATTTTCTTATATTTTGTGAGGCCTAAATATAAGTCCCACTTGGCGTGCGGTGGCCTTATGCAATGGTTTGGTGGGGCAGACGATTGCATGTTTGTTTGGAGTCTTTGGACTACGGTCTTGTTCTGTCCAACTTGGACACTTGGACACACACACACACACTCTCTCTCTCTCTCTCTCTCTCTCTCTCTCTCTCTCTCTCTCTCTCTCTCTCTCTCTCCAGTTTGTTAAAGAATCTACTCTATCCTAAGGGACTTGAGGAGGGGGATAAGTGCTTACGAGAATTTTGTCCAACCTTCTTAGAATGTGGAGGCACTCCGGGGTATCCCAATTAGAAAATATGTTTATTCACTTTCTTTGTCCATGTATATGAGAGTATAAGAGAGGCATTAACTGCACTCCACTCCACTTGCCTGTCTTGAATTTTTTTTTTTTGTGCCTTGTCCTGAGCTAAAAAAAATGAGCCGTGCTAGTTGCACCGACCAAACCCATATGCAGTACCGACGGGTATGAGGGGATCACTCTGGGTCCCGTATGAATGATATGAGCAATTCAATAATTTTTTTAAGAAAATCGAGTAGGTTTGTGGAAAATTAGCCCAATCCAATATGTGTAGGTATTTGATCCAATTTTTCATTCAGGTTATAGGATCTTGAAATTTGATTGAAAAAATGGAAGATTCATATCTACACATATCGGATTAAGCTAGTTTTTTTTATAGGACTACTCAGGTTATTTTTTTAAATTATTTAAAGACTCGAATCATCCGTGCGGGACCCGAGTGGGCTTTGCGTGCCCTTCGGTATCTCATCGGTATGAACTTTGTTGGTCCCCTTGGGATTACGCAAAAAAAAATATAATTCGAACCGTTCTCTATTTACAGCTAAAAGCTAACAACGATCCTGCAAACAGTAAAGTTGATCGAGTTTTGATAGCTTATTGATTGAATCAAATAATCTTGTTGTATATTTTTTAAATTGTATTTACTATTATTTTACCGAAGAAAAATGTGATTTGTTTACTAGGTTAACAATGTTCGATTAACTTGATTTTTTACAGAAACTATTATTTGTGTCTATTGCTAAACAATGAACGGTTTAGATTATGTTTTCGAGTTTAGGACAAGGTGGTTGTAAATGAGAGTGTGGTTCCCAGTCTGTATGGAAGCTGCATCCCCAACATGTTAATTGGCCTTCAGTCATCATCAGATTACTGCCAACACTTCTCATGTTGCATATCATATTTTGTTCTTTCTTTCAGTTGTATTCTGTAATCCAATATATAGTATGTTAAGTGTGACTCATTTTGCTGTTTGTTTCCGATCCCTCTTTCAAGATGGGTTCGAAACATTTAGTTCCCATTAGCTCTTTGTAGTCACTTGGCTAGGCGCCTTTTCACAAACTAAAATAAGTACTTATTTTTGAATTAAAGGTATGTATTGTGATAAAATGACCTATTGTAAAATGAGAAATAAGTACTTAAAAAATAAGAACCTTAATGGAATGAGATCTAACGTCTCAATTTTCTTTTGTTTTCTTTTATTTTCCTCCTGCGGTATGTCCATTTTAGGCTATATATTCGGTTAGTCTTTTTTTTATTTCAAGTTAAATTACGCAAAAAAATAAAAAATGCTTAGGACAAAGCCCGAATTGAGGGCGAGCTCCTGAATTCCTCATATATGTCAGCCAAATGGGATCATCTGAGGACAAATGTTAGTACAACACAATTCAAATCTCTTCTTGACGTGTGATAAGTCACGTAATCTACCCTTCGTTTCTCTTCTCAATTCTCACTCTGTGTTTGAGCTTGTAATATTTATATTTCTACTTTTTAGCAATTTTGAAAGACCATTTAACACTCTCACTTGCACCCCGCTTATGCAGTTCTTTCGCTACATAGAAGCGTTGATTGGCTCTATCTACCCTAAAAGTTTAGAGTCCGATAAGGTCACGAATAAAAGATACGAAAGAGAAGGCAGTGAAATTGTTGAGGACAAGTAGGTAAAGAAAGCAAAGGTAACGTCAATGAAAGAGTTTGAGTAGCCAGACGAGAGCTTCCTATCGACGAGAGTGGAAGCAAGAGTTGACCATGGACAATAGACGAATCACCGTAGGGCAGGGGCTATCCAAAACTCCTGATTCCGTCTTGGAGACAAGGGGATTGAATTCATAAGAACTACGTAAAAACTTGATTCATTAATGCGATACATAGGACACCGAATTTTAGAAAGTCAAAGGATGGCCCAGTTCAGTTACTAGTTCAGTTTGGTTCAGGTTAGCCTAAAGCCTTTCTTAGGGCTCAGGAATGCCGCTAAATCCCTTCTCTTCATCATTCGTAACAAGGTAACTGTAGGGGGGCTGGATTGAATCCTTCCCTATTGTAGATGCTGGATAAGCCGGCGTGTTATGTGACTTTACGGTTGCAGAGGAGACGATGGGCATGACAACAATTGAACGGAGGAGAGAGGGACAGCGAGGCATGAGAGAGAAAATTTTGATTTTTTCTTTAGATTCATCTCATCTCATTCCCACCGGAAGGTTGGTTTTGTGGGGGAGGATTTAGGGAGCCATCCGTATTTGCTCCCCTAAAGTTTTTTTTGTTTTGGGTAAATCAACTTGAAATTGAAAAAAGGTTAACCGAATGTACAATCTACTAGGGGCATATCCCAGGAGGAAAATAGAAGAAAAAAAGTAAGAGTGGAAAAAGTGTGTTACCCAAGCACAATCCCGCATGAAGAGTAAAGTAAAGTGATTTAGAATTACTAGGATATGTTATGACCCATGTTCATATCCCCGTTACGCGATCCATCTATGAGGAAAGGTAGCACAATGGGGATTTGACACGGGAAGATAGGAATATCTACTGCCTAGCACATCCCGCTAGGTTAGGAAGTGTGATAAGAAGTCACAGTCAAAAAATCAACCGATTAACGAACCATCTCTGAGGAAATAGCAGCAACACAATAACTCGGCTTCGAGGGGGAAACAACTAGTAGACTAGATCGAAAGCCCTATATATCCATCGGACGCCCTCAACTAATTACCAATGACGCCATTTACTCAAGAGATGGGCGAAGAAGAACCAAGATCCATATACTCCAACAACTTAACCCAGAAATACCCAATGAGGCACTCACTTCTAAAGGAACAGCTACTACAGAGGACCTCGACCCGAGGAGGCAATAAGGAGATAAAAACATCCAATACACGGGAACCCCCCAAAGAACCCTGCATGAAAGCTTAATCTACGTGAACTATGCAACCTCATCCGATCACCAAAGACTCACCGCAATCTAAAAGTGAAGCAGAAAAGGAGCCTTTAATCTGCCACCCGTAATAGTGCATTATCACCGAATTTGGCACAAAATGAGGCCACACAAAACTGCAAGAGGAACTATAAACTGCTCCGCTCAACCAACGCATTACCACCTATCTAATAAGAATAGTCACAGTCACACTCATGCTGCGCTTAGAACAATTAGGCCCAGAGTAGCATATTTAGCATGGGTTTTGAAAATGCATAACGAAGTTGCATACAAAATGAGCCCCAGGTTTGGGCAAACAGGCCATCGTCTCCACGGCTTGAATAAAACACGATAAAGTGTTTTTACAAAAAGTCCCAATTGAAATAACTAAGTTCAGGTGGTGGCCCACTTTTTGCAAACATGGCCCTTAGGATAATGGAAGCACGTGGTCTTCCTTGCACAATACAAGAGAGCCCACGGTTTTCTATTCCCACAAACCAGGTTGCGAAACCACTAACCACCAAAAACTCCATTGCAGACCAGCAGCTTAACTCGCATTGAGCGTAAAACTTCAAAACAACTCTAATCTCACAAGAACAAGAGCCTTTTGTAAAGAGAAATCCAAAGACTTATACCTTTTATGCCGATGTCCACGCGTGAAGATTTATAGCCGTTGATTCTGCATCAAATTTCCGTTGTAGAACGCACAAATTGATTCCACAACAGATTTCGTTAATACTCTTAGCTCCGAATGGACCCAACTTCATCGACAGCCCAGCCCGTGAGCTTGAACATCGCAAAACACTCGCTAATTCAGAACCCACACTCGAGAGATACGATTCGGAAAATAGCCGAGCTTGGGTTGCCATTAGGATTAATAGATCCAAAACCAAATGAGAAGAGAATCTGGTTATGAGGAGGTGGCCAGCATCCTAGCCCACAGCCGCACCAGTACTTCCCCCTTTCTCTGTGTCACCATCTATTCCAAACCCATCCAGCTAGGTGTGGATGCTCAGATAGATCAGGTAGTGATGGGTAAATGTTGTCTGATCAGAGCTTAATTACCTCTGTATCCGATTTTTGGGAAGGGGAGTGCATTCTCTCTCTAGAATGGAGAGAGAAGAAGCTCTCGACCCTTTACTTATGTGAAAAATTAAGTACTTAGGCTCCGTTCCGGAACGCTTCTTAAAAAATAAGTACTTATTTTGCATCTTCTCAAAGAAAATAAGAAGGGTTGTTCCACAAAACCTTATTATTGCAGCTTATTTCACATTTTCAAACCTAAAAATAACGTAAATGAAAAATAATTTTTTAATTTTTTTTGCACCGTATTAAAGATCTCAATAAGATCTATCAAACAAGATCCATATTGATCAAAAAATTATTTGGATAAACACATGATTTTTGAACTTGAAGTTGCCTTAACCAAAAAATAAGTACTTATTCCTTAAGTTGTGGAACAAGCCTTATTATTGAACAAAAAATAAGTTCTCAAACTCGTTCCGGAACGGAGCCTTAGTATTATTATTATTTTTTTGGTAAATTAACTTGAAATTAAAAAGGGTTAACCAAATATACAGCTTACAAATGGTATACCCCAGGAGGAAAAAAGAAAAGAAAAAAGCAGAAGTCTGAAAAAAATTGCGGTAACTCATGCACAATCTGCATGGCCAGTATGGTAGAGTAAGCAAAATAACAAAAATGCCATGAGTTTTGTTATCTTACCCCGTTGCACTATCCATTCATGAGGAAAGATAGTACCAACGGGTGCGAAACCTACGAAGTGATATGAGTATTAATTATTACATGAAACCTAACTATTACCTCGCACATCCCGCCAGGCTAGAAAATAAAATAAATAGTCATGATCAGAAACGACCATATGATAAACCATCACTGAGGATTAGCAGCAACATAGCAAATCGGCGTAAGGGAGGCTGATCAGTTACTACATAGGAACAATGCATCGAGAAGAGGCTTAATTCAGAGCTGTTGGCATTTGACAGGGGGCCCAACCCTGCACACAACGCCCACTCCAACCGGTCTACTACTTCCTCATCCGAATTCTCAAGGCTCACCAGAAAACACGCCCCCCCCCCCGAAAAGACTTCAATGTGGCACTCACTTTCAGAGAAATAGCTACTATAAAAGGACCTCGAACCCAAGGAGGCAATAGGAGATAAATGCATCCAAAGACAGGTACTCCCAACTCCACATGAATGCCTAATCCACATGAACCACGCAACCTCATTCGATTACCAAAGGCTTGCCGCAAACTAAAAGTGAGATAGAAAAGGAGCCTATATTCTGCCACCAGTAACAGTGCCTTACCACCGAATCAATTGGCACATTTTGAGGCCACACAAAAGGGGACTATAAACTGCTCCACTCAACTAGTGCATTATCACTCGTCTAATAAGAATAGACATAGCCACACACATGTCACGCTAAGAAACAAATGGGTTCATAGAAGCAAAAGCTCTTGGATTGGAAGATGCAACGCGAGAAGGTGCACAACAATCGGCCCTCAATGGCTTGAGTGCCTAGTAACTAAATTGGGCATGGAAATAGTACCGGTGACACACTGGAAAATCTAGCTAGAACAAGGATAAATGAAATAGATCTAAGAGACTAAACCAATCTTAGTCCAAACAGATTACTGCCCTTTCGAGTTTCTCAAAATGAATCTACAGGTTTGTAATAGTTTTTGCAGCCAACTGAAACTGCCTAATACACAGATCCAGACCGAAAGATCATACCTTCGATTTGTCCTTACTGCCATGCCACTGCCCGAGCACATATGAAGTAATAGAAGAGCATCATCTTCGGCAAGGCCCAGAAGAGCAGAAGCGAACTCAAAGTTTCGACCCATGCCGTGCCACCAGAGAATGGAGAGATCTGATGGTGAAGAGCTTCACAGCCCTAATGACACCGTCGTCGAAAACCACGACAAAACGGCTCTAGCCCACTTGAATGCAGATTTGATGCGTGCAGGTCTGATGCCTTTTGTTCTTCCAAACCAAAAGCTGAGTGGATGAAATGAGGTCATTCGACTAGAGCGTGAAACCCCAAATCTAGTTTAGACCAGCTCTTCATCGAGAGAACAGGGAACCCATTCATGTAGAAATAGGTACCAGGTCCCTCAAAAAGGATTGTAGATGATGAAAAGATCAACAAAATCCATAGATATGTGATGTATATATATACGTGGGCTAGAGACCTTTTGGTGTGAACCGAGTAGATTTGCAAGGGGGAGTGCATTCTTTCTCTAGAATGTAGAGAGAGAAGCTCTCAATCGATATTTCAAGTTCATCGCGATCTCATTGAGAGATGTTACTTATTTTTCCCTAATTATGTACTTATTTTTTAAATTAAAGGTTGATATATTATGAGAGAATAATCTGTTTCATAAAACAAAAAATAAATACTTAAAATAAGAACTTTAGTGCAATCGGACTATTCAATAAACCCACCAATCCGTATACAGAGACGGGGAGGATATGGGTTTTTGTTGATGGTGGTGTCCGGTGGGACTCATGGGAGGGAAAGATGTTGGTTGTGATACTTTATGGGAACTTTGTGATACTTTATGGGAACTCATGGTGGTTGTTGCAATATATGGGAGTTCCTTCTTCCCTATATATATTTTTTGTATATATTCTAATTTTTAGTGAGAATAGGATAAGTTAGTACTCCTTCTGTCTTAATTTAACAATTCTTTTTTAGAGTAATTATCACTTTTTAATTGATTATATCTTATAATTTATAATAATTTATATAATTTTGAAAACATTATATTATAGAACTAATCGAGATCTTTTAAATAAGATCTATATTGGAGATAAAATTCATTTCGATTTAAAGATATAATAGTTTTTTATCTTGTTAAAATAGAATGAAAGGACTATTAAATTCAGACGGAGGGAGTAGTTGGTAAGTTACAACAGGTGGCCAAACTCTTAATTTAGGAGCTAAGAGAGAGGTCAGTGTTGATGTTTGGAGTTGCCTTTCGCAATATGTTTGGCACATCTTTGCTTGCATTTTATTTTATATTTCTTAAATAATACTCCTAGAAAACAAAGAATCATAGCAATATAAATTATGGAAAACAAACATACACAAGGCACATTTTGCTCTCTAAGGTAAAAAAAATCTCAAGTATTCGTGATTACTGTTTAAGCAAGTTAGGTCCAAATTAACTTGCATTTAGTTGAAACGAACAAATTAAGTAGAGAAAGAATGTTTTTAGATACAGTAATGCTAGTGAAGTTGGTAACTAAACCCCTCCTCCAGTGGTGATCAAGGTTTAAGTTCCACAAGGGGTGGGGGTTTTGGGGGCTAGAGTTATGGATAGCCTCTGAACTTTTCTGTGCTAACCCTAATACCCCACTAACTCCCATTAATGTATATCGCCTGACCAAAAAAAAGAAGAAGCTACACACACAGCAAAAATGAACAGATTTTGTGCATTGATTTGTTTTGGAGACTACTACGAGTTCCACACAAACTATTTGAGCTATTCATTAAATGTAAAACATTTTTTCAAAGGGCCCACACGGAAAGTCAGCTCAATCCGATACTTATAGGTGCTAGATTTAATCATCTAACTTTTTATTTTATATGAGACCCGGAGTGGGCCCCACAAACGGATCTGCGTGCAACTTATGTGGGAAAAGTCTGTGTGAACATACTTACTGTTTTAGACATGATGTCTATTCCAATTGCACAGAGTAGAGAACTAATGTGCATAGGAGTTGAACTTTTTAAGTAGGGGTGCTTGGCAATGGTGCCAAGTAGTCGATCTGGTTATTTATTTCGGCAATCGACGGCTCGAATCTTAATCCGAACAATAAACGATTCAAATATTTAGGCGCTCGGATTAATTCCGAGCTGTCAGTGCCAAGATGAATAGCTGAATCGGCCCGCTCGGCTAGTAACTTCACGTACCAAAAGTGCAACCACACAATTGCTAAGCTAGTTGTCCCAATTCCGTATAAGAAGAGCTTCTTTCCTAATCATATAATACCGGCTAAATTTGTAATCAAAATGTCCTGTCTACGATAATTGAACTATAATCTTGAAATTTGAGAGCATGCAAAGATGTCCAACTATACTTTTTAATTGCAAGAGATTTAAGTTTAAGTGCTCGTTTCGTTAGCTAGCTTATTTGCTTTCTTTTTTTCTTTTTTTTAAATAAAAAATGTACTTTAGTAAAGCATAAAAATGACAAATTCTTTTTGTTACTAATTGTTTATTTGCTTTTATTCTTGTGGGTAAGTGATTTAAGATAAATAAAGTAATCTCATTTTTTCATCTATTTGGTTAAAAAAACGAGACGTAGATGTAAGTGTCAAATGAGCAACTAGAGTCAGAATTTTTGTATTTCATTAGGAGGTTAGGAGTTGAAATCTTCCCACATGCATGTAAATGTTCTTCTCTATGTTATTTGTTGGGAAATTTCAAGTCGGAACAATTTTTGCTTGGGGTTCTGTGTAGACCTTTTTTTTAGTGCTATCCCGTGCAACCCCTTTTTAAATATGCTTTTACTATCTTGCCCTTTTGCAAAATTCTTAGGGGTGTAAATTTGACCCCAGTACATCTCTTTGTAGAATTCACACCCCTTTGCAAAATTCACTCCCAATCTGTAAAATTTACCCCCACCCACCCCCCCCAAATTACACAATTCACACCCCCACCTCCCCATCCATAAGGTTGAACCAGAACATTAGATCCACTAGGACTTCTAACATGAGATTGCTTGCGACCTTAATGTGTTCCGTAATAAGAATACCCTACGTGTAGGGTTAGGTCGGTTGAAAACATAATACCCAGAAGTCCAGGGTCGAATCCACAAAGAGCACGGTCATAGCTTGACTGAAAGTTTGCTTTGCGTAGGATTTTTAGCGTTAGGACCGCCAACCTTAAAGTTTGGCATTAAGACGACCAGTTTTTGAGTGGTGGAAAATTCTCTCTACCTCCTAACTTAATTGAAAATGAAGTTTAACTAGAATTTAAAAGGTGGCAAGGTCTAGGGGTTCAAACCACCCATGACTTCGCCGTTTAATGGTTCTCTTGATAACTCAAGTGAGAGTCGAAGTTAATCACTCTCACTTGGAGGATACATCTATTAAAATCAGATTTTGCCATAAAAAGGGTTTGGAAAAGGATAAAACTCATTTAGGCATTTAATCAAACACAAATAGAGCCATGGTTCCAAGTATTGGGTGTGCTAAGAGACTTCTCTACACACAACCAAAGAAGTTCACATTTCTCGGTTTAGACCAAAGATTAGGGTTTTATTTTAATCACAAACCTAGATTAAGCACATAATATAGAGAATACATTAAACTATCTAATTCATGGGGTAGAAATCACCCCATGACCAAGCCTTGATCACAACTCACCCATAGTGGGTGTATACATGAAAGGAAATAAAGAGAGATATGAAAACATTCACAAAAACCTAAATAAAAGCTAGATTAATAAAGATCCCAAGAGCACTTACAATATTAATGAAGCACAACAACCCCAAGACCCAACAATCAATGCTCTATTGAAGAGAGATTGATAGTTAATTGGAGAAGAGAGGGAGGTAGAGAGAGAAAGAGCTAGTTCTTAAAAGATAAGATAACCTAAAAAACGTGCAAAGGGGGAGTATATATACTACCCCTTTTTAGTTACAAAAAGAAAAAGAAAAGAAAAATCTGGAGAAATTGGGGGCTCCTACTAGAAGGAACTGACCTCCTACCGGTAGGACATCTTCGATGCAAAAGAGTGACATGTCTGATCTGGATTTGCACGGTAGGGTTATCACTCCTACCTGGTGATGAAAATTTTAACAGAAAAGCCGAATGGACCAACCGAACAATTTTTGTTTAATTCGATCGGTTTTAGGTTTGAGTCGGTTTTGTTTTTTTGAAAACCGAACGGTTCGGTTCGATTTCATAGATAAATCAACCGATTCAAACCAAATCGAACCGATTATATTAAAAAACTTTCAATCCTAGCCATTGGATCCATCTCCTATATATACCAAAGATCAACAGACCCTAAAACCCTCCTACATCTGTTACTCCTCCTTCCCATCCTCGACCTTTCTTCCCATCGCCGACATCACTACCCAGTACCTCACGTTGAAACACCCCATTCCTCTCTCTCTCTCTCTCTCCTGCGAGAACGAAGAGCACATCGCAAGATTGCCATGGATAACAAAGAACATATTGCAAGATTGCCATGGAGAACAAAGAATAGATGGCAAGAATAGATTGCTTTGATGGACTCCGAAAGCGCAAATCCACACCTATCTTCCTCTCATCTCACTCTAAGATGATCTCAAAAGGTTTAAAATCTTGAAATTCGACATTCAACAGGTTCGAACAACATTTTTTTTGAAAAAATTAGGGCTTTTTGAAAAGAACCCATTTTTCTAGTTAGTTTACATGATTTTGTATGATTTGTGTTGTTTATGGAAAGATTTGGACGTGATTTTGTATGATTTGTGTTGTTTATGGATGGATGGATTTGGATGTAATTTTGTATGATTTTGTGTTGTTTATGGATGGACTTGGAAGTCCAGCTGCCATTTTCTTTTACAACAGCCAATGGAACCGATCGAACTGAATTGACAAAACTACCAACCGAACTGACAGTTACTTCTAGGAATGGGTCAGTGTCGGTTTGGAAAATACAAAAACCGACTTGGTCGATTCGGCTCAAAGAGTGGTAAAAAACCGACCAAACCGAACTAATTTCATCCCTACTCCTACCGGTAGGACTTCTTTGATGCAAATTGGTGGCCTGACTGGTCTCGATTTGTACCGGTAGGTACCATTTTCTTAGTAGTAGGATTCTGGGCTGGGATCCTTTTTGCCTAGCCTGCATTTTAGGCCTTGCTCGTGCTTCCTTGGGCTTCAACAATGCTCTCCCGGGCTCAGACATTGCTCTATTTAGACTCCTTGAGTTTTTGGTTTGGAGCAAGTCCATGGCGTCAAATATGCCTTATTCTTACAGAAAACCTATGAACACCAAAAACACATCCTTCACGCAATATCATTCAAAACTATAGAGTTATGCACGTGTGAGTGGCAAAAATGAGAAAGATAAGTCCCGTTATTTACACTATTGCGGGCTTATCAGAGATTGACCAGGACTTATCTTGTGGGGCAAAAGTTGTGGCTTATGATTGTGTGCGTGATGGCGGCGCTGATGGTATGGCACCAGATTAGGAGCTCGGGGTGGTGGGCCAAGGCAATGATGATACTCGAGGAGCTGGAAATTGAGGCATGTCACCGACGCCATGGTCGTCGAGATGCACACTAGTACTAAAGGTGGGGGTATTTTGGGTACATCACTTAAAACGGAGCTTCGGGGAAAAGTGACGCAGGGTGGGGCTGGACGAGTTTGCAGAGACAAAAGGGGACCGGCTTGGTAGAACCCTTATTCTTTATTCTGTTGGGATTGCTTCACCATAATGGGGCTTACATTCCGTTTATTGTGATTTGTGAAATTGTTTAGAATTGTTTCTCCTCCTTATGGGCCTAGTAATTGAATTGGGCTTATTGTGATGAGAAAATGCTGGGCCGGTCCCAGTATTGAATTTCATAGCCATTCGGATCCTTTCCAAATATGGTCAATAGTCCAGTGGATCCTCATAAAAAAAAACCCCACGCGCTCAATTTTTCCTATTCTTGTTTGGGTCTCTACATGCGCACATGGGGACCAGCTAGTCAAAATGCAAGGTCTCTCCCTCTCCTCTGTCAGCTGTGCATTGTTACACCCTTCCTCTTTAACTAACGCCACCACACACTCTCGCTCTCTTTTTCTCTCTTTTTTTTGTTTTCGTTTTTTATTTCAATTTTTAAAATGTCATAACTTTTATTATATATGACCGTTTTGCGTAAAATTTAAATTTTTAGAATATATTCAACGAGATCTATCAAACAAGATCAATGTTAAATTATGTCTAAAAAAAATTTTACTTTTAACTGTTAATTAGAAGTAATGTTAATTTTTAATTGTTAATTAACAGCGTTTTCAATCCTCAAACCCATAGAACACTAATTTTAATTGTTAATTAGCAGTAATGTTAAATTTTAAGGGAATTGAAATCATTTCTCAATTGTTAAGTAGTAGTGTTATTCAATTGTCTATAATTTTCAATTCTTTCAGCTCTAACGGATATCGGTAGATATGTTTTTCGAAATTTGTAGAAATGAAACTGTTTAGTTTTGCAGTTTCATCCTTACAAATTCAAAAAATATATTTACCGATATCCGTTGGAGCTGATTTTTTACAGGGTCCCACAAAATATTATTTTAAAATTTATAAATATTTTTCTATATTTTTTTAGGACCCTTAGACATGCGGTGGATAGTCACCGCGAAATCCATGCCGCCCCCCCCCCCCCCCCCTCGCACACATCTAAATTTCTTTAAATGCGTATAACTTTTATTTTACACATTCAATTTTGAAAAAAATAATTCAAAATTTACTCAACGAGATCTACAAAACAAACTCCATATTTTATGTGAAATTATGTTTCAAAAAAGGATATTTTTGGGGCGTAGGCTCCTATTTTTTTATTTTCCACAATAAACCTTATACTTTTTTTTATTTGGATTGGGGTGTAGGTTTCTATTTTTTTTTCATTCTCTACAATAAATTTTATACCTTTTTATTTGGAAAAAATTAATATTATTAATTATGAATTTACACTATTAATTGTGAATTTTGATAAAAATTAACAATGTTACTAATTTTATAATTTTTATTATGAAAAGTTTGACAGAATTTAATATTGTTAATTAACACTACTAGTACTGTTAATTAACAGAAATTTATTTTTGATTATTCTATATTAAATATTGGTCTCATTAGATACATCTTTATGAGTAGATTTCAAGAATATAAACAATTATGAATAGAATGAGAACAATTGATTGGTAGATAAAAAATGTACACCCAAAAATATAATTAAAAAACAAATGTGTTCAGCAAGAGTAGAAATATTATACTAATATTTAATAAATAAAAGGTTGAAAGAGGGAGAAGAGAGAGAAGTGAGTAATAGAAGATAGAGAAGAGAGAAGAGAGAAGAGAGGAGAGAGACAGTCAAACGAATGGAGGGGGGGTGGGGGTAAACTGTTGGAGTATTGTTAGGAGTCCACAGAAGTCAGACGCGCGTGAGAGAGGAGGGAGTTGGTGGGAAAGTTATTTGTGTGTATTTGTGCGCCAGAACTGGACAGGGGAGAATGAAGTTAGGTAGGGCCGGCCTGGAACTAGCCCACTTCAAGTTATTTGTGATTGTGGAGTTTTTGCAATTTTATGTAATCTTTATACTTCTATTGTCCTGCCACTTCAAAAAAGGGGTAAGGGCCAAAGGATTCTATCGGTTTGATTGAGAAAAATGGAAAAAGGAGATCATGGGTGAAAGTGAAAGGTTTGGAGTCATTTGCATAAAATAAATTATGATTAACAAAAGTCTAAATGAAGTCTTTAATTAAGTATTAGAATTAGAGCACCTTGTCGTTTTTCTCTCTTTCTCCGGCTCTCTCCGTCACAAATGATATGATCATATAATGTGAAACTTCCATTATTTTCCCTTATAAAACCTTATCTCAAATAGTATTTGTAATAAATAGCGGACCATCATTTTAGTATACTAATAAGTTAAATGTCTCTCTCCTCTCCCTTCCTCCATTTTTTTTTTGGGGGTAAGTTCTCCCTTCCTCCATTATCATATAGTAGAAGTAGTTTCCATTATCTTCTCCACTTTTATGCCTCACATCACCCACTTCATACTTTCAAGTTCAATTATCAAATCATGATCGGTGGACTCCTTTTTCTCCAATGACAATTAATGACGTAAATTGTTGCAATTTCTCAATGAGTGGAATTTAAGGCCTTGGTAGAGATGATTAGAAGGTAGAATATTTTTCCAAATCTTTTTGTACGCGTAGAGTTATTAATAGAAAAATAGATGATGAATATGTTATAATTTTTTTTAATACATATAGTTGAGGTGCACAAGTTTTGTCCAAGTAACTAGTCATTAAAAAACATATATACTTTAAACATTGTTATTTTATCACGAATGTGAAGATTATTTTGGTGTGATTGTGTTTAATTGCAACTCATATTTTGCCATCATAAAAAAATTAGTGCCCTCACTATGTCAAATTCTTGAGTCCGCCATTGCCTCGAACTAATACTTACAACTTTTGGGGGTGAGGTGACCCCAATAGATAAGGCATATTTTTGTTTATGAAGACTAAGCTTTAGGTTCGATTTCTATCGTGGAGTTCGTTCGTCATCCCAAATATAAAAGATCAAATTAGTAGATTATTTTTCCGGAAAAAAAAAAAAAACCATAAGAGAGATTTGGATTTAGATACTATATGAGGTTCTTACCTATGCTAAAAAAAAATATACTTTTTGAGAATAAAAATTTGGAACATCCTTCATTCCTTCATATCTCTATATTTTGGTTCTCCAAATCACCTTTTTTGCCCTACAAATAGGTGTTTTGGATGATGTGTTTGCTCTAACCCATCCTACTAAAACACTTTTTTTTTCTCTCCATTCCTTCAGATGTGGGGGGGAGCCTTTTTTCATCATTCAAATATAGAGGATGAAAGTACCATTGCTCTCAAATGGAGGATGGATTGGCACTATTTTTCTCCAAAATGGAGGATTGATGTCAAAACACTTTTTGGAGGATGGGTTGGAATTGATTTTTTCCTCAAAATGGAGGAATGGAAGAAATTTTGAAGGAATCCTCCAAAAGGTGTTTTGACATCAATTCTCCATTTTAGAGGAAAATAGTGCTCAATCCATCCTCCATTTGAGAGCAATTGTACTTTCATCCTCTATATTTGGAGAATGAAAAAAGATTTTTTTTTCCCCCATGTTTGAAGGAATGGAGGCAAAAAAAAAAAAAAATTTTTTTTGGAGGATGGGTTGGAGCAAATATATTTTCCAAAATGTAGAAATATGCATATGAAAAAGGTATTTTTGAGGACCAAAATATAGAAATATGGAAGAATAAAGGATGGATTGGAGACACACAAAAAAAAAAAAGTCTTTTGCTTTTTGCTTTGCCTTTGGCTCTGTGTCCGTAAGTTGGAGTTCTTACAAAAAAAAGGAGAAGAATAAGAATTAAGGCGAGGGTATTTTAAGATAAGAAAATTTTCAGTTGAGAGTCAGCAACTACCTTCCAAACTCAATACGGCTTTTACTTGGAAACAAAATAAAATTCAAATGAAAAACGAAATTGTTACGCTCTCCGTTCCAAAATTTTGTTTCGTTTTTTGAAAATTTAACCTTTTAAGTGAACACAATTTGTTGTTTTGATCTGCACCAAATTTAACATTTTGCATTATTTATTATTATCTTGTTTTGCATCTTGCATGTTCGGGAGAAGCGTATATTTTGGCAAAATTCAGTTTTGAAAAAGGAACCGGAGAATGCAAAATCCAAAAATCATCATAGAGAAGTTTATTTATTTATTAATTCTGATTATACATTCACTAACAAAAAACTCTTCTACAAATGTAGTGGGGTTTTCCCCGGATTAGGGAAATCAAACCCAAGCACGTGCTAAGTGGGCACCACGTAAGGGTGCATCGCATGGGATAAAAGCCGACCACATGAGACGCACAAGAGCACAACAAAGGATGCAGACGAATCAGTATACGTGGCAACATGATAGCACCACGAGAGGGTGCCTAAGGCTGAGCAAGGTTACTAACGGACAATAATGAGTAAAGGTGTTCAACATGATTGCTGAGCAAAGGGCACGATCACGTAGTAGTATTAGCCAAGATAAGCCGACCAATGAGATGGGCGGTTGGATTGATCTAGAATATTCTGGAATGAGTTCCTTGCGTGATAAGGACGGGTCCCACGAATAAGGAAATAATATATTCTGTCGTGAAGGGCAGAGATGGAGTTATGATATGGAACGAATTCCTTGTAGAGGAGCTTCCTAATGAGAATAGAACTTTGGCTTATTGGGGGAGAGAATCCCAGAAAGGCTGGGTTTCCTATACTGGATAGGAAACCTAGGGCAACGAGGATACTTGAGGAGCAAGTCGTACGAAGTCTATAAATATGAGATAAACCTAATGGGAAAGGTACGCTTTGAGCAATAATTATACTTTTTGTCTTCCTAACGAAATTAGGGTTCCTAGTACGAATACTAACTTAGGCATTGGAGGGCCTTTGCCGATGAGAGGCAAAGGTGCGCTCACTGTTTTTGTGTTGCAGATTTTAGGGTTCCAACGACGCTGTCACGTGCGGATTGATCTCAAAAGGTGTAGTTCTACGTTAAGAGCTTTTTTCCTCACAATTAGCACCATCAGTGGGAAACGAAGCAACTCTTTGAGATCAAGGTCATGACAGAACAGGATCCTAAAACTCCACGGTTGAACCTAGTTGGAGGCGGGGATAAAACCCCGCCTCCGACTAAGAAGCCACTGCAGGGAAAGAACAAAGAAATGGTGGACCTGAGCAAGCCCCAGCTTGAATTCTAATCCCGTGAAGATGGGGAGGGAAGCCAAAAGTCAGACAACAGCAAAAGGATGTGGGACAAATCTTCGTCTTTTCGAATAGAGAGGCTTGAGAAGTTTGATAAACGTTCCATGAGCGTTAGGGATTGTGATGATAGTCTCGAGCAGAAAGAACGCGAATTGGAGGAGTATGCCAGGCGCATGAAAAAGTGAGAGCATGAGATTCGTGAATTAAATAAACGAGAAACCCACATAGAGAGGTTAGGAAGTACACGAGGGTACCATAACAGGAATCGGACTCTCGAAAGGTGCAGAAGGAGCTTTCCACAGAAAAGGAGGAGTTTAACCCCAATGGAAGGAAGGTTGAGAAAACACCATCGAGACACAAGAGGTTTGACTCGGACTGGGAAAGAAAGGAGGAATGTAGGTCTGAACGGCGAAAGAAGGGGGTAACAACCGCACATGGCGTGGCACGAAGAGCTCTCAAAAAGATTGCAATCTCCCCCTTCTCAAAACGGTTGTAGAATGCGCAGCTCCCGAGTAGGGTGAAGCATATTCGTTTGTACCATATGAGATGGATACGGACCCTGTGGCTCATATACAACATTACCAACAAGCTATGTTTATGCACACAGGGGACAATGCCATCATGGTCAAATTCTGGGAAAGGTAGCTATGACGTGGTTCCATAAAACTTATGGATTCAAACCCGATTAAAAGTTGGAAACAACTCTCTGAGGAGTTCACCACCCAATTTTTTACAAGCCTAGTAGCCTCAAAAACTTTCGAGGTGCTATCCTCTATGAAATAGGGACCTGACAAGCTGCTGAGGGGGTACGCAAAGAAGTTTTGGGAAACGTTCAACAAAATAAAAAACTATAGCGAATGGTATGTGCTGACCACATTCAAGACTAGCTTGGTCTTAGGAGGAAAGTTACATGAGAATCTGAACATGTATCCGGTGGATACGCTAGCCAAGTTGATGGAAAAAATAGAGCAGCATGCTTAGGCTGAGGACAATCTCTTACAGGAAGTGGATAAGCGTCCAACCGAGCAGACTGAGGGAGTCGTGAAACAGGCCACCTAGCCCAAGCAAAAGTCTTACGAGAAGAAAAAAGATTATGGGCAGAAAGATTACGGCCAAGGGAGGAAGGAGAATAAGCCTACTTCAGACCCGAGGTCCTTTTTCGCTGTGAATATGATCTTTAAGGACCTTATTTACAGGATTTTTTTTCTGAATAAAGAATTGCCAGTGGTTCAAATGGCCGGCTGACAAGATACCAAGGGACTTTAAGTCCCGAAGGGAAACCAACGAGCGGTGCGGTTATCATAAGGATTAGGGTCATATGACAGAAAACTATGAGTTCTACAAGAGGTTCTTGGAGGAAAAGGCCGCAGAGGGGCTCTTGGATGAATATATTGAGAAAGCTATGGGTAACCGAGGAGCAGCGATGGAGTTGGAATATGACCAGCCACAACGAGGGGTGATTCGGATGATACATGGCCTAGCTGCTCTCTATACTCATAAGGAGGTTAGGATTTTAAGGAGTTAGGCCGAGCACGAGAACCGTGTGATGAAGCTTGCCAAAAAGAGGACATGACTAGACAGAGGGTTAGAATATGCAATTAGCTTTATAGACGAAGATCTAAAAGGAGTACAACTCCCCCACAACGATGCGCTGTGGTAACCCTACGTGTGGGAGACTGTGACGTGGAGAAGATCCTGGTGGATCAGGGGAGTTGCCCAGAAGTGTTGTACTATAAGGCATTCAAGTAGATGAGATTGGATCAAGTCGGGCTTGTGGAATCCATTACCTCGCTAATTGGATTCAGCACGGATGCAGTGTGGCCTATCGGGAATGTGACCTAAAATGCGGACAAGATCGATAGTTTTGTCCATGGACTTATTGGTGGTGGACGTACCATCCTCTTACAATGTGATTATCGGGGAGGACATGGCTGCATAGGATGAATGCGATATCCTCAACCTATCACCAGATGATTAAGTATTCAGGAGTAGATGGCATCGAGTGCATCCGAGGAAACCAAAAGGCGGCTTAGCAGTGCCTAGTCCAGATCGTGAAGAAATCTCCTAAGGCACACCTAGTCAAGTCAGTCGAAGTCCCGGATCAGCCGACACTCGAAAATGTCGGGGGAGATCCCGCCAAAAAGGTTGTGGAGGGGCTAAAGAAGGTCCAAATTGGGGACAACCCAGAAAGATACTTTTTGATTGGCGAGACCTTTGCTGAGTAAGAAGAACATTAACTTGTTGAGTTCTTGAGGGAACACATCGACGTGTTCGCGTGGACACCACAGGAGATGCCAGGAATAGATCTCGAAGTGATTTGCCACCATTTGAACATTGATCCCCAACACAAGCCCGTAGTCTAGAAGAAGAGGAGGTTTGCCATACAGACACGGAGGCTGTAATTGAAAACGTTGATAGACTTCTGGAAGCAGACACAATTAGAGAAGTATACTACTTTGAGTGGTTGTCCAACACTGTCGTGGTAAAGAAGAAGAACGAAAAGTGGAGAGTCTGTGTGGACTTCACCAGTTTGAATAAAGCTTGCCCAAAGGACAACTTCCCATTGCTGAGGATAGATCAGTTGGTAGATGCTACCGTAGGGTACAAAAGAATGAGTTTCCTCGATGCATATTGAGGGTATCATTAGATAGCTATGTACGACCCCGACCAAGAAAAGACATTGTTTATAATGCCACGTGGGCTGTTCTATTATAAAGTGATGCCATTTGATTTGAGGAATGCAGGGGCAACGTACAAGAGGCTCGCAACCAAGTTGTTTAAAGAGTAGCTCGGGAAGACCATGGAAGTCTATGTCAACGACATGGTAGTAAAAAGTAAAGAGAAGGGGGGCCTGAAGGAAACCTTTGAGGTGCTAAGAAGGTACAAGCTGAAGCTCACCGCATCGAAATGCGCATTTGGAGTTAGCTTGGGAAAGTTCCTTGGGCACTTAGTAACGAGGGTGGGCATTGAAGAGAACCCCGACCAAATTTCTGCAATTCAGAATTTGGCGAGTTCCCAGACTACGAAGGAGGTCCAGAAGTTAGCTGGAATGGCGGCTGCACTCAATCAATTTATAAGTCGGTCATTCGATAAGTGCAGACCATTCTTTCAGTTGTTGAAAAAGAGAGTGGGGGTATGACAGGGGAGTAGATTGCAAATAGGTGTTCTAGGAGTTGAAGCAATAACTGGCCTCTCCCCCGTTGTTATCAACCCTCGAGGTGCAACACTTCTGCGGGTACGGGACGCCGAGTAGGTCCCAATATACTACGTGAGTAAGACCTTGCTGAGTGCGAAGACAAGATACTTCCCACTAGAAAAGTTGATTCTAGCCGGCTTCGAGGAAGTTGCCTCATTATTTTGAAAGCCACCTGATCATCGTGTATATGGAGATCTTGTTGAAGGCTTTGCTTTAAAAAGCGGACTTCTCAGAGAGGATCTCTATTTGGTCAGTGGAATTGAGTCATTACGAGATTGACTATCAACCTCGAACAGCGGTTAAGGGCCAAGTGTTGGTAGATTTTGTGGCAAAATTTTCACAGTCGGCGCTGCCCCCGCCACCTTTAAAAGGACTGCTGCAGTAATGCAAAAAGCCCAGAAAGGGGAAAGAGAGAAACCTTGCCCCCAAGGATCCCGAAGAGTGGAAGATGTACGTAGATGGGTCTACATGCAACAAAGGATTAGGGGCGAGAGTGGTAAAATTTCCCCCCGAAAGACTTGTCCTCGAACAAGCTGTTCAGCTTAGTTTCAGCGCGTCAAATAACATGGCGAAGTACGAGACCCTACTTGCAGGGCTACGAAGTGTTGAAGCACTCAAGGTGAAAAAATTAAGGGTTAGCTTCTAGGGAGTATGAAGCCCGGAACGAGAAGATAGTGGCCTATGCGGAGGGAGCCAAGAATCTTCTCAGGAAGTTTGGGCAAGTCCTTATGCAGTGGATTAGTTCGGGGTAGAATGCACATGCAGATTCGTTGGCTTGTTTGGCCTCGGTTGTGCCCACTGAGTATAGGAGAACGGTGGCCGTTGAATACTTAAGTAAGCCAAGTGTAGAAGATACCAAGGTGGTATTGAAACTCGAGTTGGGGCTGAGCTGGATGGACCCAATCATAAGTTATCTACGTGACAAAATGCTCCCGGCCGATAAGGAGGTTCACAAGATCAAGGCCAAGTCTTCCAGATTTTTGGATCTCACCAGAGGGGAAGTTGTACAAGTCCTTCACCTGGTTGTACCTGTTGTGTGTGCATCCCTCAATGGTGGATAAGATTCTTTACGAGATCCAACAGGGGATGTGAGGAGGACATGCTGGCGGACGATCCATGGCCCACCAAACAATATCTCAAGGCTATTGGTGGCCGCCCGTGCAAGAAAATGCAAAGGCTTACGTAAAAGTGTGAAATGCCAAAGGATTGCCCCAATCATATGATCACCAACTGAAGATCTGGTGCCGCTTACAAGCCCTTCATCATTTGCCCAATGGGGGATGGATATCATGGGTCCATTACCAAAGGCTTCTGGAAATAGGAAGTTTCTGAGGGTAGCAATTGACTGCTTCACAAAGTGGATAGAGGCAGAGCCTCTAGCAAAAATCACTGAACCAATGGTGAAAAAGTTCGTGTGGAGGAACATCATCACAAGGATTGGTGTCCCATTTTCTATCATCTCGGACAACAGGTTCTAGAAAGACTTTTGCCTGAGATTGGACACTTCAATGGGACATGAGATTAAAAAGACTTTCGCATTTAAATGCACAAAGTGTCTCACATCATAATTAAAGTCCCCACCTCAAAATTAGTAAGTAGAGTTTCAACCACTAAACCAAAATAATCATAAATAGCTGCTTTTTTTGGGTAAGTAATCATAAATAGTTTAATGCTTCCTTCTTGATCGGGGGAGAGAGAGCTTACTTGCGGGAACCAAAAATGGATTCTTCTCCAAGTTCTGATACATTTACATTCTCTATGTTGGTTGTTAGGATGTGATGCACTCAGCAAACAAACTTCATCTAGTATCGTACATAAATAAATTACTTTGGACCATCATAAATAAATTACTTTGGACCATCGGTTGTCATAGATCTGTTCCATCTCCATGGCTGCAATGAGCTTCATAGCTTTCAGCTTCAGTTGCAGAGGCAGTGAACAAAAGGATGCTTCTGTGATATTGCGATCCAACATTCTGCTTTTAAGCATTATGTTGAGAAATTTTAGGTATCACGAAAACTACAACACATCAGAACATCGGATACAGTGACGGTTAAGAAGCTTGGATATAAGGCTATCGGGCTCTGGAACTAGAGCAGATGTTAAGCTGTTCCAAAAATGAAATGTGAATGATTTATCTGCCATCTTTTGAAACAGTTCATCATGTTGAGTTCTTTCAGACTCTGTTGCAGGTGCAGAGAAGTACCTGTTCCAACTCAAAAGGGTAAAGGAAGAACATAAAGCTTCAATGAACAGAAGTGGTGAAATTGCTGATCTAAAATTTTGAGGATGGACAAACAAGATGGTTACAGGAAGAAAAGGAAAGCAATTGAGATGAACAATGGTGCTGTATCCAGAACTATAATCACCTATAATCCTTAGGCGGGAATTTCAATAAGCCCAAAAGTCAGTTGCGCTTCTTTTTCTTAGATACTGCATGTATTGGCCATTTTCCTAAATTTTCATTTTCTCTTAGATACTGTATGTATTGGCCATTTTCCTAAATTTTCATTTTCTGGGCATACAGTAATACTCCCTCCGTTCCGATTTGTTTGTCTACTTTTTAGCTTATCCATGTCCCAAAATATTTTCCCATGCTACGTTTGACTCTTGAAAGTTCCATTTATGCCCTTCCCTTTTAAAGCACCAAAAAAACAAAGTTAGAGTACAATAATAGGCATTGAAAAGAGTGCACTCTCATTTAATGCTATAAAAATGAGGATATTTTAAATGCCTTGTTCATTTCCCTTTTTGAAAAAAAATTTCCAACTCAAAAAATATTCATTACTCTTACTTCCAATTATCACTCTCCACTCATTACACCTATTTCCAATCATTATTCTCATTTCTCTCTCTATCTCTCTCCACTTATTACTACTTCCAATCATTACTCTCATAAAAAATTTCTCAAAAACTCATCCAAACACAGCATTAGGAATTTCAACGTCTTTTCATAATAATCATTTTGCTCCCTTAATAAGTTGGGATCCCAAAACTAGAGAAACAAATAGGGATGAAGTAATAAAAAATCGTGACAAACAGAATCTACAAAGGACAATCACCTGGTTTTCAACCAGGTGGATAAATGCATGAGAACTTTAACATGTAGCTCAAAATGAAGAAAATGGAAAGATGTTTCTTTGGCCCCCATGGAATTTCTTATTGGACACTTTCATAAAATGTCTTCAGTGCATGAGAACTGCATAGGATCCAAGGTCAAATGACTCATTACACAAAATTCCTTAAAACATAGCTCTTTGATGCACAAGCCAGCTTTGCCCCCTGCCCCCTGATGAAGCAATTGGACAAATAGATCAATTTACAGCCCATCTACTATGCCATGGAAGTTTTCCCTTTGTTTTGCCCCATGATAAAAGGGAAAATTGTGAAATCCATTACTTCTGCTGCCCTGCCTACTATGTTGAGAAAATTATTTGAAAATTATGCCATAGATGGAGTGCAGCCAATTACTAGTGAAACATGTTGCCTAGAGAATCAGAATTTAAAGAATAAGGCTCATTGTGGCTATTGTTTTTCTTTCTAGAGAATGACTAAACACTTTGGAAGCTTGCAGCAATGCCAAGCCACTATATCACGCAGTATTATAAAATATCAATTGCCAAGATATGTATAACCAAGGCAGCACCAAGCATTATGAAGCATATGAGATATTTTCTTTGTAAATACTAACGACTAGATGAAAAACGCTAACTAGTGAAAATACTCAACAGTTTCACAGGGTTTCTTAGCTAAAACAAAATTCTGTCTCTGTTGGTCGGGCTGATGATTTATGCTCAGGAGAAACACAAACCTTGAATTCTTGCACAAACACAACGAGTTTGGCATGACTTTGGAAGTACCTTATAATGCTGTTCCGGCTTACAGGGAAGAAGACGAAAGAAGGTTGCAATTCAAGCTCTACCCTATTGTCAGAAGCGTTCTTGTTTCTCAAGAAATTTCTGGCTACTCTTGTCAAAAGTTCAGCGCCGTTCCACTGCAAGCGGTTATCGTCATATGTAGAATAAAACTCAGTCAAGCACTCCATTATGAAAGGACTGCGTGGAAACATTCAAATCTCAGATGAAGAAAAGAAAACCAATGCAACAAAAACAGTTGTATTCTGAGCTATTGATGTTCGGAAAGAATCAGTTATGTCTGATGTGGATACTGAAAAATAGAATATATTAGGGTTGCACCAATACAAATATACAATATTCTCTCTCTCTCTCTCTCTCTCTCCAAAAAAGAAATAGCCACAGTCAATAATTTACTCGAAACCTCCTTTTGTCAACAACAGTTAAAATGCAAAAGCGGCTGTCATGCATCCTAAAGAAATTGAATTATCTCTACCACTAGACTTGACAAAAGGCAAAAACCTGTTCTGCTGAGGTTGTCATGCATAAGATTTGCTTACTTGTCAGATCTAGACTCCTGTGTTTCTCAAACTTCCCCGAGGTCCCCAAGCGAGTTGGTTTATTTCTGAATGGAACTTATCCAATTCTAGTTGCTCTCTCAATTCTGTTAATACTGCTTCTTAACCTTGATGGGGTAGCTGTTGATTGGTTGGACCGTAGTTGTCCGCTTTGGAAGTCCCAAGTAAAGGCTATGGGCTCGATGCATAGAATTAAGTCTTTTTGGTCCAATAAGTGTCTTTGGCAATTTTGTTATTTTAATTATTAGTAATAGGAGGCATTTAAATATTTAATTTGGTTATTTTTAACGTTTCCTTTTAATTTCCATCAGGGTTATGAGTCTATAAATAGATAATTAACGATGTAATCGGCAGACTTGATTAATGAGAATTTGAGAATTAGGCTTTTGACACTAGTGTGTGCCTCTCTCCCCTTCGCCCTCTTTCTTGTCCAGTGTCAAGTGGTATCAGAGCTTCGGATCGAGATCCATCTTCCCCTCACTTTCTTTCTCTCTCTCTCTTTCTTCTCCCACACCCATCTATCGTTGGCGTCACTCGCAATCCCCAGTACTGTACAAGATGCACCATCATCAGGCCTCGCATCCCACCGTGACTACCCGACGTCGTAGTCCTTTTCTTTACTCTGTCTGGTCGAACCCCAAAAACAAACCCAATCAGATTGACCCTCACCACGTTTCAGTTGCAGCGATCATTGTCGAAGTTGCAATCTACAGCATCCATTGTAATCTACAGCTTCCAGCGGTATTACAACCTTCACAAGGTAAACTGGTAAATAGGTTTTATTACACCTTGACCCATTTGAAATCAAAACCAAACCCAGCTCTATGGTTAAAGTCCACTCACCCACTAAGCCTTATCAGCCCACTCAGATCAGGCACACGACCAGCCTACTTACCTGTTCTAACCCCGACCAATCAAGTCCACCTACATAACCCAGTTCACACCACCCCTAGTTTACAAAAAAATTAAATAAATAAAAAACCTTTATCCCCAGTCATAACCAGGGTTACCAATGCTGAGTTGAACTCAAAATTTGATGGTCTATCTCAAGAACAACAAGGCTTGAAGAAATCAGTGGAAGAGATTAATAAGGCACAACAAGTACTGAATGAAGATGTTGCACAAATAAAAGCTCTTGTGGAAAAATTAGCAGCCACAGGTTTGGGAAGTAAACTGAAAGCTAAAGCTCAAGCTAGTGGGTCTGCCAATGTTTCTCCACAAATTCTAGGATATGGACCACAATGCACGGTATAAGATCCACTGTTAACTGATTTCAATGGGGACCACGATCCAGAGGTATTTTTTGATTGGGTGCATAGCTTGGGGAGTTTCTTTCATTGGTACCAAATGACAAAGGAAAGAAAATTAATTTTTGCCGAAGCCAAGTTGAAGGGTACAACTAGAATTTGGAGGACTAAATTTCAAAGGGAACATTATGTTGCTATTTGTGTATGGCAGGACATGAAAATTGCAATGATTCCGCCGAGTTACAAGCAACGTGTGCAGTTTACTCAGTTGACACAAGGAAGCAAGTCTGTGGAAGAGTACACCCGATTGTTCTATAGTTTGGTGACTAGATTCAAGTTCCCATGGAATGAAGATGTGATGATCTAAATGTATCATCAGGGTTTGAATCCATAAATCTCTTGGGGATTAGCTGCTAGTAGACTGTACAACATGGCAGATGCAGTCCAAGTAGCCCTTCAAATGGAAGAGGAGGATAAGAAGAACGTTCCCGTACGCCCTTTGGTGGAATCCCTTACAAGGAGTGACAGAACTTTTGTGGATCCCATCTGTAACTAGTTCTTGGATCACCCTCCCCATGCTACTTCTTCTCCTTCTCGGACTCCACATGGAGGTAATACTAAGTCCACTTATTTTAATTGTCATAGTTTCAGACATCATGCTAAAGACTGCCCTTCTCCTAAACTTAATTTTCCTGTTAAGTCTGCTGCTGTAATTTGCCCTTCAGATATAGTTGTCATGGTTTCATACATCATACTAAGTCCACTTGTTTGAGGAACAAAAATTGGAGAAACCAAAGTTTAATCTCCAAATTGTTGAGCCTCTTAATCCCGAATCCGATGAGGAATCTGATTATGAAGTGATTATGCTTGGAATTATTCGTCCTCTACTTGCTACTAAGGGAGATAAACCAAATCTTGAGAAGTTGCAGCGTGGGCAGATTTTTCATACAAGGGTAAAGTGTAATGACCAAGTGTGCTCATTAGTGATTGATACAAGGAGTTGTACGAAGGCCGTATCCGAGGAAGCTGTGGAGAAATTGGGTTTAACAGTTGATTATCATGTAGCATGGATCACTAACACGAAACTTAAGGTTGACAAGCAGAGTCTTGTGACATTCACTATTGGCAAACTCAAGGAAACAGTGATGTGTGATGTTCTTCCACTTAAGCTTTGCCACATTCTTTTGGGCCGCACATGGATATGGGATCGCGATGTTGAGCATGCAGGCATGCCAATACTTATTCTTTCATTGCTGGTGTACACGAAGTGCACTCTTACTTGTGCCACCGATTCACACACTGTCAAGTTGAAGAAGACCTCTTCATTGATTAAGCGTGTCCCTCCTTCAGATGGGGTATCCTTGGTCCCGCGCCTAACTCGCCGGAGTTGAGTTGAGGAGAATTGATGGTGTAGCCATTGATTGGTTGGACCTTAGTTGTCCGCTTTGGAAGCCCCAAGTAAAGGCTATGGGCCCGATACGTAGAATTAAGTTTTTTTGGTCCAATAAGTGTCTTTGGTAATTTTGTTATTTTAATTATTAGTAATAGGAGGCATTTACATATTTAATTTGGTTATTTTTAATATTTCCTTTTTATTTCCATTAGGGCTATGAGTCTATAAATAAGATGCTCAACGATGTAATCGGCAGACTTGATTAGTGAGAATTTGAGAATTAGGGTTTTGACCCTTGTGTGTGCCTCTCTCCCCTTTCTCCCTCTTTCTTGTCCGGTGTCAAACCTATGTAATGAGTTGTGATATATTGGACTAATGTGCTATGATTTGATTCAGTGGTTGTCCATTTGCAAAAAGCTAGTTCATCACGAGGCACTCAGGAACGTGTTGTCAGCAACTTGATCCTCTCCTATTACTCCTATACATGTGGTAACTACCTTAAACTGCTTGTGTGTGTGGGTACAGGGGCAACCATATCACTGTTTGCAGGATGTGTTTCATACGCATTATTCCCATTCCTAAAAGTGTGAACGTGTGATTCCCATGAGCTGTGTGTTAGTATCCCTTTCTTTGGAGTGGAGGTAATACATAGTTGGGGCATCATGTGAGCACTAGCACAGGGAGAGGGCTAGAATCATTTTCCCCTTATGCTTTCCAGTGAAAAGAAGAGTGGGAGATGTGAGGTTAACAAAGAAGATTGGCATAAGCACCATAAAAACAAAAGGGTTTTTCTTTTCTTTTCTTCTCGTCCTTTTCATATGCATTCTCAATTCAAATGTAGTAAGCTGGATCAAGTTATTACCTGCAGTTCATTTGTGGGTCTTACTTGGTTCATGTTTTGTTCGGCTTAAAGGAGTCCCATGGGTACATGACTTTTCTATGGTCATTCATGCGTGTTCTTCTCTTTAGATTAGCTGTCATTGCAAAATCTGGAGCTGGTGTGGCGCTCCATTATCAATTATAATTTCTCTCTCTCTCTCTCTCTTGTTGTAAATGTATTTGAGTTGGACTCATGCTTATAATTTTATTGCCTATCCTAGGGGGGTTGTCCCTTGGAATTTATTCGCGCATGTTTTAATTTTGCTATGGTATTTCATTCTTCCAATCGAAGGGTGCTGTCCTTTGGATATTTATCATTAGCTGGTTGTGCACAGGCCACTCTTTTGCTGTTTGTGTAAAGGCCTCACCTTGTGCCTTGTACACTCTCACATTTTGGTTAGGCTATGTGATTTAAGTTTGAACAGTTCAAGGGCATTCATCTTGGACGTTCTGGGCCTCTTTCATGCATTACATTCCAATTGGGCCCCAAGTTCCCTCTACTTTCCTAGAAGCCGAGATTGCTGCCTTTATATAAGGTTCAATTATGCAGCAGATTGTGTATCTAGTTGATAGGTGCAATCATATGAAATTTTGCCATTTGTTTCGTTCCCTCTTTCTAGATGGATAGGAAACATTTGTTATATTTCACACTAGCTCGATGTAGCCGCTTGGGGTAGGCCATCCTAATTTTCTTTCATTTCTATTCCTTTTTTATTCCTCTTGGGTATGCCCCTTGTAGGCTGTATATTCGGATGGCCTTTATTTTTTATTTTAAGTTGATTTACCCACACAAAAAAATGGCAAAAACCCAAAAAACTTTTTGAATTTTAAATGACAATTCCAAGAGGGATAGTCATTTACTCAAGAGTTGTATATGCCACCATTAAAACTGTCAACTAATCTTTAAGTGTACAAGTTTCGTTAGATGTTTATCGTCGGATTGAACTATAAGTTTGTTGGAGCCACTCTGCTGCAATAGGAAAGGGTATCCTTTCCCTATAAAGAAACACTTAAACAAGGCAAACAAGGAAGGATTCAATATAAGAAGACACAAAACAAGGTAAACAAGGAAGGATTCAATCTAAACTCTATGCAACTTTAAACATAAGAAGACACAAAAAGCAAATTCTCTTACAAGAGAAGGCTACCTGTGCTTCCCAAATGACATCACAGCACCATTCAGGGAACTTCCAGCTTGCAGATCCTCCAAGCCAACAGTGTTATTAAGTGAAGACAGCGGTCTCAATACCAAAATGTCAGAATCAAGATAGAGTCCACCATATCTGAATAACATATTAGAACACATGTAAACATAGTAAACCAAAAGAAATAAAAGTGAACCAATACTTGGTATAAATTTGACTTGAAACACATTTGTAGTTCAGAACAGTATCACCCTCCAGATGCAAAAGAAAACAAAAGAATGTTGAATGGGACCAACCAGAAAAAGTATGTGAAATTTCTGAAATGGTTTACTAATTACTACTTTGACATGTAACAGAAGGAAATCAGATCCCCAAGTATGCAGTATCTAGAAACACACAGGTGAGTAGGACATAGACCATAGAGAAAGATTCAGAGCAAACTTTGCTCAACTATTACATTATTCGCGACCTGTTACATATATGTCGTCTAGAGCTGACACATTCTCTTCCCCAACTAATGATAACCACAGCTTTATTAAGCAATGAAAACAAGCTTATTAACCTTTTTGGTCCCCAAAGTATTCAGAAAATCTCAATTTAGTCTCCAATCTCAAAATTGGAGACATTTAGTCCCCATGGTATCAATTTAGTACTAATCAAGTCCCCATAGGCCACATCTAACACCGTTAGTTTCATCCGTCAAAATAAAGGGCATCCTCGTCATTTTGCCCACCCCCATATTTCTGTCAAAATAAAAACAGGAAAAAAAAAAAGAAGAGAAAAGAGGGAAAAGTGGTGCGGCATCCATGGTTGCTGGCGAACTCGTCTCTCTGGTACGCTCTCTTCTCCTCACTCTTTCTCGGGCTGTTGGATAGTAGCCCAGTAAATTGTTTAAAGAACAGAAGAAAATGGAAAATAAAAAAATTTGCAGTGGCAGACACGGTCTCCGGCTGCTGCCACCGTCACACCTCTCTCTCCTCGTCTTCTTCCTCTCCTCCTTCCTTTTCCTCACTCCCCTTCACCTCTCGGCTTCCCCTAATTTTCAAAGAAACAAAACGAAAAAAAGAGAGAAAGATGAAAACGACAAAACGGCAGCCATGGCCGCCCACTGCCCACCTCTCTCTTCCACACCTCTACCTCTACCTCCTTCTTCCTCTTCTCTTCTCTGCTCTCCCTTTCCCATCCTCCATTCCCTCCTTTCTCTCTCTTTTTCTTCTTGGAAAAGATTACCGTGGACCAGTTGCCGCCGCGACGCGGCTGTCGTGCACGATGCTGCTGCTGCCAGAGGTGCTGAGGCAGCTCAGACTCTCTCCTTCACCTCCCCACTTCCCTCTATGCACACTCTCTCTTTCCCCTCTCTCTCACCCACACCACCACTTTTTCCTCCACCAGTCAGAACCACCACAACCATTTTTTTAACGTTGGGGTAGCAGATCTAGGCGTCCAGAGGGTTTGGGTGGGCAAAATGATGAGGATGCCCTTCATTTTGACGGATGAAGCTAACGGTGTTAGACTTGGGGACTTGATTGGTACAAAATTGATACTATGGGGACTAAATGTCTCCAATTTTTAGATTGGGGACTAAATTGAGATTTTCTGAATACTTTGGGGACCAAAAAGTTTAATAAGCCGATGAAACATGCATGTGCTAATATTGACAAAATCAGAGTCCTCGCTTACAACATACACAGGTGTCAAAAATACAAATCAAACCTACTTGTAGAGAGCAGCAAGCCGTACAAGTTCGCTGTAGTGAGTAGCATAGAAGTTTATCTTTCTCCATTCAAACCAGACTGAAGCAAATATATGGGTGGGCGTATCCTTCAAGAGCTCATCAAGATTTGGCATGACAACAGCTACTTTGAAACTGGCAAACAGGTAAAAATATGTTTAACCCTTGCACCACTTGGAAGGCCAGATTGTTGATACATGGTTTATCAATACATTTGTAATAAAAGAAGATAGGATGGCAAGCCAAGGCACGCCGTGAAAATACCAAATTACCCCTCGTAGGATTACCCTTGTAGTTTAAGTTGAAGGATATGGACATCATTTTGCCTTGTTTGGAAGATCTAAAAGAACATAGGATGGCAAGCCAAGCCACACCATGAAATTACCGGTTTGTCCTTGTAGTTTGTCAATAGTGGAGTTAAGATATGGGGGTATTTTAGGCATTTCAGTGTTACGTCTTTTGCTTAGTCAAGAAGAAAATGAGGTAAAAAAAAAAATCTTTTTTTCCCTAATTTAAGAGATATTGTTTTTTATAGGTACAAAAAAAAAAAAATCTTTCTTTTCCCTAATTTAAGACAAGCCGAGCTACCAAGTTAAAAGACAAAATTACCCTTGTAGATTCGTCTTTCAAATTTCTTTTGGATGTCTTGAGTTGAGGTTATTTTAGGTCCTACTTTGCTTAGTCAAGAAGAAAAGGCTTTTCAAGAGTATTTTAGATATTTTGGGTCCTCTTTTGCTTAGGGCCTGTTTGATAAAACTGAAACTGAATGCTGAAAAATTAAGTACTGAAAGCTGAATGCTGAATTTTTTAAGCTGAAAAGCTGTTTGATAAACATATTAAGTACTGAATTAAAAAAAAGATAAATTAATTTTAGTTCAGATTCTCTCTTAATTTACTAATGGCCACAATGTAATTATAATAATGGTGGAATGGTGATTGTGGTGGTGGTGGTGTGTTGGTGGTGATGGAGTGGTGGCGGTGGTGATGGTGTTGGAGTGCTGGCGATAGAGGTGTAATGGTGGTGGTAGAGTGATGGTGATGTAACGGTTGCAATGAGTGGTGGTGATGGTGTAATGGTGGTGGAGTAATGGTGACAGTGAGTGGTGTTGGTGGAGTGATAGTTGTGCAATGGTGGCATTGTGGTGGTGGCGGTGGCGACGGTGTGGTAGTGGTGGTGGCAGTGTGGTAATGGTGGTGCCGTGGTGGTGGTGATGGAGTGATAGGGGAGTGGTGGTGATGGTGATGTAGTGGTGGTGGTGGTGGTAATGGTGGCGAAGTGGTGGTGGTGGTGGTGTAGTTGTAGGAGTGGTGGTGGTGATGGTATGGTGATTAAATACAAGTACACAAGAATTCAGCCAGAATTTAGTAGCTCAAAACTACTTATTTTTTCTCAACTTTTTAGCCTATATTTTAAGTAGCACTTAATTTGTTAAGTAATGTATAATGTCGTTATCAAACCAACTGAATCACTTATTACTTCATTGATTTAGTTTTAAATGCTAAATTTAGGTTATCAAATAAGCCTTAGTGAGGAAGAAAAGGCTTTTTGGGAGTATTTTAGGTCCTTTGCTTAGACAAGAAGAAAAGGCTTTTTCAAAGGTATTTTAGGTATTTAAGGTCCTCTTTTGCTTAGTCAAGAAGAAAAGGCTTTTCATGGTTATTTTAGGCCCCTTTTTGCTTTGTTAAGAAGAAAAAGTTTTATACATCTTCTAAATCTAACCATTAGAAAGAAAGAAATCCTTCTCTCTCTCTCGTTCCTCCTATATCTCCCCCGATCTCTCTCTCATCGACCCCTCTACAATTCAAACGAAGATAGACGCATCAATTTCTCAATCATAGATTCTTACACATGAGGAAAGACGCAACAACGTGGTTAGATTCTCTTAGATTTCATAACCCTAGAATATGATTTTGTTAGAACTTCAAATCGTAAGTATTTTGAGTGGTCTCTTCTTTCTGGGGTTTTCTAATTGTTTTACTTTTATGGTTGTCTTTTTTAGCATGATAGTTTGTTGTGTGCTCTCAGCAAATTGAGCTCTAATTTTGTACGACATTTGGAGAGAGGATCTCTTGCGACAAGGTTTACAGTTATTTTCCAATATACACGGACAAAAAAGCCTCATTATTTCGCACAATTTTAGAATCTAATCCATGACATTACTTGATTATTGTTGCTATTGTTTGAGAAAGAATTTATATTTTAATCCAAATACCTATTTCTTTGATCTATGTTTATGCAATGTTTAATTTGTCCTGATAGAATCAGAAATACCATTCCTTATAATCTTTTTTTTAACAAACTTGAGCTATTTGTGACTCTCTTCAGTTTTAGTGCATATGTTGAATTAAATTACTTGCATGATCTATGAAAATACAATAGCCTTAATTAATTATTTGAGTCTACAAAATTAAAAATATTTTGGTACTCCAAAATAGTGTTCTTTATGTTATTTTTTCCGTACAAAAACTCGTTTTGCATTGCTTATAAAATACTATCTTCTTCTTCTTTTTTTTGTTATTTTTTTTTTGTAAAAATGAACTTTCATTCAATTACTTGCTCTCTTTTTTTGGCTCGGCAATTCAATTACTTACTCTCTTTTTTTGGCTCGGCAATTCAATTGCTTACTCTTACGACTTCTTTATTTCTATAACTAAATCTTAATTTGAATTATCATACATACATAAACAATTACACTAATGAGCACACAACACTGTGCAAAGAACGCGGAATTACACTAGTTCTAGAAAAAATTGAAGGCCACCACAATAAACACAAACAAGAGTGCGCATAAGAATTTAGACCCATATGTTGACAAATAGGATAAGAGACAATTACTAGAAAGTTACAAAGAAATCCAAAGAAGTAGCGAGAATAGATAGAGCGATTACCCATCTTTCACAAATCCTTCGAAAAAGTTAAGCTCAACGGTCTCAGAGAACACCACTACACAAGCATTACGGTGTTGAAACAGAAGGCTTTCAAGACCTCGTTGTTGCCTAACGCTGAACATCCATGGTGGAGAGTTCCATACCATAAAAACCCTCATAGAACACTTCCCTTTCCTAAAGAATCCATCCATAAAGTTCGAAAAAGATAGCCCAGGATGCAAACCGGGAAAGTAACCCCATCTCTTTCCATTAGCATATACTTGACCAGACAACTCAGAACGAATCCCACCATTAGCTTCCACCTTTTTCAAGCCACCTGATTGAACCGAATCACTAGTAGATGAATCGAAAACCTTGCCAATACTACTTTCCACAGTTCTCTGTTCAATTCCCTTACTCCTATGACTCCTCAATGGCAAATTATCAGCTGTTTCACTCAAAGCTTCACTACCATCACCAATCCCACTATTAAAGGAAATTTTGCTAGCATTTTCATCCAAGGTCCGTCTCTCTACCCTCTTCATTTGGCTCCTTCCTTGCTGAACACTATCAACTTCTGTGGCCTTCACATCCTTTTCTAGCACCTCCGATTTCAAATCCGAATCTTCTATCCCTCGTGGTTTCTTGGCAAGAAATGGCACTTTCTTGAATTCATTCAACAATCCCTTTTGAACAAGCTTATCGCCCCTAGTGAGCCCAGTTACCCCAACCCCATCAGGGTCTTGCAAAAGGGGATTATTCAGTGGATTCAGAACCTCCAAATTGGACTTGAACATCCTATCCCTCCTCAAGAAATCACTCTTGGCATCAAACCAAGGGCCCCAACCTTCCCTCAATTTCGAAACCCTAGTTCCAGTCTTCAACAAAAGCAAGTCCTCAATCCCCTTCACCTCAACCACCTTCCTCCTCACCCCTTCGTCCACTGCCACATCATCGGAACCGACGGCAACCTTGCTTTGATCCTCAATCCCTACTAAATTCGCATCGAAGCTCTCGTAATCCTCCCACTGATCGATGGAGCGCTTATCGAAACCGCGTCGGATGGCGCCGTTGATATGATCGAAGTAGTAATTAGAAACCCTATAGGACTGATCGGCTCCGCCTACTTCTTCTTCTTCTTCCGAATCTACCCCCCCTCCGAGAATCTCTTCCGCATTGGAAACCTGGACGACTTCGTCGAGCTCGTCAATGCGGTCGTCCGATTTATTATTGAGGGAACGTGCGTCGTCGGGATCGGCGTCACCTAGTAAGGGATCGAGAACGACGTCGTCGGCAGATATTAGGTGGTAGTGGCGATTACGTGAGTCTCCTCCTCGGTCGGATCCGAGGCGGCTATGGAGGAGAGACACTGATAGGAGGAGTAGGAGGGCGGCGATCAAGGCGCACAGGTGAGCGCCGTAGCGGGGTCGCCTCCGTGCACGTAGGTTCCTTAGCATCTCAGTCCGTCAGGTGTTCATGTGGATATATGTACCTATAGATATATCGAGATCGAGAGAGAGAGAGTCCAGTCGCCGGAAGATTATGCAGTGAAGGAGTAGTACCTCTAGCTGGAATTAGTTGAACCACGCCAACGAAGTGCTCTTTCCTCGCGAATGCTAAGAGTATCACCAATTGCCTCAATGGCATTCTAAGGGCTTGTTTGGAACCTATGGAAAGTGGGAGAAAAGAAAGGAAAATAAAAAAATTTCTCTTGGAGTTGTTTGATTCCTATATTAGGGAAAGGAAAAGAAAATAAAAAATTTCTCTGGGAGTTGTTTGATTCCCATATCAGGGAAAGGAAAAGAAAATACAAAGGAAAAAGAAAGAAAGCTCTGGAGTGGCTGAGGAAAATGGAAAAAGTGCCTAATTTGAAGAAGAGGAAACCATTTTCTTTCCATTTTCCTCTTGAAGTCAAATAAGAGAAAACCATTTTCTTCCTAGTTTCTTTTCATTTTCTTTCTACAATCAAACAAGAGAAAAGAATTCATTTTCTTTCCATTTTCCCTCTCTTTTACTTCCCTTTCCTTTCCACGAGTTCCAAACAGAGCCTAAGCAAATTTGGTTAGAAAAAGTGCAAATTTGCTCTTTGTTTAGCCAACAAAATGGATGCACCACCCAACAGACTATGTATTTCGGCTCTCCAATAATCCCAAAATAATTTTTCTTTTTCTTTTCCTAACACAATATATACAGTTATACACAAGTACATGCATAAACCTACTTTTCAATCAAGGCCGGCCCTGAGCTAAGGCGGACAGGGGTGGACTTAAGCCAGCCCCTAAAATTTGACTAAAAATTAGGACCCCAAATAGGTATAGCTATGTTTGTAATATATATGACTATTTAATTAGTGCTTCCATCAACCAAAGGAGGTAGTTGGTGAAGTGGTAAGTGGTAAGTCTAAGTCTTGCTACATAACAGAAGTAAGGATCGATTCTCAACCCATGCAGCTCGCTAACTTTTGTCATTCTTATGATTTTGTTTTCCTTTTAAGGTAATTTTTTTTAAAAGAAAACATAGAGGGCTCTATTTTACAAGTTCGACTTAGGCCCTAAGAATCTCAGAGCCGGCCTAATTTTCAACCCAGAAGAAATCAATCGATTCAACACAGGTATATACATATACACATACACATCCAAAAAATCGAAACACCAACTCCGATTCAATGCCAGGGTCGAAATCAATTCAACCCAAAACAAATCGAAAGTCAAAAAATTGTCGTCATCGAAATTGATTCTACAAAAATATAACCTAGAAGAAATTACCGTCCTCAGTCATTGTCGACTTCTTCGCTCGTATTTGGTGCCGTTGTCAACTTCTTCCTCGTATTTGGTTGAACGTACACAACACCACTAGAGAGAAAGAGACGAAGTGAGCTCCCCGTACCTCGGCTGTGGTGGCGAGGTACCGTAGCATATGGGGCTTTAACGAGGAGGGAGGCAAGACTGTTGGGCAAGGGTTTTGGGCGCTGCCTCGTTGGAAGTGGCGAGAAAGGGGAAGAGACTAGGATATGTTTTGGGTCTTTCAGCCAACTCACTTGGGAGTATAGAGTATTCTTCTTTTTGAGCGAGGGTAAGGAGCATTGTTTTGAGGGGCGTGGTTTTCTATTAGACAGAAGTGGCTGGCCCGCTGTCTCTTTCTCATGTACAAATCTACTCGTAGCATAGACTTGATCGATCACCACATTTCTATCTGCCTTTGTTGGTTGGGTGGAATTCTTGGTTATTGAACTCAGAGGTAAGTTCTCCAATCCATTCTAAAGAAGCTGGTGTTCACTACAAAGAGGGAGGGGCCCGGGGGGTGGGGGGGGGGGGGGGAAGCACTCTCACAGACTTCTAGCGACATCACCGGCCAAGATTTCCAATGAAATCTCCTTAGGTATTTGTATTTTTGACAATTCTTGGATTTTTAAATTCTAATTTTTGATAAGGTTGATATTCTTCCCCTTTGTTTGGGGGGGGGTGTCTTTCTCCGATTGTGAATCCTTTTAGAGTTTGGACGGATTGGTTGAGCCCTTGGGTTTGGAGAAGATGGGAACCTAAACACTTAGTAAACACATTAGCACCAAACCCGAATCGTTCGGAGTCCAGGAAGGGCACTCCAACAATCAAGTTAGTATACTATGGTGAAAGGAGAAGTTCTGTAGAATGTATGTGTAGGTGGGGAAGAGAAAAGGACTTACCTTCTTCTGAAGGAGGAGTCCTCCTTTTATAGGTAGGAGTTAACTTAGAGCCCAACCCACGCATGAACACTATGCGCTTGGTGGTTGACAGACCTTCTGTTCCTAAAGGCCTGTTGCAAACTCTACTTTCCGCTTATTTTGGGTGATGTTGCACCCTTAGCTGCATGAAGCGGGGGTGTGGGAGCGGAGGTACCCAGAAGCTCCTAAGATTGGTAGCGCTTATGTATATTTTTATTTTATATATTCCAAATAGAGTCTCGTTTTAATAAGGACCACCTCATTTTAATAAAATGCGGACCTTTCTTTCCTGATCAAATTCCGATGATTCGAGCCACTCAATGTGTTCAGAACGTGATTTTAATGGTACCCGCAAGAAATCAGCAGAAAAAAGACCGAGAATGGCTTCATCCGAGCAGTTTTTGTTTGTTTTTTATCGAACAGTTCAAATAAAAACTGCTCAAATCAAGCCCTTGCCGGTAAAATTTTTTTGCCGATTTCTCGCGGATACCCTTAAAATCACGTTCTGAACACATTGAGCGACTTGGATCATCGAAATCCAATCGGAAAAGGCGAGAAATGGGGAGGTCCGCATATAAGGTCCTCATTTTAAGGTCCTTACCTGAAGATTTCTAATTTCAAATAATACCATATATTTTATTATTTATTTTTGGAACTTTTCAAAGTTTTTTAATTTGGGAAATTGGTTAGGAGGACATACTGTAGGGGGTTTTAAAGCAATAAGGACATCAATAATTTTCAACCCGACGCCGGGACTTTATTCCCCCTCCTTCCAAAACTATCCCTATCAAACAAGACACATCCCAGTCAAAAAGAAAGAAAAAAAAAACACGCCCAACTCTCAGCCATGGGATTTGTCGCAAGAAAGGCGCCGAAGGCGAGGCAAATACTCCGTCACTGGGTGGAGGGGCACCAACAACAATGACGCCGTTCACATACAGTTGGCGAAGAACACGCCAGCTCAATCTTCTGCGATGAGCCCATGGCTGAGTTTGTACCCTTACTGCGACGCGAGCCCGCTATCAGGTGGTGTATCGTCGTTGCCCGGAAGGTCGAAGCCAGGGTAGAAGTTCTTTGGCAGTTGTTACTGCCTCCGTCGCTGGCGAAGCACATCAAGGCAGCTCTGCCTTCTTTCTTTTTTGTTTGTTTGTTTGCTTTAGAGAAAGAGAGAGTAGACCGGAGGGAGGAGTTCGCTGGGGATTAGTCACCGGAGGGAGACTCACCGGGGATGTTGTTTTGCTCGGGAAGAAAAGGTGGAAATAGTGGGACTCAATTGCCGTCGTATTGAGTAACAGATAACATTATTTGTGCAAATACCCCTATCTTTGTATCTTTCAAAAAATATATAACTTTATCTATTTAATGACTTGAAAAATACAATAAAACACATGTTGGTTTAGATATATCACCGTATCTGTTTGTTTTATTGTGATTATATATAGTACAAAATTCGCATATATAACATTATCTGTTATCTTTTGAGAAAATACAGAGTATAAATATGAATACATAACCACATCTGTTGATTTTATTACGATTATATAAAATATATAATTTGCATATATTAGTCTTTTTGTATAATACAAAGTATAGCTTTGGACAAGTAAGCATATCTGTTGATTTTATTGTGTTTATATAGAATAAAAAATTTGTAAAAATAACCTTATCTGTTTTTCTTTTTGGGATAATACAGAGTATAAATTTTGGAAGATAAGCATATCTGTTGATTTTATTGCAATTATAAAGAGTATATATTTTGCATAGATAACGTTATTTGTTGGTCTTTCAAGAGTTAAAAGTATAAATTTAGACAAATAACATGTATAAGCTTATTTGTTTGTTTTGTGTGGCACACATAACATCTTTTAGTAAAAAAAAAAAAACCAGCACATATAGTTAAACTTTTTATATTGCCATGTAGTAAAAAAAAAAAATGAAATACATAGGTTGGTTTAGATATATTACCATATCTGTTTGTTTTATTGTGATTATATATAGTATGAAATTCGCATATATGACCTTATATGTTTTCTTTTGAGATAATACAGACTATAAATTTAGATAGATAACCATATCTGTTAATTTTATTACGATTATACACAATACATAATTCGCATATCTAACATTATCTGTTAATCTTTTTGTATAATACAAAGTATAGCTTTGGACAAATAAGCATATTTCTTGGTTTTATTGTGTTTATACAGAATACAAATTTTATAAAAATAACCTTATCAGTTTGTCTTTTTCAATAATACAGAGTATAGATTTTGACAGATAAGCACATTTGTTAATTTTATTACGATTATAAAGCGTACATATTTTGCAGAGATAACCTTATTTGTTGGTCTTTTTGAAAATTAAAAATATAAATTTAGACAAATAACACATAAGGTTATCTGTGTGCTTTGGTATATCTGTATTTGTATTATCTCAAAAATACTACCACCAAATCATGCAGTGTGAACTCCACAGGTATTGATTTCTCGTGAATTTATGTGTTTGCAGCAAAATTGTTTGTGCCTTAAATTGAGCTGACAACACAGTAGATTTCTTTGTGTACAAAAAAGTAGACTTCAATACAAAGATTTTAATATTCTTTTTAAAAACAAGGTGCAGTACTGCACATTGGGCCCCTCAGTCAATCATTTCAAAGCCATTAAACTCCATAAATTCTGTTTGAAGGAAGAAGTTCTCTTGGACGAAGCATTTGCAACGCTAGACCATTGAAGACGTTCATTAAAGCCCCACCGGATGACTGGTGACCCCGATTGAAGCTCCGACAGATTTCGAAAAGAAATAGAAACAAAACATTAAAAAAAAAATGTCTTGTACCGTTGCAATCTAGAACTCCCTTGTCTTCTCCTCAACTAGGGTTTGATCCTCTTCTCATTTCTCGCCGTTAAGGTTTCGGTACCAGTGGGCTGAACAGGTCGTGAGGGCACATGCAGTATTGGAGCTTATATAATAACACATTATATAGTACACCTAGTTAGGGCATTTTCATCTAGAAATGGACTGTAGACCTAATAAATGTACAGTAATGGACTTTCACCACTATTACACATTGGGCTGGACTAAACACCTAAAACCACCTTCAAAACGGACCCTAGCCCAATTTACCGTTTTTATTTATGTTATACAGAAAAAATATGTATTTTATGTCGCCACGTCAGTCTGGAGATTAAAGAAACATGTATCTAATTACAAGAAAAAGAACATCTATATAATAAAACAGAGCTGCTTTTGAATCCAATAGATAATTAATGCTCAAGATTTATCCCATGTATACATCTTCACCCTTTATTTTGTTAAAATCTCTTCGTGGTATCTTGGTTTCTAAAAGGAATGATTTTTTGAGTGATTTTATTTGATTGGTAATTTTTTTTATTTTCCATTATAGCTATACTCTTGATTTAAGTGTGTTATGGATACATTGCGCTATGGATACATTGCTCTCTCTCTCTCTCTCTCAACATTATATTCAAAATCACTCATTAAGGCATTAAATTTTTTTTTATCGACACTCATTAAGGCATTTTTCAAATGAAAACCAAAATTATAACTTTTGAAAGAAATCACCGAAACCAAAACCCATGAGATCACCGAAATCAAAGCCAACATTCCATTCCTTTTCCTATTTCTAGGCTGTGAAACGTAAATCATAGAATCACCGAAAATAGAATTTTCTATACATCGTTCATATGATTTTCACATTCTTCTTCTTTTCTCTCTCTCTCTCTCTCTTGGAAAGTTCAATAACACCAAAATCTACTTCACCGAAATCACTGAGGTGAGTTCTTTCATCATTCTTCCATTATTTTCTATATATTTGCTACTCATTTCCTTTTCACTAAGATTATGATGTTTACTCTTTTTTAAGAGTATGGTGGTGTTTACTCAATTTTTTTTGTTACAAGTGTTTTCTCTATTATTGAAAAACGTGAAAGAATTATGCGACTCTGCTTCCGATTCTATTATTCTTTTATGTGTTTAAAAATTGTGGAGCCTTTATTATAAAATTGGATATCTAGAAAGTCTAAAATGAAAATGACGGAGAAGAGAAGGATGAGAGGCATGTGTATAGAGAATTGTAAGCGATTAGGGTGTTTACTCGAGGCCAGGGATATATATATATATGGTATAATACTTCTCAAAAATATCTCTTGTGCAGGCATATGTAGTTCAATCCTTTGATAGGAGTTTTTTTTTTTTTTATGTCTTTTAATATCTGCCGACATAGGAAAAGAAAGAGGAGTGCAAAATTAATTAACACCCTATTCTTTTTTTTTTGAACGGCAACACCCTATTCTTTTTTACCTTGATAGTTGTTGCAACAACACTTTTTTGCATAATTAACCGATGAAGTAATTATAAAACTTTTTCCATTTTTAAAAACTTTGTTTCATTGGCACATGTGTAATTGACACTCTTTTAAATGGTACCATATATGCATCGATGAAAATATTATAATGTTAACCAAACACATTGCAAACTGGAATTTTGTGTTCTTATTTTTATTTTTGTCACTCACTTAATATTATGGGTTTCTATATCTTCAAAACGTTTTCTATTATTATTCCCATGTTAACTTTTGACTATTACTCTCTTTCAAATTTCAGATAACTTTTTGGGACTTTTAACTAATCATGGATAATCTAAACGTCTATGGTCATGTGAGTTGAACCGTTTCATTTTATACCTTGGTCGTAATAATCAAATTAACTGTTTCCTATGCATTCGGTGAATTCTTCATTTTCTTATGCAGCTCGATGGTGACTTGCAGAATTTGTAAGAACTGTTTACTAAATTGCATTGCTTAATCTGAATTTATATATTTGGTTCTTATTGCTTTGTTTTATTTTTTTAGTACAAAGGTTACGTGTCTTCAAGAAAAAAAATGTAATTGTGGTGATTCATAATGAGCAATAAGTTAATCGTATTTTTATGCATGAGTTATGCCTACCAATGCCATTATTACTTTACTCCCCCTATATTGTAAGGGGTCAATGAATTGATAAAAGGGATATGATGCCATACAATACATTCCTTTTGAGAAAATATAATTCCCATATCAATATTGAAGTTTGTCCTAGAATAAGATATATTAAGTATATCCACAAGTACATCTACAAAGTTCATGATCGTACCATAAGTATTTTTAGGCTATTATTCATGTTCTTAATTGTTCTTTTTGGATGAAGTAGATATGTATAGGTATAAAAACTCTTGGTAGGCAGATGAAGAGACAAATTTCAAGACAATAAGACCTATGTTGAACATTCCTTTTTTCTTTTTCCCCCTACATTTGTGTATCAGATTGACTCTATATCGATTTTTTTTGCATGTTAAAATTGAATTCTATGAATGCAAACATGGTATTGATTTTGAGTTTTATATTTTCGATTAATGTAGTTCAGTTTGTATCTTATTAATGCACTTAACTATATGTGATTGGGATCATCATTGGTAGTGTTGTACACACAAATAGGGGCTTAACAAATAAAACTTTTTGTTGTAGAGTGCTACAGGCATAGGTAATTAGCAGATCAAAATTTTGTAACAACAAAAATATATTGCATCAAGACTAACATTTTACCTATATAATGTAGCATGTGGTTAATTTGATGAGCTGTACTTGGGTTGTAACTGAGTGTTCAATTGGTTTTAGGCTGAGTATTCATTTTATTTTTGGGCCAGGTGTTCCAGACTTACTAGAATTGGGTGTTCATAGATATTTGGGTTGGGTATTCAAAGAAAGGTTAATCCAAAATTTTTACATATATTTTAAGCAAAAATAATTTTTTTGGGTGTGTATGTGACCATTTTTGTTAAGCTATACAGCCGCCTTTATCAAAGGATATGGTGCGTTATTGTTTGTCGCATAGTTGAATTTGTTGGACAGTATATATATATATATATTGGGTAAATCAGCTTGAAATTAAAAGGAGGCTAGCCAAATATACAACCTATAACGGACATACCCGAGGAGGAAAAGAAAAGAAAAAAGCAAAATAAAAGAGAAAAGAGCAAAAGGGGTTGGTATATTGCACGCAAGTTCAGTATTAATTTGCATGTGCTGATTGTTTGAGCTGTATATTACATGCGAGTTCAGTATTTGTTTATATGTACTGATTGTTTGAGCTGTGCCTTCAGACACAGGCGTACTCTAGTAACATAATACAATAGTGTTCTAGGTAATAATACATACACTTGGAGAAGCATAAGTGGCCCAAACCCAAACAATAAAGATGGCCCGAGTCCACATAAGTGGCCCACATCATAAAAATAAAAGAAAAAGTCCAGCATAATTTGGAGGAGCATTAATAGATGGCCCAACCAAAAGGTGATGAGAACTTCGGTAACCTAGAAGATAAAACGGACAGCGATTACTGCTCAAGTCCAGCGACGAAGATCAATGTAGGCGTCATAGTAGCAGGCCTCTCTCTCTTGCGCACGTGCGCGCATAAGCTCCCATCTCCTATCAGAGCATGATCCCATCTCAAGGGGAATGCGCTCCCGATGTGTTTCTTAGTGAGAAATGCCTTATGTTTAGGCAATTCCTACAACTAAAGTCACCCCAACTTTCAGCCATTTGCTAGTACTTAGTTGGCGTGGCACTTGACCCTCATACTTACCTAACTCTTCCTGACTTCCTCTCCAAGTTAGGAGGCAAGTGGTGGCTCGGTGACGGGATGGATATTTGGACCAACATGTTTGGCACCTTTTGGCTAGGACGTCCCTTGGTCCGACGAGAACTTGTCGGACGCTTGGAGTGAGGGATTAGTTCACTTCTAATGAATGGGTTCGCTGATCCTCCTTACGTTTGGCAATGCCCTTGGTCACAACAAGCATTTGACGATGTCCCACATAAGCAGACCACATGAGTCACTGGTTAACCCGTGGACCCCTAGGGTTGACCAGTTGTCAAGGTGACATGGCAGAACCGTTTGGTCCTTATCCAAACCCGACCATAACAATAGCCCCTCAACTTCTTTCAATGTTGCTCGGCAGTGGGAGAAGTTGACCAATGGCATGGTTGGTTAATCATAGGGACTCAAGCTCCATAGTATATCCCATTATTCAATTGCTCTTTACGTGGTTCACCGAACGGACTCCGTAGAGCCCTCCCTCATTGGGTGCAATGAGGAGGGGCTATTTGAATCTCGAAGTGCATTGATGAGTTTTGTAGTTGAGGTAGCTGATGGGACGTCTTGGCGTAGAGATTGAATGGTTGTAGAGTATCTAAAGTGGCGTAGGGTGCCACATGGCAGTAGAGAGTCGTGAGTACGGAATGGTTCAGGGAAGCCACGTGGCACAACTTGAGTGGCTGGGGTTGTGTCGCTTGGTTTCCTGCGTGAGACCCTCTTGCTTCGACGGTACGCTCCCCCACCCCTTCCCCACTTCATCGAGTATATATAAGGGAAGGGGGTGGGAGAGCCAACACTCCACTTTCTCTGCCTTTCAAGCTCGCAACTCCTGTGATTCTTACTCTCAAGCTTCAGCTATCTTCGTCCAGCCTTCCTCACTGTCGATCAACCGCAGCAACCACAGGTAAACTCCGTTTCCACTTTTGTTTCTCCATTTCCTTTTTCTTCCATTTTGTTTTGCTCAAAACCCCATCGCCTAGGATTTTGTTTTAACTTCCACAACCATCTTTGGCCGTCGTCCGCCGCCTAGAATGCCAACAATGGCAATTCCCCACCGCAGCTTGGTGGCAGATCCTCAAAACATTTACCACCTAAATCCACCACCCGGCGGAAACGCTACTCCTCCTACTCAGGCATCATCGTTAGGTATAGGGCCATGATGTAGTAGGTCCTTTGAATTAATAGTCTCATAATTCCCTAGTTCTATGTCTTCAGCATGGCAGACACCAACTCAGACTCGCTGAGCGCGACGAGCACCAACCCAGATTCGCCGAGAATTGACGCCAACGCCTTTCCAAAGCTTCAAGAAACAATTTGGAACCTTGGGAAAGGCTACCGTATGTCCGGCGATGTGAATATTGATGAAAGCTCTAACAACTTTCCTCGGCTTGCCATAAGCTCCAATATTCTAGGCATCGACATCCCCTTTAGGACCTACGTTGGGTCATCGAGGGACATCTTATATGGCTCTCGACCTGACGACTCTCCAGAGGATGGCAACGAACCTACCAACCAAAATACCACCAAAGTGGGGGAGTTTGAATTAGCTGAGCGCAGAACTGCTGAAGGCCAAGCTAGTACATCCGTACCCACGGAACCCTCACAAATGTGACCGATGGAGTTGGAAGGGAAGAGGGGCGACGACAAGAGCCTAGGGATCCTGATATCATTCCGCCACCACCAATGTCCCTCGAACCAATGCCGTATAACCACTTTTATGGTGACGGTCTAGGGGGTTTTATTGCCAAGTTCCGGGAGAAGTACCAAATCCCATTGGACGGTTAGGTGGAGAGGGTTACTGTGGACAGGATCACGTAAGGTGAAGACTTCATTACTCTTCCTCTGTTCGCCATCACTGAGGGCGGGGTATGATTCCCCATGAACCCCTTCCACAGGTAATTCCTGTCCATGTACACCCTCACACCATGCCAGGTTTTTGTGAACACCTGGCGAATCCCGAGCTCGGCGATTCAACTAGCCAAGCGGAACAACTTGCTGGTTACATTGGGCGATCTAATGCTGATGTATTAGGTATCAAAAAACCCAACGCATGGCAGATACTACCTAGCCACATGGCCATGGTTCGATCACTTCGTGAATCGGCTCTACGATATAGAGAAGTGGGCCAACATCCTTGTCAAGGTGTCCAGCAACTTTGAATGGGGCCCAGTGGATCCTCAGCTGAACTACCTCTATCCGAACAGAAGAGGTTCGGTAATAAAGAGGCCCTGTCTCATTCTCCAAGCAAGAGGGAACTCTAGTGGGTGACCTGTCCTTTCCTTAGTATTCAAGGATACAAATGTTTTTATTAGTTGTACTTGCATTCCATATTCTTTATAATGTTCTTTGTTTGCATGGGTATCTCATCTATTAAAAATTTTGTTTGCAGACTGCTCTAGTCCCTTTAAGGCACTCACCGCCTTTGGCAAGTGGGAAAACTTGATTGCTTTTCTCCGGTACTTGGACAAGGACCGCCTACTTTGCTCGGCTACAATCCCATATACCATCATTTTGTGCCGAAGAAGGATAAAAGTAAGATGGTGAGAAGAGTCTTAGACCTCAATTCCTTGGTTGGGCAAGCGCTCCAAGTGACACGGATGGCCCAAGACCTCTCCTCTATTACTGCCATGTCCAATCCTCCTCAATAGGAGGCTCCGGCGACCGGGACCACCTAAGAGGATCCCAACCACAAATGAACGAACACAGAGGCTAGGGGAAGGACGAAAAGAAGGGTAGAGAAAAGGCCAAGGAACTTCGGGCTGGACACCATCGTCATCGAGGAGGACTCCTCAGCGCCGATCGACATTGAGCAACAAGAGTTGCCAGGAAACTTCTTGCCAGACTAAATGCGCCTGAATGGCAAGCTGATTAGCACCGAGGACAGTTTGTCCGTCGACCCACTCTGGCAATGACCTTGCTTAAGGGGGTCACGCTCCCCAACGACATGTCCAAATTGCCGAAGAAAGCGATCGACAACATGGCCGAGATGTGCTTTTATGTAGCAAAGGTATGTCCTCGTTGCTCATATTCCTCCATGCTTTCCTTCTTATTTGCTAACTTTCTTTCTTTACCGGCTAGACAAAGTGACCTTCATGCCTTCGGCGATATGGACTCTCTTCTCTACTCTAGGGTAAAGCTGAAGGAGGAGCTCAAAAACTCCAAAGCTGAGCTGAAAAAGGCTTATAAGGAGAAGCAGTGGCTAAAGAAGGCTATTGCCGAAGCAGCGCCGGCGTTGGTAGAGAAAGAGCAGTTGCTATTGAAGGTCAAAGCCCTTGAATTTGAGAAAGGCCAATTGATAGAGGAGAAGGCCAAGGCGGAGGCAGAGATGGACCAGAGGCTTGAAGAGGCCGGCGATAAGGGTTTTAATGAGGCCGACGAGATCTGCAAGGGACAACTGACAAGCATAATTGCCAAGGTCTAGAAGGAAAGAGAGTTGAAGGGAGTAGTGGAGACCCATCCTCTGTCTTTCCTTAGGGGGTACCAAGTCGAGCTTGATTACGCCGAGGTCCGCTCTACCAGCCACCTTTGAGAGCCCTCGACGGTGCTTGAAGTTGAATTGCTGAGCCACCTAGTCCCCTTTGAGCAATCGAACGCCATTGTCAACGAAGCTGAGAATGCTACAACCTAGCTCTTCACCTTCGGTCAATCTTTATTTTTGCAATGTTTTTAGATGTCCTTCATTTGTTTCAAGCTTTGTAACTTAAACAGGTTCGATAGAGAACGATTTACAATCACCGAGCCCCTTTGAGGATATTTAATGGGGTGCTTCTACAGACCCTTTTAATTTTTGTTAATGTTTTTAGTTTTATCCATGTTATTGCACTTCATGCACATGGTTTGTTATGTTCACGTATTGTTTATTTTCAAGTAGCCTCATCTTTTGTCGTACCTAGCCCCTGCATCGGCAGAATCCTGCCCCTCCGGCATGGGGTTCTGCGGAATCAAAAGTAATTATAAAATTCGGGCATGCCCCCATCAGGATATGGCATGACTTGTTCCACCGAACAAATACGAAGAGAGTGCCCTTCAAGTCTTACTCCAAGGGCTTGAAGAGAGAATGGTCCCAACATAGAGGGCCTCGCCGAAGGGAGAGCAAAATAAGAAATAGCTAAGTATGGGATGGAGAATATAGCGAAAAGTAGCTAAGTATGAAATGGAGAATATAGCAAAAAGTAGCTTCTCAAGAACAACTCGTAAAAGCTACACTTGGCAACACAAAACAGCTGAGGCCACAAAGGAAACAAACAAAGAAAATTCCTAACCATGGAACTTTCTAAGCCGTTTTAGCATTCCAATGATTAGGGACAGCTGAGCCATCCATCTCAAATAGCTCGTAAGAGCCATACCCCACTTTCTTGATGATCCAAAATAGACCCTCCCATTTAGGCATGAACTTCCTCAACTGCTTCTTCTGGACAACCTTCCCCAAGGATAAGATCGTGCACGTTGAATAGCCAGACCTTTACATTTTTGTTGTAGCCGTGGGCTAACTGCTATTGGTGGGTAGTGTATTTGATGTGGGCCTTGTCTCTGAGATCGTCAACGCGATCTGCCTTTATGGCGAGCATTGCATCGTTAGTCGGACATCGAAAGTGGTAGTGCAAGCAATCGGCTTTGTAGCCATTAGAGGAAGAACGGCTTCAATGCCGAATGTCATGGAAAAAGGCATTCGGCCAGCATCGCGCCGAGAAGTGGTACGATAGCCCCAAAGGACAGTAACCAGTTCCTCCGCCCACTTGCCACGTTTGTTGGTGAGGCGTTGCTGTAGTCCCGCAGAGAAGGACTTGTTGGAAGCTTCAGCCTGACCATTCCCCTGAGGGTAGGAGACAGAGGCTGTCTGCATTTTGATATTATTCTTTTTGTAGAGTGCCTTGATACTGTCAGCCACAAACTATGTACCATTGTCGGACACAATAGCATAAGGGATGTCGAACTGAGTGACAATTTATTTCCAAAGGAAACTCTCAACGTCGGGGGCCAAGATCGTAACTAGAGCCTTGCCCTCCACCCACTTGGTATAGTAGTCCATGGTAGTGATAAGGTATTTGAAACCTTCGGGGGCTTTGGGTAATGCTCCGACGATGTCAATCCCCCACTGAATGAAAGGCCAAGGGTTTGAGATTAGCTGCAAGGGCAGGGTCAACTGGTGGAAAAGCATATAATGCTTCTGGCATGATATACACCTCTTGACATACTCATAAGCGAAGTGGTGCATCTTCTTCCACCAGTAGCCCTGGGAGTGTGCTCGGTCGAACAAAGAGCGACCGCCGGAGTGGCACCCACAACTTCCATCATGAAGTTCTTAGAGGATGCTAGGCACTTCTTGCTCAGGAACCACACAGAGTTTAGGACCCGTGAAGGACTGGTGGTATAAGATGCTGGAGGTGTCAAGAAAATATGATGCAGAATTGCACTGTATTTTGTGGGCTTCCTTTCAATCGGCAGGGAGAGTGTCATGCTTCAAGTAGGAAACAAGAGGATCCATCTAGCTTGGTCCTAAATGAATGTCCATGACCTCCCTTTGGCCTGGCTTAAAACTCTACAACGGGACCTCGCCTAGGATGATGGTGCAACTTCCATCATGCGTGACGCAGAAAGCTCCGAGACCAATTAGTGCATTGGTGTGAGAATTGAGCTAGTCAAAGAGATGACCTGGCTCACATATTGTTCATCCTGAGATCCTTGGCTGCATAATCATCGTTTAACTGATTTACAACGAGTTGAGAGTCATTGTAGACCGCACCTCCTTGGCACCCATATGCTTGGCAAGTTGGAGACCGACAATCAAGGCTTCATACTCAGCCTTGTTGTTAGAGGCGATGAAGCCAATACTCAAGGCATGCTTGTGCATAGTCTCACTCGGTGAGATTAACTCAATCCTAGCCCTAGCTGCACGATTATTGGGTGCGCCATCGACGTGCAGACGCCATGCATGTTCGGTGAAGATCTTTGCATGATGGGGCGAAATTGAACGCTTTGTGATGAATTCGAGATGCTTCAAATTACTTAACCTAGGACCAAGTTCCAGCATGAGGTGCTCATCACTGTATGTAGGCTTAGGAATTGCCCCTTTTGAAACTAGGCCCGGAGTCAGCTCGGCGATGAAGTCAGCCAAAACTTGCCCCTTGATCGCCCTGCGGGGCTGGTATTGAATGTCAAAGTTGGTCAGCTCCATGGACCATTTGCAAATTTGGTTGGACAAGTACGCCTTTCGGAGGATAGCTTTCAAAGGGTACTCAATGATCACAATAACAGTGAAGCTCTGAAAGTATGGACGGAGCTTCCTTTTTGACATGACTAGCGCTAATGACAATTTTTCAATGGCAGGAACGCGTCTCAACGAGCACTAGCTTCTTGCTTATGTACTAGATTGGCTGCTACTCTAAGCCCTCATATTGGACCAAAACCGCACTAGTCACATGCGTCGAAATGACAAGGTAAATGTAAAGATCGTCGCCTTCCTTTGGCACGATGAGTAGAGGGCCTTAAGTCAAGTAGCTCTTTAGTTTGGCGAGGGAGTTATTGCACTCCTCTGTCCATTTGAAATTTCTTCGGCTGCCCTTAATCGATTGAAAGAACGATCGGTAGATGTCAGAAGACTTGTTGATGATTTGATTAAGCGTTGCGGCCATGCTGGTGAGTCGCTGGACCTCATTGATCATTATTAGGGATCAGAGATCCTAGATGGCCTTGATTTGGCTTGGGTCAGCCTTGATCCCTCGGCGAGAAACCAAGTGGCCGAGGAACTTGCTAGACCCAACGTCGAACGCACATTTCTCCACATTAAGCTTCAGACTGAACTGCTTTAGGATCCCAAATATCTCACCGAGATGGGAAAGACGGTTGACGTCATTTTTGCTTTTGGCGACATGTCATCAATGTAAGCCTCCATTATCTTGCCGAGCACCTCTTTGAATAGCTTGGCCACCATCCTGATGTTCTTTAGTCCAAAGGGTATTACTTGATAACAGTAAGTTCCCCTAGAAGTGATAAAGGTCGTCTTCTCTTGATCTTTCTCGTCCATGGCAATCTAATGGTAGCCATGATAGGCATCCATTATGCTAAGTCTGGCGTGACCAGGAGTGGCGTCCACTAGTTGGTTGATCCAATGTCATGCCCTCGATTTTCGATTGACATAAATAAAGATACTTTTCATAATTAAAAATCCTCACATTAACTTACATAATACCCCACAAGAGTTTACTGTGCTCATCAAGGCACATGGGACAATGTCACATAGTAATAAATGAGAAAAATGAATTAAGTGTTTACAATAACTCATCGTCAAAAGAAGTCAACTTAGGGTATGTTACATCCCCAAAATATGCTTTGCATGATGTCAATGCAACTCCTCTATGCCAACTTTCAAAAAGGATGCATTTGTATGCAGATGATGAAAAGTAGGATCATGCCCTTTTTTATGAAGAGCTCTTTATTGAACGAAAATTTAATCGACAGCTAAAAGCTTTAAACAACAGAAAAGAAAGCCTGTCACAAACCAAGTATGCTAATTATAACACTTTGAATCACAAATGGAATAAATGAGCATTATGGATCAACTAAGGACATTTATTAACATATATTGACCAAGGTTAGCAATAGAAGGGAAAAACTTGCAAAAGTGATGACGACCTATGCTAGCTCGGTTAACTACTCAAGTTTAGCCATTGACCATGAACACGCTCCTACTTAACACAACTCACTAACATACTAGATATGAACAAAACACTAACCACCAACTCCATAAACGAAATATTAAAGATAGAGTGAATGCAATAAACAAAATACTAAAAGATAGAGTGAATGGCATGTCAACCATCCTAAACCCCGACCAAGTTTAGGGATTTTTAACAAAGGCCCCCGACCTCTAGGTGTTTCTTCCTTCTTCTTATTCCTCTTTCTTCCTTCCTTCTTCTTGTTCCTCTTTCTTCCTTCCTTCCCATTTCTATCTTCCTTCCTTCCCATTTCTCTTTCCTCCCCATTTTCTTCATCCTCAGTCCCCATCTTCCTGATCCAGCTCTCCTATCGTGAAGTCATCACTGTCCTCCTCTTGAACTATTGGAGGCAGGGCATATGGCTTGCTCGTTGACCCTTCCGACCCCTTGCCAACCAATCCATCAAGTGATCCATTTGGGCTTGCCTCCAGGCCAGCTCTCGATTCTCCTTCTTTGACTTTCTCACGCTTTCAATGATTGACACGCCTTGATAGAAGAGCTTTTTGTACCAAATGGTCTTCAGCGCATTCTGAGCCGGCATCGTAGTCAAATAGGATCCTCCGGGCACACTCCTTGGCATGGTAAAGGTTGGAACTTTTGTGCTAGGGTTTGAGAATTTTCGGATTTGGGGGTTTTGGTGAGTGGTTGAAATATGAGAGTTTTTGCATAGATATGTAGTGGAGAGTAGAGGATTTCAACAATGTAGGGAGAAAAGAGAAGGATTTCGTGTAGAGGGAGAGAGAGAAATTAGGTTTTACCTTGGAATTTTTGATTTGGGTTTGAAAAGCCTTGAAATCATTTGATTTGATGCTTGAAACGTGTAAAGGAGGTGATTTGGGGTGGGTTTTGGTTGAAGGTTTGTGAGATTTTGGAGGTGGATTGAGGGTTTTTTTAGGTGCATTTTGGGGTTAGGGTTTTGAAGTGGAGGTGGTGGCTGTGGAGGTTTAGAGAGAGAGAGAGGTTGTGAGAAGTGATGAAAATGGGCCGTTGATCTGTTGATATTCACCAGATAAGGATTCAGTATCAATAAAAGGGTTTTGGTGTATCAATACTCAATTGCTTTGAGCCCACTGTTTTTTGCTTGTAAATGGGTATCGATACAGCATTTCTCCTGAAACTCAGCTTGCTAACTCCTTTTGCCAATGCCAATGCTCCTCTGCACCCGAAACACACCTAACGAGTACTTGAAAAACACCTGGAGCCTTGCAAACCCAAATTTCTACCCACTTTGAAAAGCCACACATCCAACCAAACATTTAGTTCCCTATGGTTGATAGTAAAATGACTCGAACTTGGCTTTATTCAAAAGGACAATGGGACTCATATGTGGTTTTATTACATAAAAAATGCCTTGTATCTTTTCATAAATGCGCCAAAGATTCCACAACAATTCAAAGTACACAACTAACACACTTAGATATGACAAGATATTATTTACCTAATTTAAGAACATGCTGGATGAAAAGATGAGATATGGACAATACTTACTCAAAACTACACTTGACACCAAGACCATTCATTCTTAAACATGCATATGAGTTGAGAAGCGCAAACTCTTAAGATTATACCGAACTCTTGCCAATTAAGAATTAAATGAGCATGTGTCAAGTCAAGAAAATAGTTAAAAGCCTATGAAAAATGGAAGGATTGCAAGTAAAACCTTTTTTATTTTTTGAAATTTTCTCATTTTTTTTTTCACAAAGCTCAAAACAAAAAGAAACAAATAGCATATAGCTAACCCTCCTCCCAACTTAAAGCGATGCTATACCCTCATAGCATGAAGAACAAAAGTAAAGAGAAGGAGAAACTAGCTATTGTACCTTCAAAGGGAATGTCAACCCCTAAATACCTCGATCAAGTTGGAGGCTTTGATGCCAATGTCTCACTCAGGCCCGATTTGATGCTTCCAAGGCTCACTCCTTCGGTTCTCCCATTCAAAACCATAGTTAGTCACACAGGGTCATGGCCAAGGCTTTTCCAGACTAACAACCGCGGCACTTAGCTGCACCCATGCTTAAGGCTTTTGAATGCCTCACTCACCCCGGCTTTAGGCCCAAACCACCAAGACTAGTGTAGTAGCATGTTAATCGTGCGGAAGCTTTAGGAAACAACGACCTTCCATAAGACAAATGATACTAGAACCACCGGCTTGTGTTATTTGGCTTTCAACCAAACGAAACATAAAAGGCATAACATAAAGAAAACATAACGACAAGTAAAACATATAAAATACACCACCTGATCTTCACGCGATCATACTTTTCTTCCCATTCCCTACTGGAAGGGTAAGAAACGGGCGGCTATACTAAACTGTCAAGAGTTGTTATATTAGTGCCCATAGTAAAATCTACTGCTTGACCTCTCCAAACAATTAAGTCTAACATCCCCTTTGATCAAAACAAAGCAAGACAAGTTAGAGCGTAGCACTAAAGCATGGAAATATCATATCTCACCCAAAGACCTAAGTTGCCACCGATAGGGGCCTATTCAGAGAGCATAGATCGTTAACGGCAAACTACTACTAAGAAGAGGTAATTAAAGCCCTTTTTACTAACATGTTGGTGAAATCTTTTAAACATGTGAATCATCTCTAAGACTTTATTGAAATAAAGAAATGACAAGACATAAAAGAAAGTAATATGTACAAGATTTTTGCCCTTACTAATCGGAGTTGGGCATATGATCCTTTTTTAATAGAGGCATGCAAAGCTATACATACCCAAGTCAATGGTGGGTATCCCCTACCTGGGGGCTTGGTCCAATAAACAATTAAATTTAGTGGTTACGCTTTGGCTCCCCGTGCAAATGTAGGGTTATCAAACTAAGCTACTGAGTCGTCCATGTAAACTGGATTGACCAACTCCTCATCCGACTCTCCAACCTCGAATGTTCCAAGAAATGGTTTAAGCCTTTGAGCATTAACTTTAAATGAATTACCATTATGAGGATTCAACAACAATAGCACCATGGGGAGAAACATGCTCAACAATATAAGGGCCAGCCCAACGAGAACGCAATTTACCGAGAAACAAATGAAGTTTAGAGTTGTATAGGAGTACCTTTCGCCCAACCTCAAAGTCTTTCTGATGAATTTTCTTGTCGTGGAAGGCCTTGACTTTTGCTTTATAAATGGCGGTGTGGTCATAAACATCTCTCCAGATCTCTTTAAGCTCATTGAGTTAGAGCTTTCGGTGTGCTCCAGCGGCGGGTAAACAATAATTCAGAGATTTGATTGCCCAATGTGCTTTGTATTCAAGCTTGACTGGGAGATGTCATGCTTTCCCAAGAACTAAACAATACGGCGAGGTGCCTAATATGGTATTGTATGTCACGCGATATGCCCACAATGCGTCATTCAAATGAAGACTCTGATCTTTCCGGTTAGGGTTCACAGTTTTCTCCAAAATATGTTTGATCTCTCGATTTGGCCCATTTGTTTGCGAGTGATAGGCGATGGAGACGTTATGAGTGATACCGTACTTCTTCATCAAAGCGTCGAACGTTTGGTTGCAAAAATGAGTGCCTTGGTAGCTTATGATGGCCTTTGGCATCCCAAACCGTGGTAAGATGTTATCCTTGAGGAACTCCCCCACCACCTTTGAATCATTGGTGCATGTTGCGATTGCTTCTACCCATTTCAACACATAATCAACCGCCAACAAGATGTACAAATTTCTGAAAGAAACGGGAAATGGCCCCATGAAATCTATACCCCAACAATCGAAGATTTTAACCATTAGGATGCTAAATAGGAGCATTTCATCCTTCTGAGTCACGCTTCTAAGTTTTTGACATTGTTCACAAGCGGTACAAAAGTGGTAAGCATCTTTGTGTAAGGTTGGCCAATAGAAGCTGAAATGAAGCACTTTAGTGGAAGTTTTCTTAGAAGAGAAGTGGCCTCCACAAGCCTTCAAATGGCAAAATTTGAGAATTTTCTGTTGGTCTGAATCTGAGACACACCGGCGCACTATTTGATCTTGGCAATACTTGAAAAGATAAGGGTCATCATATGAGAAAATCCTTACTTTAGAGAGGAAACAACGACATTTTTGAGGAGACCAATGCGAGGGTAGAAGACCTGTTGCCAAATAGTTCACAATGTCGGCAAACCACGAGGTACTTGAAACGACAAACAATTGTTCATCCGAAAACGTGTCAACGATAGAAAGACTCAGAGTAGGATCCTCAAACTGCAATTGCGATAAATGATTAGCCACCACATTTTCAACACTCTTCTTATCCTTGATAGTTAGGTTGAACTCTTTTAGAAGAAGAATCCACCTTATCAAATGGGCTTTGGCATCTTGCTTGGTAAGTAGGTACTTGATAGCGGAGTTATCCGTGTACACGACAATAGGGGCGCCACCGATTAAGTAGGACCAAAATTTGTCAAGAGCAAACACCACTGCAAATAACTCTTTCTCTGTGGTAGTGTAATTCATTTGAGCATTATTCAAGGTCTTGCTTGCATAGTGGATCACATAAGGATGCTTGTCCTTTTGTTGTCCCAACACAGCCCCAACAGCATAGTCGTTAGCATCGCACATAAGCTCAAACAGTAAGTTCCAATCCGGTGGTTGTACAATTGGAGGAGTGGTAAGACTAGTCTTTAACTTGTTGAATACTTGCTCACATGCGGGAGTCCACTCAAAAGGGATGTCTTTGGAAAGAAGTTGGCATATAGGCTGAGAGATAGAACCAAAATCTTTGATGAACCGACGATTGAAATTGGCATGCCTGAGGAATGAACATATGTCCTTTATGCACTTTGGAGTCAGGAGATTGGAAATTAGATTGATTTTTGCCTTATCTACCGCGATACCATCGGAGGAAACAATATGGCCCAAGACAATCCCTTGAGTGACCATGAAGTGACATTTCTCCCAATTAAGCACCAAGTTTTTTTCTTCGCACATTGTCAAAACTTTCTCCAAGTTAGCCAAGCATGACTCGAATAAGTTGCCAAAAACGGAGAAATCACCCATGAACACCTTTACAATCTTCTCAACCATATCACTAAAAATCCCCATCATGCATCGTGAAAAAGCCCCCGGAGCATTGCACAAACCAAAAGGCATGCGCTGATAAGCAAAATTTTTGAATGGGCAAGTAAATGTCGTCTTCTCTTGGCTTTCTAGAGCAACTTCAATTTGATTGTACCCGAAGTAACCATCAAGAAAACATTAGAATGCATGGCCGGCTACTCGCTCTAAGATTTGATCAATGAATGGTAGGGGGAAATGATCCTTCCTCGTGCTTGCATTGAGCTTCCGATAGTCAATACAAACTTGCCAACCGGTTTGAACACGCGTTGGTACAAGTTCATTCTCCTCGTTGCACATAACCGTAACTCCGGACTTCTTAGGTACCACTTGAATCGGGCTAACCTATTTGCTATCGGCAATAGGATAAATGATTCCCACATTCAAAAGCTTCAATACCTCCGCACATACCACATCTTTCATAATAGGATTCAAACGGTGTTGTGGTTGGCTAGATGGCTTAACATCATCCTCGAGAGCAATATGGTGGGAGCAAAGCATGACATTGATTCCTTTGATATCGGCAATAGTCCACCCGACGGCCTTCGTGTGTTGCCTTAATAGATTGAGTAACTATAACTCTTGGAGATTCCCAAGAGAGAGGAGGAAATGACCACCAGATAGGTTTTGTTGTCCCCAAGAAAAGCATACTTCAATGTATCTGGCAAGGTTTTTAATTCAAGCTTTGGAGGCTCCACACTAGATGGAAGCCTTCTTCTCTATCGAGGGTAATTCTTCAAATTTCGGAGTCCAAGAGGTCATGCCACAAGCTTCTTCTTCATTGAGCAATGAGTAAAAATAACTTACTTCTGAAGATTCAAGAAATTTGACCTACTCAGCCATGAGAGCAACTTCCAAAGGGTCATTATATAGAAGCTTGTCCACGTGTTCTTCTATTAGAGTGTCGATGAGGCTCACTTCGTTGACATTCTCGCCATCCCCCCATTTGACTTCCCGCATTGAACACATTGACCTCCTTCTTCATATTACCGAAGGACATGTTGAGAAGATTGTTCCAACAATTAATAACCACATCTGCTATAGCTAAGAAAGGACGCCCAAGGATTACGAGAGTTTAAGTCGAAGTATCATCAGTTAGGCTTGTATTTAGAGCCACAAAGTCTACCGGATAAACGAATTGATCAACTTGCACTAGAACATCCTCTACCAACCCCCTTGGCTCCGGAACACTTCAGTTGGCTAGTTAGAGTGTAACACGGGTAGGTTTCATCTCCCTCAACCCAAGCTCTTGATATATGGAATATGAGAGCAAGTTAACACAACACCTAAATCGAGTAAAGCTTGTTCAATCCACTTCCCACCAATAGTGACAACGATCGTAGGGCTACCCGGATCTTTGTACTTCGGAGCGATACTTGTTTGGATGATTGAGCTCACTTGCTCGGTAAGGAAGATCTTCTTTTGGACATTGAGTTTACTCTTTCGAATGCACAAATCCTTTAGGAACTTTGAATACGTGGGAATTTGCTTGATTGCATCCATAAGAGGGATGTTGATCTTGACTTGCTTGAATAACTCATACAACTTTGCATTGTAATTCGGTTTAGCCAATGCCTTCGAACGTTGAGGGTAGGGTGCCAGTATTGGAGAAACTTGAGGGTCCGGAACACTCTCCTTTGCCTTCCCTTTTTCCTTATCCTTTTCATCTAGAGCCTCCTTGTTTGCCTCCTTGGGAGATTCCCCAAGTATTGGTGTGGGAGTCAAACGTTCAATTGGAGGAGGCAATAAAGTAGGATCCAGAGGCATCACCATTTGATTGTCCACCACCTTTTCACTTCGAAGAGAAATAATAGCCTTTGCTTGCTCAGAAAAAGTCATTGAAGAGCAAGCTGTAGGGAGGTATCCCCGAACAGGCAGAAATAAGGCCAAAACACACGGTACGTGGGACCATGGTATAGGTACAACAGGAACAGCCGCCGTGCAAGACGATGGTTTGCGAGGTGGACCAGTGACCAGTGACATGAGAAGTCATTGGTCCAGTAAACATGAGAAGTTATTAGACCAAGGGACTAATAAAAGAACAGTGACATGCGTAGTGGCTGGCCCAAGCAGCTTATTCGGCAATGAGAAGGCCGAACAGGAGGGGAGTTTCTAAAAAGACATTAGCCCAAGTAAACTAATAAAGGACCAGTTACATGAGAAGTGGCTGGTCCATACAGTCTGTTCGGCAATGAGACAGCCGAACAGGGAAACAACTGTTATAATAGCAGCCTAAAATGTTAAGGTGGCAGGAACGCTCTAGAAGGTTCCAGAACGGTGTTATTACATAAGAGAATAAGATCTCGAGAATATAGGATCAGGGAAAGATACCTAACGGGAATGGGATGTTCGGCCCGTTATGGAAAAGAGCCCTAAAAGGCCTAAGGTAATGAACTGATAAGGGAACGAGAATCCAAGAGATCCTTGGTTTCCTATACGAGATAGGAATCCTAGGGCAACAAGGATGCTTAGGAAGCAAGCATTTATGAATTTATAAATAAAGAGGTAAACCTGGAGGAAAAGGTACGCAATACGTTGCATTCATATTGTTCTCCTACTGATAATTATGGTTTATTTGCTGGTACGTAATACTGACTTTGGCATTGGAGGGCCTTTGCTACGAGGAGCAAAGGTGCGCTCACCCCTTGTCTATTTTGCAGATTAGGGTTCTGACGACGAACTAGGGTTCCGGTGAAGAGGCACGAGTAAGCCGCTGCAGTCCAGAGTGATCCGAAGCATCAGCTGTTTTCATCCCCCTACAATTGGCGCCGTCTGTGGGAAACAGAAGAATTCCCTGTTAAAAAGTGACCATGGAGGAAGAAAATCCAGCCACGCCTTTTAATCCAAAAAACCAGTTGGGTGGGGGAAGAGATAAGTTCCCACCAGATGCTTCGAAAAAGCCCATCGGCAGGCATGGACGGAAAACAACGAACAGAGATGATCCTTTGATATTCCGAGATGGTTCGAAGGGTGGAGAAGGCAGGACGGGCACAAACTCCATGAGAAGGAGCAAGTCCCACCGAAGAAGAAAGTCGGATTCACGAAGTATACACAACAGTGAAGATATCCTCGATAAAAAGAGGAAAGAGATCGAGGAGTACGCTCGTTTAATCAAAAAACGAGAACATGAGATTCGAGAGATACAACAGGTACGAGAACACCCAGAAGATTTTGGACTTTCACGAAGAAATTCCAGGAGTGACAGGCAGGCTCTTATAGTCCACAAAAAAGCTCCCTCACGAGGAAGAAGGAGCAGGAGCAGAAGTCCCATCCCTAGGCGATACAAAGCTTCTCCACGAAAAAGGAGGAGCAGAGGTAAGAGTCCAACACCAGAAAGGCGAAGGGCTCCTTCACGAAAAAGAAGGAGCAAAAACCAAAATTTCACCCCCGAAGAGGAGGAGACCAGAAAGCATCACCGGGATAGGTACGAGAGGCCTGATGCTGATTGGGGCAAAGCTACTACTCACAAAACAAAGGAACTTGAAGACGGGACAATGACTGCATGAGAAGCAGCACGAAAGGCCCTAAGTAATATAACAGCCTCCCCTTTTGCAAGGAGGCTACAAGAGGCTAGGTCGCCGAGCAAAGTCAAGCATGGTACGTTCATACTCTACGAGACAAACTCAGACCTCGTAGCTCACATACAGCACTATCAACAGGCCATGTTCATGCACGATGGAGATGACGCCATCATGTGTAAGATGTTCCTTTCAAGTTTGGGGAAAGTGGCTCTATCTTCGTTCCACAAACTAGGCCCACTCTTCATTCGAGGATGGAGGCAGTTGGCTGAAGAATTCACTGCTCGGTTCTTGACAAGTATGAGGGCCCCAAAGATGTTTGAAAGTCTTTCCACCATGAAACAGGCAGAAGGTGAGCCGATTAGAGATTATGCGAAGAAGTACTGGGAAACTTTCAACGAGATTGAAAGTTGCAGTGAAGAGTATGCCATTGCTACCTTCAAGACTGCTTTACCTGTTCGGAGAGAGCTACGACATTCATTGAATAAGCATCCGGTAGGAACATTGGCCAAACTGATGGAACGAATATAGCAACATGCCAGGATTGAGGATGACATACTTCGGGAGGACGGTAAGATCGGAGCCGAAAAGCCAAAGGCGCCTGTTAAGAAGGTGGATAAGCCAGAACCAAAAACTTACAGGGAGAGAAAATAGTACGGGTAGGCAAAGAAAGAGCCATATAAAGATAAGCAAGCTCTTGACCCCAAGTCTTTCTTTTCAATAAACACGGTTTGGAAAGAACCCATCTATAGGATTCTTTATCGAATAAAGAATCAGCCTTACGTCAAGTGGCCTCCAAGTCTAGGTGGGAATAAAGATGCAAAACGTGCTATGAATCAACATTGCAGCTATCACAAGGACTAAGGCCACATGACAGAAGATTGTAAGATGTATAAGAAGCATCTTGATGATTTGGTCTCTCGTGGCTACCTCAAAAAATTTATCCAGGAGGACCCAAAAGATAAAGGGGACGCTTTGGAGATGGATTACGAATAGAATCCTAAGGGGATAATCCATATGATACATGGATTAGCCACGCCTTATACGAGAAACAAGGTTAGGCTACTCCAGAGGCAAATTAAGCACGATCAGCACGTTATGTGGCTATGAAAGAAAAGAGGCCGAGAAGATGACATATGCAACGAGAACATAGTTTTTATAGACGAAGATTTGGAGAAGTTCAAATGCCCCATAACGACGCTTTGGTTATAACCCTACGAATTCGGGAATACGATATTGAGAGAATTCTAGTAGATTCAGGGAGTTGTACAGAAGTAATGTACTATGATGCGTTCAAGAAATTGGGTCTGGCCCAGAAAGACTTAAAGCAATCCACAACACCCTTGGTCGGGTTTGGTGTCGGTGCCGTCTGGCCCCTTAGGAAAATAATGTTGCCTTTTCGGGCTGGATCAGTGGTCTTAAGGACAGATTTTCTAGTTGTAGATGTTCCTTCTTCCTATAATACGATTGTAAGAAGGACCTGGTTGCACAAGATGAGAGCTGTATCCTTAACTTATCACCAGTTGGTGAAGTTCTCAGGATCTAATGGAGTCGAAAAAATTAAAGGCAATCAAAAAGTGGCCAAACAGTGTTTTATTTCCATCATTAAAAAAGCCCCAAAGGCCCATCATGTGCACACACTAGAAGTACCGAATCAACCGACTATCGAGGATGTCGGAAGAAGCCCAACAGAAAAAGTGGTTGAAGGTCTAAAGAAAATACAGATCAACGAGACTGAACCTGAAAGGTATTTTTTAATTGGGGAAAAATTGCCAACAGGCGAAGAGGCCGAGTTGGTGAGCTCCTTAAAGGATCATGTTGACCTATTTGCTTGGATACTAGAAGAGATGCCCGGAGTAGATGCAGGTGTGATCTGCCACCACTTGAACATTGATCTACAACATAAACCAGTCATTTAGAAAAAGAGAAGGGCAGGTGTACAACATGTTGATGCTGTAATAGAAGAGGTAGATCGTTTGTTGGAAGCCAAAGCAATACAAGAAGTTTATTTCCCAGAGTGGTTATCCAACACCGTGGTTGTGAAAAAGAAGAATGGGAAGTGGCGTGTCTGTGTAGACTTCACAGACCTAAACAAGGCATGTCCAAAAGATAGTTTTCCTCTTCTAAGGATAGACCAATTGGTTGACGCAACTGCTGGATACAAGCGCATGAGATTCCTCGACGCATATTGAGGATATCATCAGATTGCTATGTTTGGGCCTGATCAAGAGAAAACTTTTTTCATTACACCACAAGGGTTGTACTGTTATAGTATCATGCCCTTTGGACTGAGGAACGCAGGGGTAACATATCAAAGACTGGCAACCATCTTGTTCAGAAAGCTGCTTGGCAAGACTATGGAGGTATACATAGACGATATGGTGGTGAAGAGTGAAGCCAGACAGGGACACATAGCGAATTTGAAAGAGGCTTTCGGAATCCTGAGGGAATACAAACTAAAGCTCAACACCTCGAAGTGCGTTTGGAGTTGGTTCCGGGAAGTTCCTAGGCCATTTAGTGACCATGAGAGGGATTAAGGCCAATCCTGACCAAATTGCAGCCTTGCAAAGGCTACAAAGTCTCAAAACCACAAAGGAAGTCTAGAGGTTGACTGGAATGGCGGCAGCACTCAATAGAGTTATCAGCAGATCAAGTGATAAGCGCAGACCTTTTTTTTCAGTTATTGAAAAAGAGGGAAGGATTCGAATGGGGAGCAGAGTGCGAGCAAGCCTTCTAGGACCCGAAGAAGTACCAGGCAGGTGAGGCTTTAGTTTTGTATTTGGCTGTTTCTGAACATGCTGTAAGTGCAGTCCTGTTAAGGGATATGGGATCCGAGCAAATCCCTATTTACTATGTCAGCAAAACGTTGTTAGACGCAGAAACGAGATATCTACCCTCGAGAAGCTTGTCCTGGCATTAAGGACAGCCACAATGAAATTGCCACATTATTTCCAAAGCCACAAGGTTGTGGTTTATACTGAGTTCTAGTTGAAATCACTGTTACGAAAAGCAGACTTCTTGGGAAGAATCTCAACATGGTCCATCGAGTTAAGCCAATACGACATTGATTATCAGCCACGAGCAGCAATCAAAGGCCAAGTGCTGGCAGATTTTGTGGCTGAGTTTTCACCTGCATTGGCACCCCTGCCTCTTACGAGAAAGGAGCAGGTGACTGGGACACCAGCCATCGAGAACAAAGTATCAGCCAAACAGGATCCCATGGAATGGAAGTTGTTTGTTGACGAATCAGCATGTAATACTGGTTCAGGAATAGGGGTTGTGCTTTTCCCTCCTGAAGGAGTAATGATTGAACTGTCTGTTCGGCTTGGTTTCAGTGCATTGAATAACGTGGCGGAATACAAGGCACTTTTAGCTGGATTGAGGAGTACAAGAACTTTGAAAGTAAAACAAGTCAGGGTGTATTGTGATTCACAGCTCGTGGTTAATCAACTGTCCGGAGAATACCAAGCCCGGAATGAGAAGATGGTAGCGTATGTGGAAGCAGGCAAAGATTTACTTGATACCTTCGAAAATGTTCACATTGTACAGATAAGCTCTGGACAGAAAGCTCATGCCGATTCTTTGGCTTGGTTGGCTTCAGCTGTTCCAATAGAACTCAAACGGAAGGTAGCAGTGTAGGGAGGTCTTCCCGAACAGGTACAATTAGTCACCAAACACGTGATGTACAAGAGCACGTGGTAGGTGTGACAGGGCTTATCGCCGGGCAGTGCGGTGAACGGCGAAGTGGACCAGTGCCATGAGAAGTCATTGATCCAGGCTGTCAGTTCGGCTGATGAGGACAAAAGACATGTGAAGTCATTTGTCCAAATATAACGATGAGGACCAATTGAATGTGAGGTCATTGGTCCATGTGGACTGTTCGGCGATGAGATAGCCGAACAGGGAAATAAGTCATCCTAAATCGTGAGGCGGCAAGAATGGTCTAGAAGGTTCCAGAACAGTGATATTCCGTAAAAGGATGAGATCCCTAGTATATAGGATCATAGCAAGACACCCAACGTGAATGAGATATTCGGGTGATTACGGGAAAGAGTCCCGAAAGGACTAAGCTATTATACCAATAAGGGAATGAGAATCCAAAGGATACTAGGTTTCCTATACGAGATAGGAATCTTAGGGTAACAAGGATACTTGGGTAGCAAGCATCCGTGAATCTATAAATATGAGGTAAACCTGGAGGTAAAAGGTATGCAATTCGTAGCATTCATATTGTTCACTTACCCATAATTAGGGTTTGTTACCAGTACGTGATACTAACTTAGGCATCGGAGGGCCTTTGCCACGAGAAGCAAAGGTGCACTCACCCTTTATCTGTTTTGCAAATTAGGGTTCCGACGACGAACTAGGGTTCCGGTGAAGAGGCACGAGTAGCCGTTGCATATTGATGTTGTTCTGAGCATCAATTGTTTTCATCCCCCTACAATTGGCGCAGTCTGTGGGAAACGAGAAAATTCCCTAAAAAACAACCATGGTGGGAGAAGATCCAATCACACCATTTGATCTAAAGAACCAATTGGGTGGGGGAGGAGATAGGTCCCCACCAGGTGCTCCGAAAAAGCCCACTGGTGGACATAGCAGAAAAACCACGAGCAGAGATATCCCCAGAGAAAAAGGGGACAGAACTGCCTCGGGCTCCACGAGAAGGAGTAAGTCACGCCGAGCAAAAGAGTCAATAGCGTACTTGCGAAATATACATAGTAGCAAAGATATCCTCGACAGAAAGAGGAAGGAAATTGAAGGATATGCTCATTTAATTAAAAAATGAGAATATCAGATACGGGAGTTACAGCGGGTACGAGATCACCCAGAAGATTCCAGACTTTCACGAAGAAATTCCGGAGAAGACAGACAGGCCCTATTAATCCATAAAAAGACTCATTCATGAGAAAGAAGGAGCAGCAGCAAGAGTCCTATCATGAGACGATATGAAGCTTCTCCACAAAAAAAGGAGAAGCAAAAGTAAAGACCGAGCACCTGAAAGGCGAAAGGCTTCTTCATGAAAAAGAAGGAGCAGAGAGCAAAGTTCTACATCCAAGGAAGAAGAAACAAGGAAGTGTCACCGTGATAGGTACGAGAGGCCTGATGCTGACTCGGCCAAAGTTATGGCTCACAAGACGAAGGAAATCGAGGATGGGACGGTGACTGCACGAGAACCAGCACGGAAGGCCCTGAGTAACATTGCAGCCTCCCCTTTTGCAAGAAGGCTATAGGAGGCTAGGTTGCCGAGCAGAGTGAAGCACGGAACGTTCTCGCTTTACGAGACAAACGCGGATCCTGTGGCTCACATACAGCACTATCAGCAAGCTATGTTCATGCGTGAAGGGGATGAAGCCATCTTATGCAAAATGTTCCCTTCAAGTCTTGGCAAGGTGGCTTTGTCTTGGTTTCATAAACTGGCACCACGATCCATCCGAGGATGGAGTCAGTTGGCTGAGGAATTCACTGTCCGTTTCTTGACAAGCAGAAAAGCCCCAAAAATGTTTGAAAGCCTTTCCACCATGAAGCAGACAGAAAACGAGCCGATCAGGGATTATGCAAAGAAGTACTGGGAAACTTTCAACGAGATTGAAAGTTGCAGTGAGGAACATGCCATTGCAACCTTTAAGACTGGTTTACCTGTTCGGGGAGAGCTGCATCGCTCATTAAATAAACATCCGATAGCCACATTAGCTAAACTAATGGAACGGATAGAGCAACACGCTAGAATGGAGGATGACATACTCCGCGAGGATGGCAGGATTGTTGCTGAACAGCACAAGGCACCTATCAAAAAGGTGGGTAAGCGAGAGCCCAAGACTTACAAAGAGAGAAAGGAGTATGGGCAGGCTAAGAAAGAGCCGTACAAGGATAAGCAAGCTCCTGACACCAAATCTTTCTTTTTATCACTACGGTTTGGAAGGAACCAATTTATAGGATTCTTTATCGAATAAAGAATCAGCCATACTTCAAGTGGCCCCCAAGTCTAGGCGGAGATAAGGACGCAAAACGTGTTACAAATCAGCACTGCAGCTATCATAAAGATTGGGGCCACATGACTGAAGATTGTGAGATGTATAAAAGACACCTGGACGATTTGGTCTCTCGGGGCTATATCAAGGAATTTATCCAAGAAGATCCCAAGGATTAAGGGAAAGTGTAACGCCCCCAAAATCAGGGTACGTTAAATAAACATTTTATTATCAAAATGAAGCGAGTCCAGCTCGTTATTACGTCATAACTCTCGTAAGAGCTTTTTGAAATACAAAATAGGACAACAAAAGGAAACTAGGGTTCCTACTCTACGGCTCCTCTTGTTTCTTCATCCTAGCCAGCTCCTCAGCTCCGGACGCCTCCAAGTGAACGGTCCATCTTGATCATCTACAAGGTCTGACACATTATACCAGCGTCGCCACCGATATAATATGTCAGGGTCACCAAAAAGGCAACACCGTGAGCTACAACGCTCAATAGGAAATTCTTACCCACCAACCGTACAACTAACAATCACATATTCAAATTCGTTTAATCATCTACCGTTGGTGTCCAAGGTTTCAGAGTTTCTCCTACGCGACTCATCGTAGACCGTGTCAATCATTTTCACTTACAAAACATCTTTTCAAAAACATTTGCATTGGCTCCGTACCGCGGATAACCAAGCCTTTCAAAAAAAAAATCTTTAGCATTGGCTCCGTACCGCGGATAACCAAGCCATACACACCCAACCTCGGTTCCGCCGTTCCGGGTTCCCGAGTATCCTCACAATGGTTCCGCCGCACCGGGTTCCCATTGGCACACAATGCATTGGCTCCTCTCCACGGATAACCAAGCTATACCTCACCATGGTTCCGCTGCTCCGGGTTCCCATGGGAACGCACAATGGTTCCGCCGCTCCGGGTTCCCATTGGCACACACCCTCACAATGGTTCCGCTGCTCCGGTTTCCCATTGGAACACACACACACCTCACACAACGGGCAAGTCCGGCCACATTGCGGTTTCCAAAACAATTCAACCTTTTCAAACACACCCTAGGTGTCATGTTTCTACTTTCTCGATTCTCGTGTCTCGTTACATGCAAAGACTCCGTGGTAGGACATATCACATACGTAAACAACAAATCATTCATCGTAATCCAACAAGATCATCCAACTCTATAATATGTCACAAGTAACTCAAGCAACTCACATAAGCATGCTCATAATCATTTTCAAGATCAAAACACAAATACTTGAAATGGAAAGTAAATAAAGATAACTCACTTTAAAATGGACGAATACGAGATCTTACATATACATAGGAATAGGGTAAGAGTATCCTACCTTGATCCGAAACTAGTCGGGGCCGAATAAGCTAGGTGGAATTCCTCGCGAATCTGGACCGAACTTCGGACGGCAGTAACTCGGTCAATTTTTGGCCGAATAGAGTCATTCTTGGGTCGAGAACGAAGATCTCTAAACCCTCTACAACTCTCGAGAAGGAAGTTAATCCTAGAAACGAACCTAGGTTGGAGAAAAATGGGGATGAAGGAGAAGACAGTAAGCTGTCCAGAAAATGGAAATCCAGAAATTTTACTGAACTTCGGATGGCAATATCTTGGTCATTTCTTAACCGATTGGGGTGATTCTTGAGCCTAACTTCAAGGTTTCAAAGTGCTCTACAACTTTCTAGAAGGAAGTTGATCCTAAAAACTACTCTAGGAAGGAGAAAATGGGGAATTTCCGACGGGACAGTGGCTGCCCAGAAAATCAGAAATGGTTTCTAGAGAGAAGGAAGAGCAAATGCTTGAGGTGTGCTTTGAAAGGCTTGGAATGGCCTTCTATTTATAGGCAAGAGCTTGGCCCTCTCCTCTCTCTCTCTCTAAGTCTCACCTTGACACTTGGCAAGAGATCAAGGAAGATCAATACAAAAATCCTAGGGTTGCATGGCTATTGTGTACCATGGTGAGATTCTTGAATCCAATGGATGGTTGAGATGGAAATGGTACATGATCAAAGGGTCAAGAAGTTGCAAGGTGTTCAAAGAAGTACATCTAATCAAATCCAACTTTTAAGCACAAATCAAGGAAAATCCTAGGTTTGCATGGCTAGGTTTGTACCAAGAATTGATCTTGGATCAATTGGATGGCTAGGATTGATCCTTGGTGGGCAAGAAAGAGATTGGTACAAGATCTAAGGGTTCAAACAAGTGCAAGGTGTTCAAAGGAGTACAATGGAGTTTAATTCTTTGCTTGGAAGAGAAAAATCTCCAAGATTGGATGCACAATGGAAGATCAAAGGCAAGTACCAATCAAATCTCTCTCCCTCTCTCCTCTCCCAACCGGCCCTCTCTCTCTCTCTCTCTC
>BPLS01000152.1:2054341-2146918 GCA_019656275.1 Rhododendron kiyosumense | reverse complement strand
GAGGGGAGGAAGATGATCGTATTGAACCCCCCCAGTTGATGCCACCCTACTAGCAGCACCACGTCCCCGTGTGGACACAGTGAGAAGGGTGCTAAGGTTAACAGGTTGGCGAGTCATCGTACCTGGGTTTGTTGGAGATTGAGAATAGCCAGAAGAAGATGATTGGCTGGTAACACAAAGGGGAATGGTTTGTTCGGATTGTTGTTCAGTGATGACTTGTCTCCGTTCCGATCTCCTGAGTACCACACGTGTCAGAGGTACGCCTTCAGGAAGTGGAACTTCACCTGGCTGCCCGGCAAGGGTAACTCCAGCTTGCAGTCTCGAACTCCGCGGTTGGGGAGCAGTTGAGGTTGAGGCCTCGCTGGTGCTCGGGTTGGCTAATCTTCTGTCGATAAACCCTTTGTAAGCTGGGTCGTAACCTAGTAGGATGTTGGCGTCCCTTCCCCGACTAGCTGATGGGGTACCAGGTTCACCCCTATACCTTAAGATCCTGTTGATCTCCGCTGTTCAGACTTAAATGGGCTCTACTCTGGGCCACTTATTGGCGTTATCCGCTGTAGAATATGAGTGCAGAAATATTTTAGAAATATTAAAGGACTACAAGAAAGCAGTTAAAACAAGAAATTACAAAGCAAATGAGGAGCATACGTGGGTAACCCCATATGTGGGGACAGTGGAAACCCACCACTTGGCCGTCTTCCCCCATCGGCTCGAAAGCTCCAGTGACATAGAGAAAATCTATTTCATGGTCGTGAGAAGAATCTGGCAGGTTAAGCACGAGGCGCTTTTCTGCTTTTCTTACTTTGAAATAATAGGTGTTGTACTCGGGGTTTAAAACAATGCTATACCACTATTGACTATCCCAAATTCCTAAATTAGTGCCTAGAATCCTGTTAAGGGCTGCGACGCCCATTACGAGTCGAAAGAAATTGGTAGACACTTGCATAGGAGTAAAACGGTACCAGTTTAAAACGTGACGGAGCAAAAGATCTAGGGGGAAGCGAACCCCGCCCTCAACAATAGCAACAATTGGGATACACATTCGATCCCAAGACCCATCATCCCTGTCTGCATCTAAAGGAGCGAGTTCAAGACCCACATTATCAGGGATATTGTACTCGGTCCTAAAGGCCGCCATGGCAGCGGGGGTATCGCACAATTTCCTAAATTTGCCAGGTTTAGGGCCGTTATCGCCCTCGTCCGCCATAAGGTATACTAAGATCGAAAGGATTCGGAAATGGCAAAGGGTGAAACCCTAGAGAAGCAGGTAAAACTGAGAACAGAATCTCATAGTGAAACACAAGAAAGGAATGAGAAACTTACGGAAGTGTTTGCGGCGGTTGCTTGAGGTGCAATCACGTTGCAGACGGCGGCGATGGCGGAACAAAGGAAAGGAAGCTCTCGCCTGTTTGTAAAGAGAGAAAGAGGGGATTCGAATTCTTTGGAAAACCCGAGAAAACCCCTTTTTGGAGTTTAAAAAGGGAAAAGGACGGAAACGAAACGTCTTCTCTTACGTCATTACAAGAAAGGTAACGAGAGTTGGGGATTGAACGAGTGCCATGCTAACGACGTTTGGTTAAAAACGTCAGTTCAAATTTAATGTAAGGCATACGAAACACGCCACGTGGAGTCACTACCCCGAAACGGTATAATGACAAAGCCGCCAAAAGCATCAATGAGTATTAATACAATGACTGCCCGGGATTAGATGAGTTTGGTCTAAAACGTTTGTTTCTAAAAGCCTCACCCATTGCCCCCGAACAAGTGGCAAATAGGTAAAGCTGGGCAGAGCAATTGTAGGGAGGTATTCCCGAACAGGTACAATTAGTCACCAAACACGTGATGTACAGGAGCACGTGGTAGGTGTGATAGGGCTTATCGCTAGGCAGTGCGGTGAACGGCGAAGTGGACCAGTGACATGGGAAGTCATTGATCCAGGTAGTCCGTTTGGCTGATGAGGACAAAAGACATGTGAAGTCATTTGTCCAAATATAACGATGAGGACCAGTTGCATGTGAGGTCATTGGTCCATGTGGACTATTCGGCGATGAGATAGCCGAACAGGGAAATAAGTCGTCCTAAATCGTGAGGCGGCAAGAATGGTCTAGAAGGTTCCGGAACAGTGATATTCCGTAAAGGGATGAGATCCCGAGTATATAGGATCATAGCAAGACACCCAACGTGAATGGCATATTCGGGTGATTACGGGAAAGAGTCCCGAAAGGACTAAACTATTATACCAATAAGGGAACGAGAATCCAAATGATACTAGGTTTCCTATACGAGATAGGAATCCTAGGATAACAAGGATACTTGGGTAGCAAGCATCCGTGAATCTATAAATATGAGGTAAACCTGGAGGTAAAAGGTATGCAATTCTTAGCATTCATATTGTTCTCCTACCGATAATTAGGGTTTGTTACCAGTACGTAATACTAACTTAGGCATCAGAGGGCCTTTGCCACGAGAGGCAAAGGTGCACTCACCCTTTGTCTGTTTCGCAAATTAGGGTTCCGACGATGAACTAGGGTTCCGGTGAAGAGGCACGAGTAACCGTTGCATATTGGTGTTGTTCTGAGCATCAATTGTTTTCATCCCCCTACAAGCAGTTGAGTATCTGACGGAGCTAAGTGTAACGCCCTGAATTTTGGGTACGTTAAATAAAACATTTTATTATAAAAACGAAGCGAGTCCAGCTCGTTATTACATCATAAACCTTACAAAAGTACTTTTATTCAAATAACAGAGGGATCTAGGGTTCCTAACTACAGTTCTTCTTGCTTCTCTATTCTAGCCAGCTCCTTGGCTCCGAACGCCTCCAAAGTGAATAGTTCGTCCTGTTCGTCTATCAAATCTGACATATTATACCGGCGTCGCCGCCCATATAATATGCCAGGGTCACCACAAGGCAACACCATGAGCTACGAAGGCTCAGTAGTAAAATCCTACTTACTAATCCTTAACTTATGAACCAATATCATAATAAAACGTCGATTTCCACATGATACGTATATAAGCAGTAACAAAAGGCAAAAGCAATATCATATCCACATTCATTTTGTAACTATCGTCGGTGTCCAAGATCCTCGAAGTTCTTCCTACGTAACCCATCGTAGACCGTGTTGTTTTTACTACCTTTCTTTTCCAAAGTCTCCTTTTTAACTCACCCAATCTCGGTTCCGCCGCGCCGGGTTCCCGAGCATCCTCACAACGGTTCCGCCGCGCCGGGTTCCCGTTGGCACACAAAACTTGCATTGGCTCTTCTCCACGGATAACCAAGCCATATTACCAACAAGGCTACCACGTCCGGCCCTATTGGCAATCTTCACAAAGGGCTACCAAGTCCGGCCACATTGTGGTTTTCACAACTCACGCAATGGGCTACCAAGTCCGGCCACATTACGAGTTTTCATTCACACAACGGGCTACCAAGTCCGGCCACGTTGCGGTTTTCACAATCCACACGATGGGCTACCAAGTCCGGCCACATCGCGGTTTCAAAACACATCTCTCTTTAAACACACCCTAGGTGCCATGTTTCTAACTTCCTCGGTTTTCGTGTCACGTTCTCATGCAAGACTCCACGTGTAAGACTTTACATATCAACATGCATTTCATTCCAACAAGATCATCCAACTCTATAATATATCGCAAGTAATACAAGCTATCTATGCATGCTCATAACCGTCGTAAAGATCAAAATACGAATACTTACGTTCAAATGTGAATTTATCTTTCTTTGGAATTAAATCTTCTTCCTTTTTGGAAAGTTTAAAAGAACTTATGTTTTTGAAACGATACTAGAGTTAGAAGGGTAAGATTAAACTACCTTGATCCGAAACTAGTCGGGGCCGAATAAGCAAGTTGAAAAATTCTACGGCGGTGAAACTTCCGAATCTGGACCGAATTTCGGACGGCAGTAACTCGGTCAATCTTTGGCCGAATAGAGTCGTTCTTGGGTCGAAATCGAAGATCTCGAAACCCTCTACAACTCTCGTGAAGGAAGTTAATCCTAGAAACTACTTTAGGTTGGAGAAAAACGGGGATAAAGGAAGTGACAGTAAGCTGTCTGGAAATGAAAATCCAGAATTTTCACTGAACTTTGGAGGACAATAACTTTGTCATTTCTTAACCGATTAGGGTGGTTTCTGGGTCTAACTTGAAGGTTTTGAAGTGCTCTATAACTTTCTAGAAGGAAGTTGATCCTAAAAACTACTCTAAACAGGAGAAAACTGGGGATTTCCGAAGGGACAGTAGGCTGCCCAGAAAATCAGAAATGGTTTTCTAGAGAGAAGGAAGAGCAAATGCTTGAGGTGTGAGTTCAAAGCATGAGAATGGCCTTCTATTTATAGGCAAGAGCTTGGCTCTCTCCTCTCTCTCTCTCTAAGTCTCACCTTGACACTTGGCATGAATCTTGGAAGATCAAAGGCAATCCTAGGCTTGCATGGCTATTTTTGTACCAAGGATTTGATCTTGGATCAATTGAATGGTGGATATCAGATTGGTACAAGATCCAAGGGTCTAACAATTGCAAGGTGTACAAAAGAGTACAATGGAGGTTAATGGAGAGTTAGTTACTTAGTTAGGAAGATAGATACACCAAGGATTTGAAAGATCAAGAAGATCATGGGAGGTACAACCAATCTTCCTTCCTTCCTCTTTCTTCCTTCCTTCCTCTCTCTCTCTCTCTCTCCGGCCTCTCTCTCCTCTCTCTCTCTCGGTTTTCTCTCTCTCTCTCTCTCAAGTACTAGTACATACATATATATATATATATATAACATGCAAGAATACAAGTAAAATATAGTACTTTTGGTACTTTGAGATCAAAAGATTTAAGGGCAAGATTTTCCCATTAACTAATCAATAGGCACATGTGTACAATCCTAGTTAAACAATCACCAAGTACTAGTATATATATATACACATATGTACCCAATGATCTAGGAAGATCAAAACCCTAATAGAAAATAAGTAAAAAGGGTACTTATGAAATCTTAGGATTTTAAAGGCTAAGTACTTTCCAATTAAAATAATGGGTACTTGACACATGGGGATACTAATTTAATAACCCATGTGCTTGGGTGGAAGAACAACCTATTACCCAATGGGTAATAAATCCCCTAACTTCTTTTGCCCAATGGACAATAGTTATTAGGTAACTTTTATATTAAAATAATTGGTATTTTGGCACATGGGGTAAAAAAAAAAATTAAATTAATAATCCCATGTACTAGGTGAAAGACTTAACCTTTTACCCACTGGATAATAATCCTCCTAGCTCTTATTGTCCAATGGACAATAGTTACTAGGGAACTTTTAATATTAAAATAATCAAAAAGGTTCTTTAAAGTAATCAAAAAGTTACTTTTTAATAAAGACTAGTACTTTAACCAAGTAAACATTTAATATAAACAAATGGGGTTCTATTATCCAATGGATAATAGTTTTCCTAATATTTATTGTCCAATGGATAAAGATTAAAACCAAAATAATTAAATGGAAAAGAATACTAAATTCTTAGTCTAGGGTTCAAAAGGTTCAAAAGTTTTACGAGGGGCAAAACGGTCATTTTGTGGTTAGGGAAAAGTAACTAGATGGCTTGCTAGCTTGGTTTCTCCAACAAGTTGGTTAGAAACTAACTAAGCTTGCCAAATGGGCTAAAGTGCAAGAAATCAAAATTTGAAGGGCTAAAACGTAATTTCATCAAGTTATAGAAATTTAAAAGTAAATCGAAGCAATTACAAGTAATCGATAAAAATTCAAATATTTAACGAAATTTTTAACGACCAAAAATCAGGGTCGTTACACTAAGCATTGGGAGGAGTGTGGAGTTGGTCTTAGACGTGAACCAAGGACCAAGTTGGATGGGCCCGATTGTGAGGTTTTTACAAGATGAAATGCTCCCCATTGATAAAAAGGAAGCTTATAAAATTAAAACCAAATCTGCCAGGTATTGGCTGTCTCCAAAGGGTAAGTTATCTAGAAAATCCTTCACAGGCCCATACTTACTTTGTGTGCACCCCGAAATGGTGCAGAAATTTCTCCACGAAATCCACGAGGGAACATATGGGAGTCATACTGGAGGCAGATCCATTGCCCACCGAGCAATTACCCAAGGTTATTGGTGGCCACATATGTAAGAAGATGCAAAGGTATATGTAAAAATCTGTGAGAAGTGTCAAAAATTCTCACCGATGATTCGAACACCAGCAGAAGATTTGGTGCCATTGACAAGTCCTTGGCCATTTTGCTCAATGGGGAATGGACATCGTGGGTCAACTCCACAAGGCAACTGGCAACAGGAAGTTCCTGTTGGTGACAACAGACTATTTCACCAAGTGGATTGAGGCCGAGTCGTTGGCTAAAATCACTTAACCTATGATAGAAAGGTTCATGTGGAAGAGTATTATTACTCGATTTGGGGTCCCTTATTCATTGATTTTTGATAATGGGTCCCAGTTTTAGAAAAAATTCAAAGCTTTCTGTGCTCAATACGGCATAAGAAATTATTACTCAACCAAGCCTACCCTCAGAGTAACGGGCAGGCAGAAGCATCCAACAAGACCATCCTTGACGGGATCAAGAAGAGGTTGGACAAGGCAAAGGAGAAATGGTCCGACGAATTGCCACTTATCTTCTGGGCCCACCGAACAACTCTTAGGAGGTCTACGGGAGAGACCCCCTATTCATTAGCATATGGTACAGAAGCAGTCATACCCCTAGAAGTTGGCCTTCCAACCAACAGGACTGCTTTGGTTAAGAGTGGGGGCAATGACAGGGCCCTCGAAATTAAGCTTGATCTCGCTGAGGAGAGGAGGGAAAGGGCCCTAGTGCATCTGGCTTCTTACCAAGAACAACTAATGAAGAGTTACAACAAAAACGTCCACCCTCGAGAGTTTGGTGTTGGGGACCTTGTACTTCGAAAAGTGCTCGGTAATACCAAGGTGGCCAACGAGGGCAAGTTGGGGGCCAATTGGGAAGGCCCATATCAAGTAACCGAGATTGTGGGCATAGGGGCTTTTAGATTGGCCGATCTGGATGGAAATCCAGTGCCAAGGCCTTGGAACGTTCATAATCTTCGAAAATTCTTTGTTTAAAAGAATTTAGTTTTTTGATTTTATTCTGTTTAGAATATACTACGTGATTGTGTGGGAATTACGAATAAAATTTCCTTGTTGCTTATTTTCATTGATTAGTTGCAAGGGGTACGAATAATGCCCCCTTGAGTTCAAGCTTAATTTGCAGACACGAAATAGGTACAAACACAAAGTAAGTAGGATCGCAAAGAGAGAATATAAGACACAGGATTATAAGAAGACATTGATATTATTGCTTACTGGCTTAAGTCTGGTTTTTACAATGAGGGGAACCCTCCCTTTTATAGGCGGGGGAGAGGTTAATAGTACAACGTTACACGTCACTCATTACATCATCGTATATAATTGGTGGCATCCTAAAAGTTACTCCTGACAACTAAAGTACTATACAAGTTACTATTACTAGTCTACCTACGTAGACTTTCTTGCAACAAAGGCTAATAATTAACCTACCTATATTATTACACTGGGGACAGTACACACCAACAATACCTGCCAATTATATGCCTTACAAACAGTATTTACTAATAATTTCACCCTCTCTGGAAAAGAAGACAACACTTTATATTACATTACAAAAGAGACAGCTGGCCTGAAAAGTTATTCAGGTTTATCCGATCCACTGCTTTCAGAAGAGTCTGCAGTCAAGTAATATTGTTCCAAAAGGTAGCGAATATTTTGGCACCATTCTTCAGGATAAGTATCATTGAATTTCCAGTTTGCAGATTCATAATGGAGGAGAGATAAGGGAACTTCTGCAGGTGTCAAGCCGTTGAGTGAACACATCGTTTGAGTCATGACCAGATAATTTCCATTGTGGATCTCGATGCCTGGGGCCTCTTGATATGCTGAAAGGAACATAGTGTGATACTCCTTTCGCCAAGTGAGAGAACCATCTGGATTAGGAAGACATCAGTCGTTGCGATTTGTCCAAAAAGCAAATTGGAGGTCTTCGTTTGGACCGATGGGGACTTGTCTGATCTGCTGTTGCCAGAATGGTATGTTGCCAAAAAGTAAGAGAAATTTCAAAAAGAAATCCTCTGGGGGTTGAACTAGATTGAATGCTGCACGGGCAAGATACACCAAGGCTGCTGATTTATTGAAACTGACGCTTATAGTATACACATCAACTAAATACCACAAGAGAAGGTAGGCTTCTAGTTTGAAATAAAAGACATTATAGTAAGACACTTCAAACTGGGTGAGAAAGGGATAAACAGGATGGAAAGGTAGACCTTTTAGAGGACCTTCATCAAGACCATATTTGAAAATACAGAGATGTTGAAGGTTTTGACACATTTGGATGCATCTAGAAAGAAGGGTTAACTCCAAAAGGTGACACTGAAGGTGGATAGGAAGATTAACTGGGTGGAAACAAGAAATCATGGGAAAACAACCAGGGACAAACGAATGGGTTTTTGTTTTGGAAAACTGGTTGATTTCTTTCTTGAGTTTGGACAGAAAATCTGGAAGGACATTAGTTTTTCCTTTTATATGGATAGCATCAAAACTCCAATTAGAAAACCAATTTGCCCATCTGAGTAACTGTGCCTTTGGAAAGTGCTTATGTTTGAACTTGAGCATGCTGGGGAAACTCATCATATCAGTCTCAATAAGAAAATGATGACCGATTAGCTGTGCCTTTGGAAGCTGCTTCTGTTTGAACTTGAGCATGCTGGAGAAACTCATCATATCAGTCTCAATGAGAAAATGATGACCGATTAGATGAAATCAAACTTCTCAATGCTCCTTTTGATTGCCAAAATTTCTTTGTAAGTAGAGTGGTAATGAAGTTCTGCTGGAGAGAAAGCACCACTCTTGTATCCATAAATTCTATGCTTCTGTTCTGAATTTTCTTCCAAAAGAACTGCTCCCCAATATAGATCAGAGGCATCTATCTGGAGAACTCTTTTCCCATCTGAAGGTATGGTTAGTGAAAGAAGGGTTTTGGATATGGCTTTGAGGTCTGTGACAGCTTTTGTACAATGGGTTGACCAAGGAGGAGGGTTTTCTTTAGTAGAGCTGAAAGAGGAGTACGGTATTGGGCAAGGTTGGGGATGAAATCAGCCATATAGTTAACAATTCTAAGGAACTGTTGAACTTGTTTGACTGTGAGATTTTCATCTGGAAAATGGTCAAGTTGAGAGGCTATATGTGGCTAGAGGAGATATTGACCTTTAGAGATATGCATCCCTAAAAAATCAATTTCTGGTTGAGCAAGAAGCATCTTTTTCTCTGAGAGCATAATACCATGGGTTTGGACTAGAGAGTGAAAAGATTGTAGTAAAACTGCATGAGACTCAATATCTGGGGAGAAGAGGAGGATATCGTCAATATAGACAAGGGCTGAAGACAGAATGGAAGCAAATATCCGAATCATGGCCTTTTGAAACAAAGATGGAGCTGTTTTTAATCCAAAAGGCATGACTGACCACTGGAAGTGGTGATCTGGAATGCAGAAACCAGTCTTGGGACGATCATCTGGATGGATACCTAGTTGCTAGAAACCTGCTTTTAAGTCAAACTTAGAGAAAATTTGAGCTTTAGGCAAGTTTGCAAAAAGAACACTTCGCTGAGGAAGAGGGAACTTGTTATCCTACAAAAAATGATTAAGAGGCTGGTAATTGATAACCAGGCGAAGCTTTCCTCTTATCTGATCTGTCCTTTTGTTGACATAAAATGCTTCACATGCCTACTGAGAGGTTGTGGGCTCGATCAATCCTTCTGACTGGAGTTGCTGGAGTTCCTGTAGAGCAAGCTGGTAGTGTTTTGGGTTCATTCCATGATGGGTTGCTCTGGTAGGGTTGATGTCTTCATTTTTCTTAAAAGGAAGAGAAATGAAGAAGTCTGGGTTTTTCCAAAGTGGGTTGGAACATTTGGTGAGGAATTGAGAATGGGATTCAGCACATGATGTTTGGATTATGGTTTCTTTGATGGAGGAGAAAGTTTCTATGGAAAAGAGATTGGGTTGGGTGGTCCAGGGTAACAGGTAGTTTTTGTATTTCAATCCTTTCTTGAGTCAGGAGACTTTGCTGAGATTTTGGAGGACATCAAAGCCTAATAATAAATCTTTTCCTGGGAGATCAGAACCATAAACTTAGTGTTTAATGGTGTATCCAGGGAAGAGTTGGATGGTAATAGGCTTACTGAGCAAAGTGATGACAAAAGTCTCTCCATTGGCTGCTGTAAATGGTCTGAAACAAGACTGCCAATAAGACCTGTGGAGGATTGCTGGGTTGAGAATAGAGGCTGCTGCACCAGTATTAAAGAAGGCGATAACTGGTATGGGTTTCTCGTATTTTCCAAGTAAAATTTTGACCTTTGCCAAGGGCTGAGCCCGCATGATGTTTGAAAATCCAAAGGTTTGGATTTCATAGGAGAAGGAGTCAGGCTCATCAGAAGAATCATCTAATTCTGCTGAAGAGTCATCAAAGGTAAAAGCAAGGACTGCTTCGTCTGTTGCTTCATCATCAATGGAAAATAATGATTCAAAATCAGCATCGTCAAGATCATCATTAATGAGAGCCAATGAGCTCACCATTTTATCTCGTGCAGCTTTATTGGGACACTGTTTTGCATAGTGCCCTTTCTTTCCACATATGTAGCAACGATCAAACTTTCGCTGCCCTCTGAATTTTTTCTTCTTAAAGAATTTCCATTTTTTTCCGGCGTTAGAACTTGCCAGTTTTTGGAAACTTTGAAAACTTGCCAGGGGATCGGAACTTCCATTTCTGAAAATGTTTGGACTTCCGATATGACGGACGGCAAGTGCACTTCTTGTCTTTGCACTTAATGGATAAGTCGGGTCGGTCACATGCTTTTCCAAGAAGTTTTCCCTATTCTTCAAGAGTTTTGAGAAATTTCTAGTGATTGCACAACTTTTCCAAGGCAATCAAAGAGTGCTGATAAATACCACCAAGGGATGTGGCATTCAGAGTCAATCCTTTTGTCTGAAGAAGCCTGGTTGTCTCATTTCCCAATGGTTCAGGAAGGGAATTGAGAAAAGCTTGCTTGAGATTGACATCATCCATGCCGTTGAGGAGATAAAATCGCTGAGACATGCGATTATAATGGATCTCCAAATCTTTCCTTTTGAATGAATAACACTTCATGCTGAGATATATTTCTCGAACAAACTCTTTAGTGTCGTCATGGTCTTCAAGAAATTCAGTATGCAGGACTGAGATAAACTGATCAAGAGTTGGAAGTTGTTTCAGCTGCAACTGTCGGTACTCACCAAGAGCTAAGTACCATTGACGGAGACGGCCAAGAAATTTTGCTGTACACTTAGCAAGGACAATACTTAGTGTAGCATTTGGGGAAAGCATAGCAGCTGTGCACCAAGCATGGATTTCATAGAGCTTATCCAACCATTTTGATGGGGGTATGATATCAAAAGAGAAACCTTGGGTATGGATATTGGAATGTGAAAAGGAATTAAATGTTGGAATTTCTGGAGATGTGTCAAACTCAGGACCTTCTTCAATGATAGGATCTTCAACATTTTCCTCTGGGTTTTCTAGGTTCATCATGAAAACATGAGGAATTGGCATAGAGTTTGTGGATTCAGTATCCGAATCAAACTCAATGGTTGGTTCAGGAGATGTAGGTTCAGGTGTAGTGGCTAAGGTATGTAGGAGAGTGGAGAGTGAATTTTTGGAAAGGTTAGAAGTCGGTTGGACCATTAACTGAGGTGACTTGGAGTTCGGATCAGATAGGTTAGGAGGAGTGGAGGTAGTTGAGGTAGAGGTAGTGGTAGCTGTGGATGATGGAGATAAAATTGTGGGAGGTTGGTTTGGTTGGATAGGTTTTATTTGGGGCTTTGGGAAAGGAAGTTTTGGTGGAGATGGTCTTTTTGGTGGAGGAAGAAAAGCTGATGAGCTTCCAAAGATATTGGACTCATCAAACCCTGAGGTAGAAGGTATAGGTAAGGGTTGAGACATTTGAGGATACCCAAACAAACTTTGTTGAGAGGTAGATGTGAACATGTAAAATGGACTTTTCTGTTGAGAATATTGCTGTGCTTGGAGAGAATGAAGCTGGTTTTTGAGATGCTTCATTTCAGCATCTTTTTGGGAAAAGCTGCTGAAAATGCTTGGTTGGCATAGGCCATCTGGAGAAGTTCTTGGTGAACAGTTTGAATTTTTTGCTGCAAATCTCTAATAAGAAGTTCTAAAGTTGATAACTTCTTATGAACGGCATTCTCCAAATTTTTCTTGGAGTTTGCAATTCTCTGGAGAATTTGGTTCTGAGCTAGAGAATTTGCAGATTGCCAATTTATTGCTGCTTCTGCCGCTGACACCGCCTTGGTACTACCATCAGGGAGAATGGTAGCAGGGTCTGGAATTTTATTACGGTGAGTTGTCCTCTCTTGAGAACTATGAAATTCCAGAGGAGGAAAATCTGCTTCAGTCCAGGAGGATGAGGAGGTGAACATGAAACATCCACTTGGTTGATTGGACGAACCATCATCAGATGGAGGTTGAGGAGACGGAGGAGATTTACAAGAAGTGGAAGGTGACGACGGACTTATGGGACATGGGTCATCATCAAAATTTTCATCATCTTCTAAACGAAGACTGTCCTCAAAACAGTCATCACAATCATAGGCATCAAAGTAACAATGACCTGTTTCTGGGTTTTTGAAATAGTAGATTGGGAGACCATTGGGTTGAAAATATTGAATTGGAGGATCAGGTCGAGAACCATCGACAAACATGTTAATTCTCGAAGGGAAAATGACAGGATGGGTTGACGATGAGGCAGAGGTGTCTTTTGGAAAAGAGATTTCCACTGTACCGTCAGGTTTTGGGATAAAAGTGGGATTTGAGGATTGGACAGGAATAGGTTTGTTTTGATTTTTCTCGTAAGCTGTAACCCAAGATTCTGGGAGAAGCTTAAGTTCAGGACGGGAAATTTGACGTGGGACATGGACACATGAAGCTTGGTGAGGTGCGTTAACAGTGAGAAAAAGGGCTTCATCTGTGGAGGAAGGCAATAACATGTCAAAAGCATGGTTTTGGAGACGGTAGGCCATTTGGTAGTGAAGGGTGGCTGCATAGGTGGTGGAAATTTGGGAGGCACCACCAATTTGAACCTGTACTTTCAAGGCAGATAGCAGATGAGGATCTTCTAAGGGCATGTTAAAATTGGGGTAAAACGTGAAAATAACAGTTCCAGCATTTAAGGTGGTTTGGACTGTAGCAATGCATGCATTCTGATACTGTAGAAACCTGGTATCAACCAGAGCGAGTCTGGAAGTAACAGGCAAACCTTTTCGCCCATGGAAAGTGACGGCCAGACGGATTGCTCCAAAATGAAGGTGGGTAAATCCTTGTTGTTGCCAAAGACGAGGCAAGTCAACGGGGATTTCCAAAGGTAAGAGCTGTTCAGCTTCTGTAGCTGCAATGAAACATTGGTCAAATTTAGAAGTTTGGACATACTCTTTTACGGAGGTTGGTCTTTTTGTAGAAAAAAGTTGGGTAACAGATTTTTTTACAGAAGTTTAGGGACGCACAAAAGTATTATAAGGATTTAGAAACGGGAGATCAGTAAGGGGAACCTTACTGTCATCAGGAAGGTACTCAAACTCATACAAGTATTCAAGATGAGAAAAGGAAGAGGAGTTTTTACTGGTAGACGACATTGATGGAACTAAAGAGGACGTGGTGGAGGAATAGGTGGTAAACAGACGATTCATGTTTAAGTGGAAATCTGGGTTTTCCTTTTCCTCAGTACAGCAAACCTTTTTCCTTTTTCAAAGTATAATCTTTAACCAATTTTGATTAATAAAATTCTGTATACTAGGAAAGATAAACCGAGATATACTGCCAACACATGGGCCAAAATCTCAAGGTATTTTTATTCCACTGATACAAAATTCTTTTAACCAAAATAGTTAGTGAAGTTTCTGATGTGGAGGATCCTGAGAAGGCAACCACAGAGTATACGCTTCAAAATTTTTTTTTCTTTTAGAAAAGATTTGAAATAGTGTTGGAAAAGAAGTTCCCAAAAGGGGGTTTAGGCTAGAATGGAAGACATGGCTCTGATACCAACTTTACAGACACGAAGTGGGTATAAACACAAAGTAGGTAGGATCGCAAAGAGAGAATATAAGACACAGGATTATAAGAAGACATTGATATTATTGCTTACTGGCTTAAGTCTGGTTTTTACAATGAGGAGAACCCTCCCTTTTATAGGCGAGGGAGAGGTTAATAGTACAACGTTACACATCACTCATTACATCATCGTATATAATTGGTGGCATCCTAAAAGTTACTCCTGACAACTAAAGTACTATACAAGTTACTATTACTAGTCTACCTACGTAGACTTTCTTGCAACAAAGGCTGATAATTAACCTACCTATATTATTACACTGGGGACAGTACACATCAACAATACCTGCCAATTATATGCCTTACAAACAGTATTTACTAATAATTTATGAATAAAGTCACTCTTTTGCAGTATATCATGTTTTTTGAAATATTTGCTTTTTAAATATGAAATATGGAATTCGGCGTTATTTTTCCTTTCTTTCATATTGGGGAGTAGGTGATAGGCATGAATGCCACGTATGAAGACACGTATCCATGAAACTTAAGCAAGCTGTACAAGTACGAGACACTTACAAGCAAGTATGAAATAAATGCTTCTTTTCCAAGTATGAAACACTTGCCTTAAAACATAACGAGCATACGTTAACTAAAATATAAATAAACTCGGAGGGCATACAACAAATATGCTAGATTGAGCAAGTTGTCTAAGCATGAGAAACCACAAACTGTTTAAATACGGGACATTTAAGCAGCATACTTTAAAGTACGAGATGCTTAAAGTCAGTTAAGTACGAGAAACTTAGATACGAGAAATTTAGGTTGAGTATGAGAAACTTTCGCTACGCATGAGATCACTTAGCCTTTTTGCTTAAGTACGAGATACCTAAAGATGGCTAAGTACGAGAAACTTAGATTTGTTTAAATATGAGAAATTTATACAGCAAGCAAATATGAAATTCTTGCTTGATGAAAACATATCGAGCATATGTTAGCTAAAGTGTTTAAGCATGTGAAGCCTAAAACAAATATGAGATGCTCAAGTATGAAATACTTGGATGTACATATGACGGATATCTTTGAAGTACGAACAAACTTGGGGATGCATAGGAAAACGTGCATATTATCCAAGTACGAATACTTGACCATTTTTTCATAGAGTACGTGACACTTAATCATATCTAAGTACGAGAAAACTTAGCGCTTGTTTAATCATAAGAAGTTTAAAACAAGAATTAGATACTTAGGAAATTGTGAAATATGAAATAGGTGGATACTTGTATACACTTGAATACATACAGATTGAACTCAACGGCAATAATGCTAAGTACGATAAAACTTAGATATGCATTCGAATATATGCATCAGAAACATACGTGCGTATACGAGACCATGCACTAATAATGTTGGTATTTTTCCAAGTACGAAACACTTGGGCTTAAACATGTCAAGATATATGCATAGGTGTATACGAGCTTACACAGCTCTCCTAAGCTATACATGGTGAAGTTCAAATTGGATAAATGAACATTTGCATGGAGGTATCAAATACCCATAGGGTTGTTCAAAACTTAATGTTTATGGCCACGAAAGACCGAGCAAAACATAAAGGCCATGAACGGCCATAAAAACAAAAAGAAGAGTTATGCCAAAAGGGGCCGAGTACCTGTGTTATCAAAAGTATGAATAAACTAGTGTCACGCAGGGCCAAAACGGCGGTCTAGCAGGACCGACCAAAATGTTTGAAATTATATCAAAAGATAGACGAAAACTTACCAAATCAGTCCAAATCCTAAATTTCAGGGAGAGTGTCAGTCGCGACCTCTATATTCATTGCAGCGTTGGGGCCACCATCATTCACAACATTCCCTTCCAGGTTGACAGTCTCGTCGGGCGTTTCTCGAATAGGGGACTGGTCAATAGGAGCATCCTGAGTCTCAGTAGGGACATTCTCCTCGGCACCATCGAAATCCTCAATCTGCTGCTTAACATCATATTCCAAAGATTCATGGGTAACTGCTGCCCGGCCGTTAGGGAGATCGTTTTCGACCCAGAGGGGAATCATCTGCTACACCAGCCTTGATCAAACAAGCTTCCTAGCAAGCAGCCCAGATCTAGTCTTGTATGGCTGGCATCTGCTCCACATAGCTGGCCGTTGTAGCATCGAAACCCTTTTGATAACCTTCTTCATACGCAGTTTTTTTGGTGCTGTCAATTTCTGCCAAAGCCTGATTAAGGCTGTCCTTAGCAGTCTCGAGTTTGCCCTTCATTTCAGTATAGTCCGCCTTAGCGTTATCTCTCTCTCTTTCCAGCCTTGAGACTGTTCAGAGCAGTCTGGCGTTGTCATTTAGCAGTCTGACTCTTTCCGTCTCTGTTACTTGAAATTTCTGTCCCAGCGTGACCATTTTTTGGATAAACTATGGAACACCAAACATAGATTAAAGATAAGAATATTAGCCATGACTAGAAAGGTAAAGCTAGAGTTGTGAGAGAATTTTTGTTACTTTGATCCCACTGATGAGTCCAGTGGACACAAACCGGTCAAAAGGAGATGATGATTCTTTTTGCATATCGACGGGTAGCAATAAGCCTTGCGTGAGGGCCAGTGCAGTCTTAGAAGAGCTTGCACTATCCCCAATGTTTACTGGACGATCACCCCTAATGAGTTGAGGGGCCCAGACCTCGTGAGCTATTGAGGTGCTCAATGAGGGAGTTTCCAGAGTTGAAATGGAAGCATGAGCATCGGGGACCCCAATATCCTAATTCCTAGGACGTTTGTCCCGATGGGCATCAATAGCCTGAAGGGAACTGTCTTGTTCCCGAGGGGAGGAAGAGGATCGAGTAGAAGACCCCTTAGTACGACGAGGTGGTAGGGGGGCGTGACCACTCGATGCCACCCTACCAGAGGCACCTTGTCCTCGTGAAGAGACTGTGAGTAGGGAACTGAGGTTCAATGGTTGTCGAGTCATGTTACCTGGGTTTGGAAGAGATGGAGAATACCCGTAAGAGGACGATTGGCTAGTATCATAATGAGGAGTTGGCTATTCGGATTGTTGCTGTGGAACGATATGCCTTCTTGAGGACCTTCTGAGCACCACACGCGGAAGGGGAACGCCTTCAGATATCAAAAATTCACTTGGCTGTCCGGCGATTGTGACTCCGGCATCAGGTCTTAAGTTCTGTGGTTGGGGAGCAGTCGAAGTTGAGGCGCCGCTGGTGCTTGGGTTGGCTAGCCTCCTGTCAACAAACCCTTTATAACCAGGGTCGTAGCCTAGCAAAATATTGGCGTCCCGACCCCGACCAGCTGATAAGGTACCAGGTTCGCCTGTATACCTTAAGATCCTGTTCATCTCTGTTGTTCGGACGTAGCTAGGCTCTCGTTTGGGACGCTTATTTGCGTTATCCGCTGTGGATTAAAACATAATGGAAGTTAGAAAATGCAAGAAAGCATCAAAAAGGAATTACAAGAGGAAGGAAGTAAATCAGGAGTATACGTGGGTAGCCCCATATGTGGGGGCAGTGAAAGCCCACCACTTGGCCATCTTCACCTATTGGCTCGAATGCTCCGGTAACATAGAGGAAATCGATCTCGTGATCACGTGTAGAATCTGGCAAGTTTAGCACGAGACACTTTTTTGCTTTTCTAACCTTGAAGTAATACATGTTGTATTCAGGGTTTAACACGATGCTATACCACCATTGGATGTCCCAGATTCCAAGTTGGGTCCCCAGAATCCTATTCAGGGCTACGATTCCCATCACCAACCTAAAAACGTTTGTTGAAACTTGCATGGGGTAAGACGATACCAGTTCAGAACTTGGTGGAGTAGTGGGTGAAGGGGGAAACCGACTCTACCCTCGACAATGGTACAATAGGGATACACATTCTATCCCACAAACCACCATCCCTATTCGCACATAAGGGGGCGAGTTCGAGCCCTACGTTGTCAGGAACGTTATAATCAACCCTAAAGGCCGTCATAGCAGCGAAGGTTTCGCAAAGCTTTCTAAATTTACTGGGTTTAAGGGCATTTTCATTTTCGTCTGCCATAAGTGCTGTGGAAACTCCGAAGTAGAGCACAATCTGAAAATGGCACTACTGAAACCCTAGAAGCAACAAGGACTTAAAGAACAATGCCTCAGATTGAAACAGTAAAAGAAGAAGGAATGAAAGGGCTTACGATATTGATTATGACGATTTCTGGATCTATGAAAGAGAAAGTTGCAGACGGCGGCGATGGTGGTTGAAGCTTTCGCCAAGTTTCTCAAAGAGAGGAGGGGATTTGAGTTTGGGGTAAAAGACCCAAAACGGCCCCTTTTTTGAGGTTTGAAAAGGAAAAAGATGGAGACAAAACGTCTCCTCCCACACCGTTACCTGAAAAGTAACGAGAAATGGGGGTTGAATAAGTGCCGTTTGGGCGCCGTTTGACTGGAACATTAGTTCATATTTAATGCTAGGTGTATGAAATACGCCACGCGGGGCAGTCACTGCGAGAAAAGTAATGACCAAAACGTCAAGGGATATCGAAAGCTTTACCAGTTGTCCCAGAATAGTATCAACAAGCAAAGTTGGGGAGCAATTATATGGAGGTATCCCCGAACAGGCTGAAATAAGGCCGAAACACACGGTACGTGGGACCATGGTATAGGTATGACAAGAACAGCCGCCGTGCAAGATGATGGTTTGCGAGGTGGACCAGTGACATGAGAAGTTATTGGTCCAGGAAGGTTACACGGGGTCTTGGCCCAGTAAACATGAGAAGTTATTGGACCAAGGACTAATAAAAGAATAGTGACATGAGAAGTGGCTCGTCCAAGCAGCTTGTTCGACAATGAGAAGGTCGAACAGGAGGGGAGTTTCTGAGAAGACATTAGCCCATGTAAACTAATAAAGGACCAGTTACATGAGAAGTGGCTGGTCCATACAGTCTGTTCGGCAATGAGACAACCGAACAGGGAAACAACTGTTATAATAGCGCCCTAAAATGTTAAGGCGGCAGGAACGCTCTAGAAGGTTCCAGAACGGTGTTATTCCGTAAAAGAATTAGATCCCGAGAATAAAGGATCAGGGAAAGATACCCAACGGGAATGAGATGTTCGGTTTGCTATGGAAACGAGTCCTAAAAGGACTAAGGTAATGAATTGATAAGGGAACGAGAATCCAAGAGATCCTGGGTTTCCTATACGTGATAGGAATCCCAGGGCAACAGGGATGCTTGGGAAGCAAGCATTTATGAATCTATAAATAAAGAGGTAAACCTGGAGGAAAAGGTACGTAATAAGTTGCATTCATATTGTTCTCCTACTGATAATAAAGGTTTATTTGCTAGTACGTGATACTGACTTTGGCATCGGAGGGCTTTTGCTACGAGGAGCACAGGTGCGCTTACCCTTTGTCTGTTTTGCAGATTAGGGTTCTGACGATGAACTAGGGTTTCGGTGAAAAGGCATGAGTAAGCCGCTACAGTCCAGAGTGATCCGAAGCATCAGTTGTCTTCATCCCCTACACTAGCAATGTGAAGTCCTTGGGAGTTCAGGTTAGGATTAGGTTGGGGTTGAGTTGGAAACTTCCCATTCTCTTGTTGTAACAATCCCACCGTCGTTGTCAACTTGCCAAATTGGTTCTTGATTTCTCCCATCATTTGGGATTGTTGGTCGTTGATGGTCATTCGCCCTTGCAAGAAAGCATTCAATTGGTCCTCCAATGAACATCTCGAGGGTTGGTGAAATTGGCTCGGGTTTTGGAATAGCCTGGATGGAACGAAACTCGGTGGAGCTTGAATTTGAGGGAATCGGGGAGCGCCTTGACTTTGTCTCCATGGTTATTGTTGAACGGGAGGTGGAGCTTGCGAAGAGCTTGTGTCATTTAATTGATTACATCGGAAAGTCGGATGTTGTCGCTACCCCAGATTGTATGTTTAAGAAAAGGGGTCGAACTGTTAATTTACAGCATTTACTTCCTCTAGAGCAATTCCATTGATGACATTTTTTAAAGTGGGAATATTTGGGCATGCCTCGTTAAAATGGCCTTACATTTCACATATAACGCACATCTCTTGCACTTGACGTACCACCTTAACCTCTTGAGCTTGAGCACCCTGCAACTCCATCTTGTCTAGTTTCCGAGATATTTCCTCCAAACGAGTCTCAAAGGCATTATGCTCAGAAATAGAAAACTTGCCCAAACCACAAGGGCCTTGGTTGAACATTGCTCTATCACTGGGATCTATGCATTGCCACATTTGAGTTTTCTAAGCCAAAGACTCGAATGTCCCAAACGGCTTCGGGAGTTTTCCCCATAAAATCACCTTCACACATCGTGTCTAGAAGTTGACGGCTTTCTTGAGTACAACCCATATAGAAGTAGTTAATGTGTTGATACAAGAGAAAATTATGATGTGGAACTACCGCGAGCAAATCCTTATACCGCTTCCAATACTTATGAAAGGTCTCTCCATCTCGTTGCTTAAAATTTTGAATCCAGTCCATGAGCAGCTTTAAAAAAATTTGGTAGTGAATGCATCCTGAACCTCTGCCTAATTACGCAGCGATTGGGGCATAAGAGAATTGAACCATTGTTTCGCCTTATCTTTCAAAGTGAATGAAAATAGCCTAAGGCGAGCCTAATCAAGTTGACCCGAAACAGTGACAAAAGAGTAGAGGATAGTCTCAAATTCGCGGATATGGGAATACAAATCTTCCAATTCATGTCCCCGAAACTCAAGAATGACACGGTGATGGTCGGCCTTAAACACGAAAGTATTTTTAGTTGTAGGAGTCGAAACCATTATAGGTGATACTTGTGGAATCTGTTTCGGATTAAGATACTCGCGCAAAGTATGGACAATAGGTTCTGTGGCTATTAGGCCTTTATGTCGATGACGAGTTAGTTTGCGAGGAGGAGAATGTGCAGGATATGCCCGAGTAACACTTTGTACTTTTGGCGGATAAGAAGACCGATGAAGTCGATTTGAAATAGGGCTTCGGTACACAAGCATACACAAACTACTAACTAATTACCAGATTAGAGGAGCTATGCCGCCACCTCATTCTCAACAAGATTGCAAGGGGTTATGCCACCATTTTAGCTAAGCAAAGCAAGCAACTAAAGACAAACTTGATATTTAGCTTAGCTTCGTTACACCTCTGGTTATGATATGAAGATCGGTTTGAGGTAGGGCTGCAAACGAGCCGAGTCGAGTTTTGCCTTGCTCGAGCTCGGCTCGCCTTAGTTTTCCTCAGCTCGAGCTCGGCTCGAGCTTGAATCGAGCTGAAATATGTGAGCTCGAACTCGGCTCGAATATATATTCAAAAGCTCGAGCTCGGCTCGGCTCGGCTCGAATGGCTCGTTCGGTACATGTATGGGTATTGGTATATGTATGTGTGTGTGTGTGTGTGTGTGTGTCCATATATATATATATATATATGTGTGTGTGTGTGTGTGTGTAAGCTCGAGCTCGGCTCGAATGGCTCGTTTGGCTGTATATGGCAGCTCGCGAGCTCAACGAGCCGAGCATCAAGTGGCTCGAGCTCGACTCGTTTATGAAACGAGCTGAAAATGATGGTTCGAGCTCGTTCGTTTGCTTGATGAACTGAGTTCGAACGAGCCGTTAGCGAGCCGAGTCACGAGCTGCTCGCGAGCGGCTCGGTTCGTTTGCAGCCCTAGTTTGAGGTATCCACTAAACTAAATATGAGCTAACAAACATAAACTACTAAACCAAAAGTAAAGTGGGATACTTAAGATTTACCCAAAAAAAAAAAAAAAAATTGGGAGACTTACTGCGGTTTGTCAAACCTCCAAGAAAGAAATAATAAGATGATCCCCGGCAATGTTGCCAAAAATGATTCGTCCATCAATATGTATATATATGATCACCCCAAGCGTAGGCCTAAAATGTCAATTGAAGCATAATAATCTGGAAGACCGGGTATCATACCCAAGGGAAAATCATCACTGCTTGATTGGATTTGTAAATGTAAGAATCGTGGCATTGAGACGGCCAACTTTATGTGTGATTTGAAATGGAGAAAAGAAACGAATAAAATGGGATTTAAAACTATTTAGACTAAGCGGCTAGGTTTAGGGGATCTCAACACCCACAACTTGAATCAACCAGCTTTTCTCTTGAATTACTCAGTTTGAGATATGCTTTAACAATCTCCCAAACCGGAAGTTTATCATTAAGACCATTTTACTAGAAAAGGAGTCAAAACACCAAGCGAGTTCTAGTATTTATCTAGCAAACGCAAAGGATGACATAGCCCTAAGTATCATGCATGGTAAGTAGGCTCGCTCTTGCCTATGCAAGATCAAAGAGGTTAACACCGCCAAGTTTTGATAAACAAACACAAATTACCTTGGTTTCCTAACTAAACATGAAGATTTATTAAGAGAAAAACATGATCAATCCAAGTCATGGGGTGCTAATCACTCTATGACCAAGCTTAATTAACTACTCACTCATGCAAAAAATTGAAGAAATAAAGCTAATTTTGCATAAGATATTTAACCAACAGAATTCAAAATAAACTAGAAATTTATATAGATCAAGAGTGCAGCTACAACTTTAATGAAAGAAAAAACAACAAACTAAGAAAATGAAGAACAAAGCAAGAACAATAGTAAGAGTAAGCAACAAGAAAAGTATATATATTCTAGATTTAGAAAAAGTGTGTGCTCCCGATATTTGTAACATAATGGGGTATTTATACAAGCCCTCATTTGCCCAAAATATCTCAAAAACGCCCTAAAAATCCGCTGCAAAGGCCCTTGGTATCGATACAAGAACCCTTGTATCGATACCAAACCGCTTTGGGCAGAATACACTAGGCCGCCGTAGCAACTCGGTATCAATACAAGTTGTATCAATACCTAGTGTCTATTAACCTATTGAATTCTGCTTACAAATGGGTACCAATACAACATTACTCTCTATCGATACCACCCTTCTTATTTCTGGATCTTTAGCTTCTGGCCTTTGGCTTGGCTTCCATTGGTCTTGGCCACTCGACGGTCTTTGACTTTTCGTTCTCAGGTTTTAGTAGCTCCATTCTTAGTCATCTTGAGTCTTAAATGCCTTCGGCTTGCTCCATGCTTTAAATGTTTTCTTTATTTAGCGGTTTTCCTACAAAATGAAATAAACTATCCTACGCGCAATATCAAAGAAAATACTAATTTTGCAAAACATAAAGCGATAAAACTAAAGACTTAAGCACCAAGAATATGCATTATTAAATGCTTATCACCCTTCTTTGACGAAACTTGGGTATCATCGCTAGATATGAGTAATCGTCAAATATCAAGACATCCCAAAACATATGAGGTCGCGCTCTTTGAGCCGCCCAAGTGCCCCATTGTAGGCATCATCAGACCAACATAATTCTTTGATGCAAATGTAAGCAACATTTAGTAGACATGCCATAAAAACAAGGGAGATTTAGTAATAGGTCCACTATAGACATTTCATAAGCTTACAAGTTCACACAACCTAAACCCTAGGGTACCCTATGAAAGTGCCTAAAACCCTAAATCCTATAAAAGTGCCTAAACCACTAAAACCCTATAATAAGAAAGTGCATCATAAAACCCTATGAAAGTGCTTAAACCCTAATGTACCCTATGCTAGGGTAATCTACCTTACCCTAGAGTACCCTACCTTTTGGTTAATAGTGCTCTCCACATATAAGGCGTGGTATTCTTTGTTCACTATCGCCTATTTTCAAGCACTTTTATGGGATATGGTTGCTATCGTGTGTGTGCACAAATGTGTAACCCACATCCTCCTTTTGAATGTGGATACGAGTCTTTCGTAACTTGCTAGTACTTAGTTGTTCATCTAGTTTTTAGTTGCGAGTTGTAGAATGGAATAAATATTAGAATTTTGAGCTCTTGCTAGTTGGATGCATTGTGAGCATGTGTTAAGTTAATTTGTGGATGGATTGCGCACCTTTCTTTTGGTTTTTTTTTTTTTTTTGGGTATGGTTTAGTTTGCTAGGGACTAACAAAGTTCAAGTTGGGGGGTATGATAAGCACCCAATAATGTAGATTATTGGTGCTTATGTCCTTAATTATGTCGTATTTATGCCTATAAAGTCAGTGTTTTATTCGATATTGCACATAAGGTAGTTTCTTAAGTATTTTAGGTAAACTACGAGAATAAGGCATGTTTTTGACGCCATGGACATTCCTCACAGGTGTTCGAGCATCCAAGGCCATGTGGCAAGTCGCCACCGAGCCCTAAGATTCAAGAAATGAAGCATCGGGTAATTATCGGGACTGTCGTAGGCTAAGGAGGGAGTCAAGACAGCTGAATCCCTATTTTTGTGCATTGGTATTGATACCAACATTGCTCAATCTGAATAGCTTGTTGGGTATCGATACCAAGATTCACAGGTATCGATACAAATTGAGTTCAGGGAATACCAGAAGATGGTATCGATACCTAGAGCTTTCAACTAGATTTTGAGCTACTTTTTGAAATTTCCATTTATGAAATATTTGCTACTTATAGTATGTTTTTAGGATATTTGTATAGAGAAGTTGGGATGTATATATAGCCTAGAGTGTTTTACTTTTTCAGGATCTACTTTTTGCTCTTCTTTCTCTCTCTCTCTCTCTTCCTAGAAAGAACTCCATTTAATAAACAGGCATTCGATCTAAATCCAATGGACCCTTCTGCTCGAAAAAAAGGGCTATTATTCTTATTTCACTTCGAGCTTCTAAGGTTTGTCCATCAGTGTGGAAGGGGCCACTCATCCATTCCCCTTGCTCCCCTCACTCCTCCCAAATTGAGTTTTTTTTTGGCGGGATTTACGGATTCTTGTCTTTTGCTCATATTGTCTCCTATGGAGATGGATTGATGTGGAGGGTTTTTACTTTTTACCTATTCACTTTTACCAGGGCTTTCGTTCTTATTGCTCCGGGTTCTGATCTATAAGAGAAGACCACTGCTGGAGGAATGTTGTCCAAAAAGTTCCTCTTACTATAAAGGGGGTGGAACGCTCAAAAAAGTCTATGGTTACAACCCACTAATGAGACTTAGGAGAGAACTGACCCACTGGTCTTGATCCCATTCTATACGCACACAATTTGTTTAGTAACAAGGGAGCTGGTTTTATGTGTTACCCATAAGCCTTTGAGTTTAGATAGTATGGACGACGGGGATACTAATTGGGGACGTGTCTTGGTACGGGGCGTGTAGCTTTTCAAACTTTTCAAGTGTAATCTCTTCATGAACACCTTAAGGTATTTATGTTAGGTTATTTTTTTTGTTATTAAAGTTGTTTGTATAGATGAGATCCTTCTTAATATCAAGTTTATTTTTATTTTTATCGGTTAAATCTCACATCTCTTTTATCTCCATGCTTTATTTTTTCAAGTATGAGTGAGTAGTTGTATTGGCTAAGTCTTGGGGTGATTTCTTCGCAATGATTTAGGTTGTTTATCGTTCTCTTAATCTCAGGCTTAAAGGTTAGGTCCCAAAATAGACTAAACTTGTGATTTTTAGTCTAAACTAGAGTTGTTAACTTCTTTGATGTCGTGTCGACAAGGCAACTTGGCACACGGTATGCTTGGAACTCTGTCACTCTAAGTGTTCGATAAATGTGCTCATATGAGTTTATCTCTATTCTGGGAACACATTTGATAAAACCAAGTTCAAAGCTAAATCTTTCGGGTGAGAGGACACGATTTTGACTCTCACTTGAGTTATCTTCGAGAATCGATAAACGACCTTAGTCACGGGAAGGATGGTCCCTAGACTTGCCTCTTTTAGTTAGTTCAAACCCGTTTTTAATCTTTTTGAAAGGTAGAATACCACCATTCAAAGCAAAACCAAAAGTTGGCCGTCTGAACGACAAAAACCCTACTTAAAACCTACTTCCGAACAAGCTAAATTCGAAGCTCCCTGGGGATTCGATCTCGATCTTACTGGATATTATGCTCCTAACTAGCTAACCCTATGCTTAGGGTATTTCAATCTTTTCAATGGTTAGGTTGTGACAAAGCACTTTGCCCTTTTACCTTTGTAAAACGATGGAAAAATTGAATGCCCTTCCAAACTCATTTTAAAATATATTGATTCCCTCTATTACAAATAATACTTGAAGAGACCAATTAATTATATAGATCTCACTTACAAATGTGGTTCAAAAATAAAATAAAAAAGACTTAATTGCAAGAACACCCCCTCAACTAACATATTTTTGCAACATCACCCCCTCAACTAAAAAACTCGACAAGATCACCCCCTTAACTATCAAAGCAAACAACTTCACCCCTACCCTCTTTTTCGTCCAAATCTATTAGAGTTTTGGACAAAAAATTCTAAAGTTAGATGGAAAAGTAAATTTGAACCCATAAATGCCCTTCTATTACCCCCAAATCCTATATCCTCCACCAAACCACCTTTTTCTTCTTCTCCTCATACCTCTTCTACCCTCCACAACCAGGAAAGATTTCTCTCTCTCTCTCTCTCTCTCTCTCCTACCCAACCGTCCACCCATCCTCCTAAACCCATATTTCACTCTCCTCTTAAACCAAGATTTCCTCATTCTCCCTAAACCTAAAAATTTGAAATCCCTAAACTCAGGCATTTCTTTCCAAAAAAAAGCTCAGGCATTTAAAAGACCAAAACCTGCATTTTATAACCACAAAACTAAAGTTTTGAAGGTCTAAAAATTGTCTAAAAACTGTAGTACTGGACCACAAAACATGCACTTCCTAACTATCGAAACTTGCATTTTTGAAGGTCCACAAATTGCAGATTTGAAGCTTCAAAAATTGTTCAAAAACTGCAGTATTGAACCTCAAAATCCTGCAGTTTTAAGCACAAAAAATTGCACTTTGGAACACCGTAACAATCAAACCCTGCTCTTTTATGTTCCAAAACCTGCAGATTATACAAACGCATTTCCAGATTTCACATTCAGTCCATAATTCCCATAAGGCACCCCAAAAATAATGAAGGACACAATTCCATTGATTCCAAAATACAACAGATTGTGTCAACAAAAGATCAATACATAGTGTCAATTCATTACATTAAAAAAACAGTGTTTGCCTATAACTTTTGCACCGCCATTTGCAAATACCAACAGAGTACTTTGAAACAAGTCAACATAAGGTTACAAATACTACTTTCAAACTAAGATAAAGGTTCCAAAAGACTACTGACAAGTCAATAAGAATGCCAAAATTACTAAATTTGGTGTTAAAGTGTTAGACTTCTAAGTACTGCAAGGGGTTGATGGTTCTCGTTGGGTTAACTGCCTGGGAGCAGTCCCTAGCATTGTTGCACTGCCACTACCACTGCCACAAGATGCTACAGATGACCCTGTTGGTTCACTCCAAAAAAGGGCATTCTCTATCCTTGTTGATCTTCTCCACCCCTACATTTACACCATGTAATGTACATCTGACATTCGTATGCATAGTACTAAGGTGAAACATTTACCCTATTTCAATCATTCTTACCTGTGGGATTGGGAGACCTACCCTTGGGGCAAAAGATCTTGTCACTGGTTAACTCTAACCTGTACCACCACACTTTATGATTGGTTGTTTGCCATTTCCAAAAAAATTGCATGTGCTTATAAAAATAGATTTATAATATTGCTTGAAAACACAATTTAATGCACAGCCAAGTCAATGAATAGGTATTTTGTACCTTAGGTTAATTAAATAAATCAAAATTCCCCAACTTTTTAGGGAGTCCAATTTTTTAGAACCCCAATGTAATTCCCAATTTCTTAAAGCCTTAATCTCAATTTTATAACCCCCATCTTGTACTTTAGGGTTTAATATATATATATATATATAAAGTTAAAAAATCCCCAAATTTTAAAACCCTAATCTCGGATCTCGAAATTTAGAGCAAAAAATTTAATAATTCGAAGTTCCCTAAAACCCCGTATTTTTTAAGCCCTAATCTTAGACTTTTAGAGTAAGCAATCCAAAAAACTTCGAAAAGTCCCAAAACCCTAGATTTTTTAGCCCTAATAACCTCGTACAAAGGATTAAAAAAAACCCCTCGTACAAAATGATATAAAGAACTTACAAACAACTTCCAGATTCGAATGAAGGAGAACCAGGTAGAACTCGTACAGATTTAAATGAAGTCTGTCGATTCGTACTTTACGAATTCCAGGGGTTTTTGTTGTTGATTTAGGGTTTCTGCTTCTGTCGATTGGAGATGGGAGGTGGGAGATGGAGATGAGATGAGAGATGCGTTCTAGGGTTTCGGTCGAGCTCGATCCATGACGAGAGAGAGAGAGAGAGAGAGAGAGAGAGAGAGAGAGAGAGAGAGGGTGGTGGGAGTGATATAGTTTTTCTTCCAAGTATCAAACCGTGTTTTTTTAAGCCTAGGGGTACGTTGGTCTTTTTCTTTCAGTCCGTCCATTTGTTTAACGGAAAAGAGGGTAAGGGGTGAAGTTGCTTACTTTTGATAGTTGAGGGGGTGATCTTGTCAAGTTTTTTAGTTGAGGGGAGATGTTGCAAAAATGTGTTAGTTGAGGGGGTGTTCTTGCAATTAAGCCAATAAAAAACAACATAAACATTTGCTTTTAAATATGCAAATATAAATATTTTCTATTTGATGAAGCTTCAAATAAATTTAAATATTTTTAGGAGTCATATAAATCCATAGGTGTAGGGACGTATAAAATGAATATAAAGTCTCTTTTTATCTCCATGAATTAAATAAATCGAGCAAAAAAAATCCAACTTAAAAAGATATTTTCTTTTTTGACAAAGATTAAAAAAAAACTTTAATTTTTTTTAAGCCATATACATATAGGCCTAGGCATAAATAAAATGAAATTAAAGACCCTTTCATTTTTCTTGTGATGTTTCAAGATTTTTATTTTTTTTGCAAATAACAACATATTTGACAATATGTAGATTTAAATAAATCGTGCCTAAATAGCTTCATGATTGTAAATTTTAATTTCCAATACTTTAAACCTTAACACATAAATTAGGCAAAAATTTAAAACGGTGGTGCGGCAATTGAATTTCCTAAACATAGTTTTTTTGGTAGAAAAATGATTTGTGTGGCAATTGGCCATGGTCGTCTTCAATTGTCTTGGATTTTGTTATACTCAATAATATTTTAGTCAACAAAAGAAAAAAGATTAAATATGTGTTGCATTCATTTCAATAACCCTCAATTTTAGTGCACAAATCAAAACCTAGTGAAATACATATTGCATTCATTTCAATAACTTTCAATTTGAGTGCAAGAATCAAAACCTAGTAAAAGAATAGTAATCGGCAGAGGCAATATCTAACCTTATAATAAAAGAATGTTAAAAGGGTTGGATATTTTTAGTCCAATTTCTTCAATTAAGTCCCTGGATTGGAGGGGCTCTAGGCTATCTTCTGGGGTGTTTTCGTAAAACCGTCCCTCACCTCTCTCAGCCTCCCCTTCTCGGCACCTCCACCACTCTCGGTCCCCACCTTCACCATCACCTCCGGCCCACGGCCACCCAAAACACCCACCTCTCCTCTTTTCCTCCACTGCACCACCACCTTCCTCTCCCCACACCACCGAACTCCACCACCTGTCACCTCCTCCTCTTGGCCTCACCACCATCTCCTCCGTCCTTCGGCTCCCCATCGAACTGCCACCACTCCTTTCGGCCACAACTCCACCCGCGCCACCACTACCGCACCCACCTCGAAACCCCACCACCGCAACTCTCTCACTCCATCGGTGGGTTTCACACCCAAGCCGCCGCCGCAGGCCCTGCCAGAGTGTCGCCGGACGCCGTCTCTAGATTTTGGAACTACCACAGTGATCTACGAACATCGTGCAACATTTACTCGCGCTTAGAATTGCGTTTGAGGTAGTTTTTCGGAAACCCGAAACCTTAATCTCCATTTTTATGGAAATAGGACCAAAACTTAATTTTTGATGTAGATAGTGACCTGAATTTAATTTATTAATTATTAATTAATGTTTAGTCCTATTTTTATTAAATTTTAATCCTATTTGTATTGAAAAGTTTTTGGTAGGCCCTACATTAAATTGGATGGTTTAATTGTTGCGTAGATGAGAAGTTATGGTGGATTGTGGTATTGAAATTCATGTGTAGGTGAAGAATTGTGCGATTAATAAATTTATCAGAATAATCGTAGTTTATGTAGTAATTATTCAATAATGAAATACGTAAGGATTTGGATTTAAAATGTAAATGAGGAGATATTTTGTTTTAGAAAAAAAAATAGTTACTACTTACGTATAAGCTAATCTCAAAATATATTATTGGCCATATTAATCTCATATCACCTCATTATAAAGATCTAATATTAAACATTTATTGTATTTTGTTTTTTTTTAAAAATAAAGTTAAGTAAATACTAAATTTAGTAATATGCACTTTCAAATAAAAATTAGTTTATAAAATCGATGAATAATAATATGGTAGTTAAAGATAATATTTTAAATAGATAAATAGGAAAATGTTTTATAAATTCTAAATATGAGAAATAGACTTAATTTTAACTGTAGTAATTAATTGTTTGGCTGAATATTATTTTGTGATAATAAAGAAATAGAATAAATTATTTTGAGAATACTATATAAGTTGATATTATCAGTTTCGTAAAAAAAAAAGGAAAAACATATCTTTTAAGATAATGATTTTATTCAAACTGCCGTATACTTATTTTGACTTATTTGTCAATTAATATTTAATAAATTAGAATATTGTTATGCCAGATATTGTATTTTTGAGTTTTCTATGCTTTGATTGTTACGTGGATTATTGTAATTTGAATTGCTACGTGAACGTAGAAATTGGACAATAGCTATCCTGGAGGTATTCGTGGCCGAATTGAAATTGAATAGACGTTAATAAGGCAATTGTTACAAAAGTGATCAATGATTGGAGATTGTGCGTTGTATGCCATATTTTGGGAGAATCTCATTTTTAACAGATTTCACGAGCACAAAACCACGATGGCGAAAAACCTAGTGGGAATAAAAGTGGGGTCGTATGCCCAACGTCAAGGACACGATTAATTGCAATGGTGGAAATTGGAATATCGGATGCTAATTAATAATTATGAATGAGTTTCTATATACTTCAAAAGACAGGGGAGGACAGTGAACTTGCAGAAACCTAACGAGAGATTTATGTGGTTGTGGGAAACCTCAGAGAAGTAAAGTGAAAAGCAGAAACCTCAGGGCAGGTAAGTGACATTTTACCACAAAAGAAGAAGCAAGGTATCAAAGAGAGGGAGAGAGAGAGAGAGAGAGAGAGAGAGAGAGCTGTTCGGCTGTTCCCAAAACTATAGCAGAGGGAGGGGGCAGTTAGAGAGAGAGAGAGAGAGAGAGAGAGAGAGAGAGAGAGAGAAAGAATGGAAGATGAACTAGAGGAGAATAAGCAGCAGAGCAATTGCGGCAATTTGGTGTGTGAACCACCAACGGATGATCCGGTTCGGGTATACGCAGATGGTATATACGATCTCTTCCACTTCGGCCACGCTCGCTCTCTCGAACAAGCCAAGAAATCGTAACCCCTTCTTTACTTTTCCTCCGTTTTCTTAATTTTTTCTTGTCAATTTTTTTTGTAGAATTGGGTCGTTTTCATAGTGCTTTCTCTCACGTCGTCAACAAACAAAATCCATGGTGGAAGAAGCCCCTTCCCAAAGTGCCCCACAAAGCTTAATGTTTTGCTGATAGACGGGACTCCACTCCACTGTTCGTGCATGTCACGATTGGCTTCCATGAGAGGAACAGGGCTGGCCTTTGGCTAAGCCCACCAGGCCATTGCCTAGGCCCCCCAAAGAATGACTCAATGAAGGCCCCTGCAATATTTTCAAGTCCTAGGTTAAATATATAGACCAATGCTCTAACTAAAGAACTCCACCCGTAGACCTCCATGTTCTCACCCTTTGATCCTGAAGGCCTGCAAGCTCATGTTGCAAATGTTTGTATCTGATGTGTAGCGAATTTTGTGGAGTATGTTGATTCTGGCTGGAGGGTAAAGGGTCAATCAGTGAATGAGGAAAGGCTGGATGATTTTAAATGTTTCCTAACTTTGCAAGATAAATAAATGTAGATATAGTCCAATTCCTAAGGCAACTGCTAATGGTCACTAACTTCTAAAGTGCTGGTGAAGTTTTTGTTTTCATTGTGAGCTCTTTTCTCGAGTAAATCTACTCTGGTTTTGAATGTTAACAATGCAAGAGATGTAGCCTGATCCGACAGTTGCTTTTTCTTGGTTCATGCTTCTGGAAGTGCTTTGGTGGCATTGATGCTAATTTTAACGTTGGGTTTTCCTATTCATGTGTTTAAATCTAGGTTTCCCAACTCCTATCTGCTTGTTGGATGCTGCAATGATGAAGTGACTCATAAATACAAGGGCAAAACTGTCATGACTGATAAGGAACGCTATGAATCTCTCCGCCACTGCAAGTTGGTTTCTTGTTGATATCTAAAATTTCAATTTTTGATTTTGACATATGCAAGTTAGTGTTATTTTAGTTTGGATTAGTCCTTTTGGTTGTTTCGAAAAGTCATATATTATCAGGACCAATAAATTAGTCAATTGTGAGTAAATTTCCTTACTGTTTGCTTATTCAGGTGGGTCGATGAAGTTATTCCTGATGCACCATGGGTGATCACACAAGACTTCCTTGACAAACATAAAATTGACTATGTTGCACATGACTCTCTTCCGTAAGGTTATCCAACCCAAAACTACACTTACTTTATCGATGAACTCGTTTTGTCCTTGTACTGATCCATTTAAATCTTTGAGTAACGCCATGAAGGGTAGCCTGGTTATACTCTGTTCTAAAATTCACATTTGATTTTTTGTTTTCTGTTGGAAATTGATTCTTCGGGTGAACTTCGGTTCGGTAGGGTTAATTATTGTAAGTGGGGAGACATTCTCAGACACACCATTTGGTCACATAGTTACCACCACACGCCCACCAAACCCTAGAACCATCTGCATACGTCTAAAAAAATTCAGTTTTTGGTCATTCCCTTATAACAAAAGTTTTTCAAGAAGCAAGTTACATAGGTTGTATTTTGTGATTTGTTTTATGCTTTGTAATGGTTCATGAAGGTTGGTGTTGATCCCTAGGTTTAATCTTTGAATTATGTCCACAGTATCTAGGAAAACATCTCTCAAGTTTGAATTGTATCTTTTTATTGAGAAGATTCTCCCTGGAAATGTTTTCTGACACAGCATATGGCATTTAACTTCTCAACTACCTGCTGGCGTGCACAAATATTGTGACTGTTGGTTTTACATTTCATAGAAATAAAATGGATTCATTTATTTTCTTATTAGCATTTTTAGGAGTCATTTTTTTAGTCTATGCTCATTTCATGTCATATTTTACTTCTGTCCTCGTTCTGAGTTGTATAATATGGAGATTCACTCAGTGGTCACTTTTGTACGTGATTACTAGATGCCCAGTGATTTTAATGTTGGAGTTCTATTGTCCTGCTTTTGTAAGTACACGAAGTGCTAATAGATTTTATTTACTCTAAATTTCAGCTATGCTGATGCAAGTGGGGCAGGCAAGGATGTTTATGAGTTTGTAAGTTGAAATAGTGTCCCTCTCTTATCTATTCATAGCCATTTAACTGACTTTTTGACTTGGAAAAACTCTGATTTGCTTATTGTCTTGCATCTAAGTTTAGTTTGGCTGTTACAGTGTCATGGGTTATATTTCAGTCCTGTTATTATCCATTAGGATTTCTGTGGGGATATTCCCCTTTCTTTGGCGTTCGCTTGTATCAGTGTTTGTACTTCTTTTGCACCTGTATTTTGCAGCTACTGCTCCTTAGGTGATGAAAGACTCATTTTGCCCAATACATAAATGTCTTGTTTCAGGTCAAGGCTGTAGGGAAGTTTAAGGAGACAAAACGAACTGAAGGGATCTCAACATCAGATATAATAATGAGGATTGTCAAAGATTATAACCAGTATGTATTGCGCAACTTGGACCGGGGATACTCAAGAAAGGAACTTGGCGTCAGCTATGTGAAGGCATGTCTTGCCATCACTTATTTATTTCTTCAAATGCAGTACAACATCTTCTTTGGCACATTTTATTCTTCAGACAACTCTTTGGTGGCCAGAAATCTGATTTTTTTTCCACTGTATCTTTTTCCAGCCAAAAATCTGATTATTAATTTTTTTTGCCACTGTTTCTTTATATCAGGAAAAGAGGTTGAGAGTGAACAGGGGACTGAAAAAGTTGCGTGAGAAAGTTCAGAAACATCAAGAGAAAGTGGAAGAAAAGGTTACTGTTTTCATGCTAACTAATTATAAGCTTAAGGTTTGATAATGTGTATAGACTGTTGGTTTTTTTTTTATGACAATAAGCAAGTTGGCTTTACAGTGAGGAGTGCGTTCAATGAGTATTTGGTTTTTTGTTTTTCTTTTCCTACTAGTCGGCGTAGACTTGCACCTCCTTCATACCTGTCTTTCCGAAGGTGTTAACAGAAGATGAAAAAGGTCTTACTCTGAAACTTCTCTCGTAATCCTTTCGGGCAATACTCAATTTGTTTGAGAGGAAAACCTGAGGAATGTAATAATTGTCTATGAAAGTTGCGTGCTCTAAGGTCTATACATCAGTGAATAGCAGGGTTTTTGGAGGATGCCTCATATTTTTTCCTCTCTTAGGGGGGGGGGGGGTGTTGCTGGGCTCGCACACGCACGTAGAAATCCATGTGTATATTGGCAAATTCCCAATGCATGAAGATAATTTCGTGCAAGTAGAAATCCATGTGTATATTGGCAAATTCCCAATGCATGAAGATAATTTTAGTCCATATATAATGTTGAATTTTTAGCTTAATATTATGGCTACTTTTTTCTCCTTTTTTGGTTGGTGATTTTTTAATTAGAAAATTAGAGGCTGGTCTTAGTTTTTAGGTTCGGTTTCATCCCACCTTGAATATTGTTGCCAAACTTGGATAGGCTTGGTTATGTTGCAATACTTTTTTCACCCCATAAACTCCTTAAAATACTTCTTTCGTCTTTGGAACAATGTCATGGTTGGCATGATCCATTGCTGATTCACTCCGCATTGATGACGGCGACGATGATGAAAACACAGACGACGAGGATGATGAAGAAGAACAAGAAACCAACACCAAAAAACCAAACCTTAACCACTCACAATCCAAACACAAAGGAGAGAGTAATAGAAAGAGAGATCAACGAAAACAAAGATCCATTTGCCATGGCCTCTACCTCTCCTGCCGCACCGCCACTGCAGTTGTATTTTGACAAGACATGGAAGTTGTCGAAGGAGGAAGATGAGAGACAAAAAGATTTCACCGGACCTCCAGAACGTCAAAGCCGAAGGCAGAGTGAGCTCTCTGATCATCAATCTTGTCTCTCATCTAATCTCATCTCACCATCTGTTTGTATATCCTTTCAACAATTCGTTTTGGAATTTGTTTACCGAGCTTAATCTTTTGTGTATTTAAGTGGCACTTTGTTAGTGAGTGGAATGAAATTAGAGAATGTGGAGAATTTGTTTACTATTTCGACTGAGCGGTTGTCGGTAATTGGATTAGAAATGTCAAGGTAGATGGAGAAATAGCTTGTCTCTTTCCACACCCACTGTATATTTATGTAAATTTACTGAATAAATTAATAATGTCGCCTTCTTAAAAAATAAGGCTCCGATTTTGATTTTGATTTCTTTTTTTTTTTGAAGAATTCTTATTTAATTTTCTATATGAATTGTGTTGGTGAACTATGTGAATTGTGTATTTTTGTATATGAATTGTGTGGCGGGCTATGTGAAATGTGTGTGATGAGGCTATGTGAGCTGTCTATGTGAACCGTTTATTTTAGTGTGTGGCGAAGTTATGTGAACTGTGTGATGTACTGTGTAAACTGCATATGTGAACTATGTGAATTGTGTATTTTAGTGTGTGGTGAGACTATGTGAACTGTGTTATGTGAGCGGAGGGGTATTTTTTTTCCCAAAATAATGAGTTGGGATTATATTGGGTAGCAATTATATGTTAAAGGACTATTGTAAAGACAAGGCTAAAAAAGAAAGGTTGGCCTCTAAAAACACCCCTTTAAAATACACACATTCATATATGAATTGTGTATTTATTGTCTATGTGAACTTTGTGAGCTATCTATGTGAATTGTGTATTTGAGTGTGTGTTGGGGCTATGCGAACTGTGTGGTGGGCTATGTGAAGTGTGTGTAGTGAAGCTATGTGAACTTTTTATTTTAGTGTGTGGCAAAGCTATGTGAACTGTGTGGTGGGCTATGTGAAGTGTGTGTATTGAGGCTATGTGAACTTTTTATTTTAGTGTGTAGCAAGGCTATGTGAGCTGTGTAGTGGACTATATGAATTGCATATTAGAACTATGCGAACTATGTGCTATGTGAAACTGTAATATGTGAATTGGGCGTTATGTGAAACTGTAATATGTGAATTGTGTGCTATGTGAATTGTGTTATGTGATTTGAGGGGTATTTTTGTTTGAAATAATATGGGTCAGGACTTATAAAAATATTGGGTAAGAATAATATGTGAGGGGGTTAATTTTAAAATGTGAGGGGTGTTTTTATCCGAAATAATATGGGTTAAGACTATTTTAAAAAGAATAGGTAGGAATAATATGTGAAGGACTATTTTAAAGACAAAGCTAAAAAAAAGTGTTGGCATCTAAAAACCCCATTTTTAATTTCATGGTTTTACGATGGCTCTTATAAGTCATAAGCATGACAGGGCCCTTTTTCTTTTGCTTCTTTTGTTTTTTGGTTTCTTTGTGTCCGTGTGTCACACAAATTTTCGAAGGAATGGGGGCTCACTGCTAAATATCCAATCCAAGGACACAATGTGTCATTCCTATGCAATGGAAGATAGGCGTTTACAACTAATGCCTTGTGGATGATTAAATGAACATTGTGGTTGCAATGTTGCAGATAGAAACTGTAAAAAAGCAGCGTAACATATGGGTGGAGAATGCTGATCGATTGGTTGCTGGCTTCCTAGAAATGTTTGAAGAAAGTTGCCACAAAATGGTGAGTACCTTAACCCATCCCATGACAAAAATGTTATTAGGAAATAGGCCTTAGGTGAAAGATTCAGTGAATTGTTGAACTTCATGCATGACATGCACACACATGACATGGAATTTGGGCACCGCAATGATGAACATTAAATGTGGTTTGTGGTTGAGATATATTCCAAAATTGGCCCACATTTTACGTACAATATTCACATAGAATGTATCTGAGCCGGACTTTCTCCTCAATAGAGGCATATTCAGGAGATAGATTACAGTTTCCTTTCTTCTTGGTTTTTTTTCTTATTTTTAAAAAGATCAAATCTTCCATTCGGATGAAACTCGGGTTTTTTTTTTAATTTTTTTTTTTCCATAGGGTACTGTCATCAGAGACCAAATACAAGAGCGACTACTGGCAAAGGCAAATACAAGAGGACTTATCTATGACAAAGAAAAAGGTGATTGCGATGAGGATGATGATGGTGAATACTACTACGATGATAGTACTGAAGAAGAGTATTACGATGATGAACATGAACTGGAATGAACTACTTCATTGTGCTCTTCTTGCATTCCTCTGGTTGTCCACTTTAACTTGTGTATGTACTGTTCCATAGCAGATGTGCAAGTTTGCAAAACCTGGATTCTGGTATGAGTGGAAATTGTTTATTCAATAAGTATATCTGTTGCTCTCCCTAGTATTGGATGTAAGAAATGGAAGTTTTAGTATGTGAATAATTATTGCAGATACTGAAACAAGTTTTAGGATTGAAATTGTCGAAGTTTAAACATATGGGTAGCTTTTAGTTGTTATTTATGCAGTTTTCGCCTTGTTATGCAACTTGGTGGGAGAACAATTTTGATACGAAAATTTAATCTCTTGGAGTTTTTAGTCTATCACCCTTTTTGCCCATTTGCTGTTCAACTGTTTAGGCTATAGCCGAGTTGCCTTTACAAGCATTGGCTGTACGTTTGTTTTTCATAAGTTGAGCAGCCTTTGTATTATCTTTTCAGATTTTTATTTATTCTTAAAATCAGATCATTTCCGATTAAGCTTGTGATACTAATAAGTGAGATATTTCATGTATTACGTCTAGGCTTCTATAAACTTGTATTTTATGGCCATCTTGGTGCCCTCTGGGTCATAAAAGTTACTCCATCTGCCCTAATTAGTTGTTCACTTTCAAGGGATTCCAACTTGATAATTATATTTCTTCGGGTGCGGTTCCGGGGACCCTTAAAGAAACCTCTAAAAAAACCCTTCAAATTTTAATCTCATAGTTTCCAATCAAATTTTTATGATCCGAGCCGTTCAATGTGTTAAGAACGTGATTTTAAGGGTGCCCGCGAGAAATTGGCAAAAAAAATAACTGGAAAGGGCTTGATTTGAGCAGTTTTTTATTGAACCGTTCAATAAAATTCAATAAGAAACTGTTCGGATGAAGCTCTCCCCGGTCATTTTTTTTTGCTGATTTTTCGCAAATACCCTTAAAATCACGTTCTGATTATATCGAGCGGCTCGGATAATTAAAATTCGATCGGGGGGGGTGGTTTAGAGGTTTTTTTAAGAGTCTCCGAAACCACCCCGATATTTCTTATCATTTTATTTTCTAATTTTACCATTTAATCATAACCTTGTCTTAACTTTATTAGTTAAAAAGGAAGAGTAAAAGGGGAAATTCATTCAATAGTGCTCATTTAGTTTTGAAGTTGGATAATTTTTTCGGGACAACAAAAATTGGTACTCCAGTTGGGATTAACAAATGGGACGAAGGGAGTACAAAAAGTTTTTTTTTTGGGGGGTAGTGTCAGGTGTCTCGGAGACCTAAAAAGGAGCAAATTCCTAAATTTCACGAAAGATCATATAGCTTTTTAGTTAGGTTTAGGAGTTTCTATAATTATCATGTACTTCCTCCGTCCCATAAAGTTGATTATGAAAATGTAGGAAGATATTCCCGAACAGACACAATTAGTACCCGAACACGAAGTATGTGGGAACACATGGTAAATAAAGGTCATATTATTTGGGGGACGGTGATCGCTGGACAGATACATTGGATACAAGAACGCACCTGGTGAAAGAATCTGTTCAGCAAGAGGATGGCCGAAAAGAGGGAAGATACACAAAGAACACTATCTTAAGAGATAAGGCGGTAGGGGTGCTCTAGAAGGATCCAGTACAAGAAGTACTCCGAAACGAATTAGGATCCCGTGAATAAGGGATCTTAATGAATCTCCTAATCGAGAAAGGAAGTTCGGCCCATTAGGGAAAGGAGTCCTAAAAAGGGATGAAAGTAATAATTCGATAAAGGAACGAGAATCCAATATTGTTTGGGTTTCCTATACGAGATAGGAACCTAGGGCAGCACGAATGCTTGGGGAACAAGCACACATGACTCTATAAATACGAGGTAAACCTAGAGGGAAAAGGTACCCAATACACGGCAATCATATATCTTTCCTATTGATAATCAAGGTTCAAACAAGTATGTGGTACTAAAAAAAAAAAAAAAAACTTAGGCATCAAAGGGCCTTTGCCATGAGAGGCAAAGGCCCCCTACAGTATGTGGTACGTGCTGTATCAAACACTCTTCAGTTTCGTCCCCCTATAATTGGCGCCGTCTGTGGGAACGAAAGAGTTCTCTTTGAAAAAACAACCATGGTGGAAGAAGATCCAAAGACACCGCATGACCCAAAGAACCGGCTAGGTGGGGGAGGAGACAAGTCCCCACTAGGCGCTCCGAGAAAGCCCAAAGCCGGACATGGGAAAAAGACAACCAGCAAGGGCAACCCTCTAACCATCCTTGATAGCTCCAAGAACAAGGAAGGCATGACGGCCATAGGATCCACATGGAGGAGTAAATCTCACCATGAAGGAGAGTCAGTGGCACACTCGAAAAGCGTGCACAACAGCGAAGACATCCTTGATAGGAAGAGGCAGGAAATAGAGGAATTCGCTCGTTTAATCAAAAATGAGAGCACGAGATTCGAGAGTTAGAATGTATCAGAGAGCATCCTGAAGACTCTGGACTTTCACGAAGAAATTCCAAGGGAGATAAACGAGCTAGGATAGAGTACAAAAAGGCTCCTTCTTGAAGAAGGAAGAGCAGGAGTATGAGTCGAACTTTAGAATGGAAAAAGAGCTTCTTCACAGAAAAGAAGGAGTAGGAGTCCAAGCCGAACTCTAAAACGGCGAAGGGCTTCTTCACGAAAATGAAGGAGCAGGAGCAGGAGCCGGAGCCCCACCCCCAAAGAGGAAAGGACCAGGAAGCACCACAGGAACATGTACGAAAGACCTAATGCCGATTGGGAAAAGAATGGGGCTCACAAAACGAAGGGGTGAGAGGACGGAACCATGACTGCACGAGATGCAGCACGAAAGGCCCTCAATCACAATGCAGCCTCCCCCTTCGCGAGAAGGCTACAAGAAGCACGACTGCCGAGTAGGGTGAAGCACGGCGCATTCGTTCTTTACGAGACAAATGCGGATCCCGTGGCTCACATACAACACTACCAGCAGGCTATGTTCATGCACGATGGGGACGATGCCATTATGTGCAAGATGTTCCTGTCAAGTCTAGGGAACGTAGCCTTATCCTGGTTCCATAAGTTGGGTCTGCATTCCATACGAGGATTGAGGCAGCTAGCCAAGGAATTCACTGCTCATTTTTTAACAAGCAGGAGAGCTCCGAAGACATTTGAAAGCCTCTCCACAATGAAACAGGGAGAGAGCGAGCTAATTATAGATTATGCAAAGAAGTATTGGGAAGCTTTCAATGAGATTGAAAGTTGAAACGAGGAGTATGCAATAGCTACATTCAAAACTGGGCTGCCTATTTGGGGAGAGCTATGTCGGTCATTAAACATGAATCTGGTGGCGACGTTGGCAAAGTTAATGGAGCAAATCGAACAACATGCCAAAATGGAGGATGACATACTTCGAGAGGACGGCATAGTCATTATCGAGCAGGCAAAAGGGCCCACAAAGAAAACAGACAAGCTAGAGCCCAAAACCTACAGGGAAAGGAAAGAGTATGGGCAGGCCAAGAAAGAGTGTAGACACCCCAATTTGGCCTAACGATTATTTCAAGTCCCACCTCGGGACCATCTCGATGATGATATGGGTACAATGATTGTTGATTGACTTGTTGTGAACCCATGGACTTATGGTGAGTACTTTTAGCCACTTAGAGGACCAAATCCAGAGCTAAATAGCCTTTCAGACAGAAATGCAGTATCCTAGGAAAATCCATCTTTCGGCTGTAACATTGATCTCACGACCTCAACTTCATTCTTTCACCCATGAAACATATTGCTTGAAAATCTCCCTGAGAGATCGATTTCTCGACAGCCAGATCGATTCTTCGGCCACCTAATCCATCCTTCGGTCGCCAGATCCTTTAATCGGCCACCAGATCGTATATTTTTCAGATTCTGGAATGTTCTGTCATATGTTTGATTCGTTCACAAAACCCTAGCAACCAAATCTCAATGCGTTCGGGCTACGTAAAGAGATTGCCATGAAGAGTTTGTGCTGCCCTACATTACCAATTCAATCGTGCGTTTTGATTGGTTGGAGTGAGTTACCAATTGCCTATATAAAGGAGCCTTTGGGTTCCGAAATTAACACAGATAATCACCCTCTCTAGCCACGAAATTCTGCAGAAACACTTTTTCATATTCCTTCTATAAAAGCCCTAACCTCCCGAAGGTAGCCGCAATCTAATGATCAAATCCCGAAGTTCAAACCCTAACCCTAGAGTTTCGAAAAGCAAATTAGTCAATCACTCTCAGTCCGAAGAAATCAAGCCCCTGAGAGATCAAGGTGGTGAGGCCCAAGGGCCTTTGGTTCGTTTTATTTTCAGTTTATGCATGCTAACTGTAGAACTTTAACTCTTTGTTAAGTGTTTAGTCTGGTGTAAGGAAGAACATCGGCTGAGTCTTTGATCAATCGCCCAGTACATCAAACCAAGAGGATCCCTCGGCCGTGACATCAATTCACCGATCACGGGATCCATCTCCCTGGGATAGATTTGTTTTATCTTGTTTTGCTAATGCATGCTTTCAATTACTGTCTTAGCTCACCATTAACTATGTAAAATCTAATTAAACAGATTACTTGTTTAGAATTAAATAAAGTAAGCATTAATCATGTGTCGAAAAATTATGGGCCAATTTCACGACTGAGCAAAAAGGGGTGCCTAACACTTTCTCCTTATTGTACTTTTGGCTCCCGCACCTAGAATCTCTACTTGTTTTTCCTAGTTTTATAAACTAGGTGGTGACTCTGTTTTGATGATAACCGCTATCGTATGGCGATATTCCTAATCATGAGAATATCCACAATCTTGGTTTATGAAGCAAATAGCCAAACAAACAATAATGATCAATCTGTATGGCGATGCCCCGTTTGGGAGGTTTCTACAGTTTTTTGCGACTCTGCTGGGGACTTGAGAGCCATGACCAGAAAGTTTGACATAAGACTAATACATGCTTTATCTAATTCTTCTATCATTTGCATTGAGCGAGCAATCTCGTTGAGTTCACCTTATATCCCGGCATGTCACGGGCTATGTTAGGGGTTCCAGCACACTCCACAATCACTTGTACCTAGTGGTATATCAAAAAAGGAATCATCCGATTACCACCTATGATGGGCTGGTGAAAGGACTGGGGCCTTTTTGACAATGGAGCACCCTTGAGACTACCCAAATCTTACATGTGTTAGAAAGCCATATAACTTATCAAGATAAGACAGAAACCCGTAGGTTAAGGAATTTTTCTGCATTTTGCTTTGAAGTTCTTCCTCACACCCTGTATCATTTATTGTAACATCTCTTTCTGTATAGAAGGGTTGGGATTTTCAGCCCAAATCCTAACCCTATACGGCCAAGTACTGACTTACAGGTATTATACTTTAAAGCAGACACGATAGGTAAGCCAAGAAAGCAACCACAACACTTTTTATACTCTTACAACACCTGAAGTCGCGCCAAATAGAGGTCTTTGCAGCTTCTCGTCTATCACCTTCACCTGTCAAAACACCTTCACCGCAACGGTCCCAATCACTTCCGAGGACTTCGCAGTCATTTTCTCAGCGAACCGGATCATCTATCAAATTCCAAGCTTCACCAAGCAATCCTTCCACTCTGATGGCAGACAACGATGCCACTATTATAGATCTCCAAGCTCAAATCGCTATTTTACTAGCAGAGAAAACAACAAGAGATGCTGAGGACGAAGAAAAATCGATAGAAGATGAGAATCCTATTAAAGTAATAACAACAGAGAACCCTGAATTGGCCAAACAAGTCAAGGAGATCAAACATGCTTTGGCCCGTTCACAAGGGGACCAAATTCTAGACTTTGAGGGACCCTGCCTCTTCCCAGATTCTCAATTGCCTAAAAGATTCAAAATGCCAAACATTGAGAAGTTCAATGGAATAGGCAACCTTACCAGCCATGTTCGCCATGTTATCAACACCTTGAAACCAATGGGCCTAAAAGATGAGCTCATTGCTCAATTGTTTCAAAGGACTCTCACTGGAAGTGCCCTTGATTGGTTTCTCACCCTTGAATTTGTGCACTATCAAACTTGGCCAGAAATTGCCAACGCTTTTGTCAAGCAATATGCATACAATGTCCAAATTGAGTTAACCACCCGAGATTTGGAGATGACTAAGCAGGAGTTGAGTGAAGATTTTGTCACTTTTGTGGCTAGATGGAGAGAAAAGACTGCCAAAATGAAGAACCGTCCCTCCGAGGAAGATCAAGTAACAATAGTTGTCAAGAATCTGCAGCCTAAGTATCTGAAGCATATCTACACTCAAGCTATAACCGATTTCAAGCGCCTACATGCTATTGGGTTGCAGATTGAGGAAGGGATCAAACTGGGACTCATTGGAAAAGAGGATGCTCTTCCACCTAAGAAATCCTTCCCAAGCCATACATCTCATGCCTCCGTAAACGCTCTTGATCCAGCCTTACTGTAAGACCCTTTCCAAGCCTGCCCTTTTCGAAACTCAAACCGGACTTGCCGTAACTTTAATCCTCTCTACATGACTCTCTCCCAAGCCTTAACCATTCTAAGCCATCAAGGGCATCTCAAACCCCTGAACAAACCACCTCCTCAGTCACATTATGGCCCAAACCGCCAACAAATAGTGTGCCTACCATCAACACTCTGGACATGAGACAGACAACTGTATGCGTCTTCGCCATGACATTCAAGATCTCATTGATAGTCGAACCATAAAACCCCCACAACCTGATGCACAAACCAAACCACCCCACAATACCGAACCACCCCGAAATATCAATCTCATAACCTTGTCTCATAACCTCATATACAATCCTAGCCAATACATTGTCCAAAGCACCCTAGCCAAGCTAAGCTTCACCTTCCCAGAGGAGGATGGATGTCTTATGATGGAAGAAGAAGAAAACAATGAGTTCGATCAATTGGAAGTAATCGATCGCGACATGTCTGACAAAAGTGACAAGAAGAACAAGCAAAGGAAGAAAAGCTAAGGAAATGGAAAGAGCATTCTTGGGCAAAACACAATTTGGAAGATCTTGACATTCCATTTGTGGAAGATGATGAATGGCTGCGTGTCTGGTTTGAAAATAGGAAGAAGGAAAAGGAGAGGGTCATAATGATGAGAGAAGGCATGCCTGCTTCGAACCTGCCCAAATAATGGTGCTCATTAATCGCCTTAGAATCCCAGCACCTCCAGTTGTCTAGGAAATAAGCAACTTTATAGAAGAAGTGGAAGAATTCCAAATGCAGCCGTGGGTTAATCCCTATGAAGAGTGTGACTATAGTCAATGGATAGAAGAAAAAGAAGATCTAAACTTCATACACAAATCCATACAAAACAGGAGAAAATGACTTTGACGAAATGGAACAAGAATATGACGATCTGTTTGATGGGATCTCTTTGGCATCACTATTTGACCAGATGGAAGTAGTTAATGACTGCGCAACCAAGAGGAAAGTAACCCAGGCAAACATTTCCATCTGGGGACTGCTCATGCCTCAAAGAGGTAGCCACCGTGCGAGCTTCGAAGGAGAATCTAGTTCAAAGGATCTGTTTGGCAAAGAAGATGGTGGGAAAGGGTATAAGTTGCAAAAGGCAAAGAAAATGACCCCGAAATGCTGCAGTAACTGATAAGTCATAACATGGCAAAGAACATTAAAACACTGTTTTCGTTTTCTTAATCAAGCTAGGACAAGTTTTGGGCCCCTGTTTGGGCATCCTATCTGCTAAATGAATTCCTATTTTATCTTCTAAACTATGCTTAGTTATTTGATTCTCCAAATTGCAATTGCCATATGCTACAGTCTCTTTGCCAAACAAGAGAATTTAAGAAATCAAGTTCTTTGTGTCACTGACAGAAAAGAAAGTAGTGATGAATTTTGTAGACACCCCAATCCAGACCTCGAAAGTGCTTTAAATATCCCGATGATGAAACAAAGGAAACAAATACCTCCGAGAGCTTGAATGTGGGACAAAAAGCCCAAAATAAACTACAAAAGCCCAAAACAAACTACAAAAACCCAAAGCAAACTCAAAAGCCCAGAACTGGACTATTAGTACCGTACGGCACACCTCTACACCGCACAGCATAACAGATTTCATTACGCCGCACGAGGTCATGAGGTCAACCGCACGGCATTTTGCATGAAGTTCTCACTGGCTCAGCTAGCTGTCAGCCACGCTCACTTGAGCCACTGCTACAAGCTAGCTCAGCCGAAAATGCACTTCTGGCTCGCCCAGAAAATACCTCCACCATTTGAAATTCAAAATCCTTGGCATTTGCCTATAAATACAACCCTCCACTCAAGAGAAAAGGGTCCCCAACTTTCTTTCTCTCTCATCATGCTTTCATACCCATTCCTCACTCCAAAGTTTTGAGAAAGTGCCCCAAAGACATTCTCAAGGTCCCTTTCTTCCTTAAAATCCCCCATTTTCTCCTCAACATTGAAGTGAGTTCTTTTGCTCACTTCGAGACCCCCGACCTCCAAACATTCATCTTTCAATTTATATCCACCGTCTCTCCTCAATCGCCTTCCTTCATACTCATCCGTAGCCGCCCATTTCCATCCAAGCTCGAAAAACAAAGGTATAAACTAGTTTCCTAGGGGTAAGGCTCCGTCCATACTCCTGAGGGAACCTTTTTGTCGTCAAGATCAACCCCCTTTGGGTTGGATCCTGACCAAAAAACCATTTTCATAACCAAAGAAAGCCCTCTGTGCTGAATAAGTTACACCGGACGGCATTTCAATACGTCGTACAGCATAACAAGCTCAGATGTGCGGTATTTCGAGTTTATTATTTTCTTGCTCAAACTGTCTGGGTCACTGCTGTCCTCGGCCAGGCCCGTCTATCATCTGTATGTCTGACTTCAGCCCCTTTTCAAAAACAGACCATATCTACAAGCCATGTTCGGTTTTGAAAAAATGAGGTATTTTGAGCTATTCTGAAATATCTAAGAATCTCAAAGATGATTTCGGTTCATGGCTTGTAAGAATGGTACTTTTCCTTTAAAACCATCTAACAGGACTGCAATGTCCGACAACAGATGAGAACCTCGTGCATGATACCTAAGACGCCGAGCGGCATTCTAAAACTTTTGTAAAGAACTGGAAATCAAGGTGATACCCCGCACGACGTTATAAAAGAACTGTGCGTGGTATCAAGAAATGCCACGTCAGATAATACTGAGATTCAAACAGTTTTCATCAAGAACTCATCTCATTTTGCATCATTTTTATCATCACTGTACAGTTAACACCACGTGCACATCGACGTGATATATTTCCCGTGTCCCTTCCCCCCTCTTGTTTGTTTATTAAAGAGTTTGATTTTCCAAAAGATATTTTAAATTTCCCCTTTTTTGAAAGAGTCTAGTAGAAACCAGTCTTACCGGGCGAATGGGGTGCATTTTTTTTAACAAAAACCTTCCTCGTTCGTAACGTGGCTCCTGAACCTAAAATTTCAAGGTTTTTCGCTAAGACCAAAAGGCCTTTTCCTTTTCAAAAGCACTCTCGGTTTCTCGGATCATTCATCTCAAAAATCCGGGTGGCGACTTTCATTCGGCCCAACAACCGCCAGCCGGGGAGCCCACAGTGGCGACTCTGCTGGGGACGTGACATTAATCAAAAATTTTGAAATTAATACATGAACGAACAATTCTTCAAAAGTCTGTCAAAACAGTATGCTCCGCGCTGCTGAAGAACGGAATGGTAACGTAACAGGATTTTATGTCCGACCGCTCCGGACTGGGACTTTTGTTATTGTTCGCCCGTGTAGTCTTCTCCAAAGATTTGATTAATAAATTGAGCCAAGCTGGAAAGACACTTCAAAAGGGGGAATTTTCATTATCTTTCGGAAAATCAAAATTCTTTTATCCTGTACACTCTGCACCGCACAAGCCTCGCCAGTGTGTTTCGGCAATCTTGCCCGGCTCGCCGGTGACAAGCTCTCCCGGAATGCCTTGCAACCCTCGATGATGATGAGCAATCGTACTGTTCGACCATTGTCTTGCAATACACTTGACATGGGGAGTACATCTTGGCTCTAGTCCAGGGAACTCTTTTGAGACCTAAACTGGCCATTGCACTTGTACATAACCGTAGAACCATCCCAGCTAGGACAGGAACCTATGGCTAGGACTTACGTGATATACCCTGTTTATGTGTTCATCTTTCTTGTACATACATATCATTCATGCATCACGGCATTTTATAGACTAGATTCTGTTAGGACCCTTCGCCTTCCCTCGATCAGTTTAGGAGGCTATAAATCCATGGAGTTTGCGATACCTCCGGTGTTCACCATGCCCAAATGGCCCCCCTGGCCTAGGACGAACCTTGATGGTGCAAGTGTCTGGATTTCGATAATCACATTGCCCTGTCTCGGATGGTCAAGATAACGAGATTGGCTCTCATTCTGAAGCGTTCGGAATTAAACCTACCTGACAGAACCTACCAGGGTTATCGAAAGTCTTCTGTGCAAACACCTCAAGTGAAGACTAGACCGCGGTAGGTCTTAGGCTCTTGTTTTTGAAAGGAGCTAATGAGGAGGGATGGATGTTCTCAAAGGATTAAGAGTCTCCTCTTTTGCTTGCCAGTCCCGAGACATTGATCGATCACGAGAAAAGGCTGTACTTAATTGGTTTCGTTCCTCCCGAAGACTAGTTCGCATAGACACCCTGGAAAGTACAGAGCTGTTTGAGGTCCAAATAATACAGGAAGGGCAACCATCGATCGAAACACCACGAGAATTCTCGGTAGAAACACCGCCCGATAACCCTCTGCCAATGGCTGACTAAGGAAACGAGGTAGAGGAACTTAGGCAGAATGTGGCTGCCTTGGATGCTCAGTTTAAGCAATCCCTAGCCAATGTTGATGCACAACTCAAGACCTTTGTTGCATCTATGAGGAAGGACATGATCATGATGATGGAAGCCATGCAAGAAGTTAGTGATAAGCTTCAGGCCAAAGAGGAAGAATCTTTCGTGGATCCCAAAATGGCTGCGCTTATGGCTAAAATCAGCAAATTAGAGGAATCCGTCCAAGAAATCCTACGACTTGGGAAGGGAGAAGTAGACATGAGCAAGATGTGTCTATTTCCTAACGCCAAGTTGCCCGAAAAATTCAAAGGTGTGAACTTCGCCAAGTTTGATGGCATCGGTGATCTAAGGGCACACCTCCAAGGCTATGTCGGCTCTCTTTCCATGCGAGGAATCAAGCAAGAAGCCATGGCACAATTATTTCATGAATCCCTGTTTGGTCCAGCCTTGCAATGGTTTCTCACTCTTGAGCCGTCAAAGAAAAGGACTTGGGAAGATATTGGGACAACTTTTGTAGCCCAATACGACTTCAATGTTGATCTGAAGATGACCACTCGAGAGTTAGAAAGCACCAAGATGGGCGAAAAGGAGAATTTCGCCGACTTTATGAAGCGATGGAGGGCCAAGGCCGCACAAATGCAGAACAAACCATACCTCAAGGAGCAAATACGGATTATAACCAAAAACCTGCCAAGCTCCTTCGCCTCATACATGGTTCTTTCCCAAGCAGCTCCGAATTTTGAAACTTTTTATGATTCGGGCCTGGCCGTGGAAGAAGCCCTACGAGACGGCACTTTAGAAAAGAAAGAGACAGGATCAAAGAATAAGAGGGCATACTCTGGCAATAGCAACATTCTCCTCGGAAACACCAATCAGGCTGGAACATCATTCCCCAAGACTGTAGAAGTTCACCAAATTTTTGAAAAGCCAAAATCCCAAAACCGGGTTTTCACGCAATTCAGTACCCCAAGATTTGCATTACTTAAGAAACTTGTAGAAGCCGGAGTGCTTAAACCTCTTCCCCCATCGGTAACTATTCCGCCAAATTTGAACCAAAACGTTTACTGTGAGTTTCATCAGATGCCCGGCCACACCACTAACAATTGTATCCGCCTCCGTCATGAAATTCAAAACCTCATCGACAACAAAGTCATTGAAACCCCTCCTCTAGATAAGACAAATACCATTTCAAACCCTTTACCACAACATAACACCTCCTTCCACGTCAACCAAGTCACCTTGGTTTCAGAACAAAACCTCCAACACTTCGATCTAACTCTCTTCATCACCCCTAATACCGAGCCCAAACCTCTGGTGAACATTCCCAAGGAAATTACTATTTGTTTCTTATGGGATGGGGAAGATGCATGGAAAGGCCTTGTTGCTGATTGGGAAGCTTTCGAGGCAGCCAACTTTCAAAAAGAGGCCGAACCACCATTTGAGCCTGGATGGGAAGTTGATTGGCAGAACATTTATGCGGATCCACAAGACAGATGTTCTCTAAATATGTTGTTCGCAAGCTCATATGGAAACTACCTCGGATGGGAATGGGACCCAACCCCAAGCGAGTATCAACTTTTAGCTCCCAACAATCCCTTGGATATATTCTCCTTGCCCGCAATGTTCAATGAAGGATACCAGCCCAAGACATTAACTTATGTTCGGCCTGAAGTCCACCTGGAACCTGATACTGGCAATAATTTTAGGTATGCCCCACGGCCTGAAAAGCCCGGATTCCCCGAAATGGAAGAAGAAGTGGCAAGCAGTGAATTCAATTCTATGGATTACCTTGCAGAAGAAGCAGACTCCGAATCCTCAGTTGCCTTCCCAAAAGAAGTCGATGTTGCTATGATGAACTTGAGGGTAGATGAGCCTCGAATAGAACACTGGGCTAATTTTGAAGTCATCAACATAAAGGTCGGAAATGAGGAATGGACCGTGAACAAGGTAGTGATGGAAGCTGAACAATGGAAACCAGAAGACCTGTGGGAAGATTTGGTTATCGCCGACCTAACCTCCAATCTTCAGGATACCTCCATCGGGACCAAACTCAAAGCCCCTGTCGATTTGTGGAGCGAAGAATCAAAATACTGATAGATTCATCATCTGACCCAAAGCGGCCGTATCTATCAACCCCTAAACCTCCAAGTCGGAGAACCCTCTAACCCCGCAGCTCCACTCGCCAAGGAGCCCTCAGACCCTTTCATCACCCCAGAAAAGAATACCTTCCAACCCTTTGCCCCACCTGCAAAAGAACCTTCTCACCCTAAGAAAAATCCCGAGGTGGCCGTTAAACAACAACTCGAACAGACTTAGGCTAAAATGTCTGTTTGGGACGTGCTTGTTCACTCCACCTGCCATCGTGAGGGGCTTATCCAAGCTCTCTCCCGCCTAGAAGTTCCTTCCGCCATCACTCCCGAAGAACTTGTGGCTCTCATCAAAACCATACCTATCAAGCATGCAATCACTTTCACTAACCGAGACCTACCTACCGAAGGGACGGATCACAACAAACCACTTCATGTCACTCTAAAGTGCTGCAATAAATAGGTTCCAGCAATCCTAATTGACAATGGGTCCGCAATCAATGTTTGCCCGCTCCATGTTGCTTACTACTTGGGGTACCAAAATAAGGACTTCTCTCCTTCAGAGGTCAAAGTCCGAGCATACGACAATACGCATCGGGAAGTGGTTGGGACCCTTATGATGCCAATGACCTTCAGATCATACCAAACTGAAGTGGAATTTACGTGATAAGCATTCCCACTTCCTTCAATCTGCTGCTAGGGAGACCGTGGCTACACTGGCCTGATATCATGGCTATACCTTCTACCCTCCATCAGAAGGTTCGTCTGGGCCTCGAAACGGGCATGCTCACCATTCATGGAAACTCTGAAATTCGTGCACCTACAGAGGATAATGCCCCGCTCCTGGAAATCTAACATGGGGAAGAAGACGTTGCTTTGGGAGGCTTCTCATTAGACACCTCCAATTCTGTCTCTCCAATCAGAATTGACAACGATTTCCTCATCAGCAGTATCGCCTTGAAAATAATGAAAAAGATGTCCAACATGCCGGGGCTAGGATTGGGAAAGAACCTGCAAAGTCCTACAAAATTTGAAACTCGTGGAACCTTGACGCGCACTATCGGCCTTGGATATCAAGCCTCAAATGGCAGCAAGGTAAGGAAAGGGGATAGGCTAGAGGATTATTTCGTCAAGGAAAAGGCAAAGCAAGTCTATCAAGGACAGCCGGAACCATTTTGGGACAAAGAAATCCATACTTTGCTTCCGGGATTCGAGATATTTGCCAATGACGTCTGGCCAGAAATTGATGAAGGATTCAAGGTTGAGCAGAAGTCTGTGAAACCCATTGATTGGGTCGAAGTCTTTGATAAGGGGAGTCTAGCGATCCCGTTCAGGGAGGACGAACCAAAAAGTACAGTCATGGAGGCAAAGGTGCTGATGCTGGGATAGAAAGACCTTGAAGATCCAACCTCGCTCATCATGGATGCCATCGGGAATTACAAGAACTGGGTCTTCTTGCCAAGCGCAACTGACCAGGGATCTGAATATGAGTCCTAGTCGTCCAAGTCATCTGAGTCTTCTGAGTCTATTAAATCTCTGGAGTCTGAGTTGGGACCTCTTGGCCCAACTCCTTATCACCTGTATTTCAAATTTGGGTCAACCTGTGTGTATGGTGCCCTCGAGGCCTTTGCTAGTAATGAAATAAAGAGACCTGATTTCGCTTACTTCTCTGATTTCGAAATAAATTGTGTCGACCCTGACGATGAAGAGATTGATTTTGATGGGGATATTCCCAGAGAAATCCGATCTTTAGTCAAAAAGGAAGGCGAAAGGCATGCTCAGCCTATAAAAGAAGAAGTTGTTTTAATAAATCTGAGAGACGAAGGGAATCCCCGAACAATTCAGGTCGGTTCCGCACTGTCTGCAGAAGAATGTCAAGCCCTCACCGACTTGTTAAAAGAATTCGAAGATGTTCGCATGGTCACATGCCGATATGCCCGGAATTGACCCTAAAATTGTAGAACACCGAATTCCCCTATATCACAGTGCAAAGCCCGTAAAACAAAAATTGAGACGCATGAGGCCCGATTGGGTGCTTAAAACAAAAGAAGAGATCACTAAACAAATCGACGCAGGGTTCTTAATGGTGACTGAATACCCTCAGTGGGTCACAAACATTGTTCGTGTCTCCAAAAAGGATAGTAAGATTAGAGTCTGCGTTGATTTCCGAGATCTCAACAAGGCAAGTCCAAAAGATGACTTCCCCCTACTCCACATCGATGTGCTGGTTGACAATACTGCAGGGCATGCTTTACTTTCCTTCATGGATGGCTTCTCGGGATACAATAAAAGCCTCATGGCTGAATGAGGAACCTATTGCTACCGAGTGATGCCTTTTGGACTGAAAAACGCAGGATCCACGTATCAGCGAGCCGCCACGACCTTACTCCACGATATGATTCACAAAGAGGTAGAAGTTTTCGTTGATGATATGATTGTCAAGGCAAAAGAGCAAGGAGAGCATTTGCCAGCACTCAGAAAGTTCTTCGAAAGAATCAGGAAGTATAGGATGCGGTTGAATCCGGCAAAATGCACGTTCGGAGTTACAGCCGGGAAGATGCTCGGGTTTATGATTACCACCTGAGGCATCGAAGTCGACCCCTCTAAGATCAAAGCCATCCTAGAAATGGAACCACACCGATCCGAAAAAGATGTGAGGAGTTTCCTTGGCAAAGTGCAGTTCATCAGCCGGTTCATTGCTAAACTGACTTCAACTTGTGAGCCAATCTTCTGCTTACTCAAGAAAGGGGTGCCCTTCAAATGGGATGACAGGTGTCAGAAAGCCTTTGACACCATCCGAGCCTACCTACAGAATTCTCCAGTTCTGACACCTCCTGCGCCTAGGAAACCTTTGATCCTATACTTGTCAGTCACTCCAACTTCTATGGGGTGCATGCTGGCACAGGAAGTAGACGATGGGGTTGAAAGGGCGGTTTACTACCTTAGTAAAAAGATGGTCAGGAGTGAGGAGCACTATACTCCATTGGAAAAAACATGCTGGGCGCTCATGTGGGCTTCCAAGAAACTGAGGACTACATGTTGACTCACCCCATAAGGATCATCTCTCGAATGGATCCCCTCAAGTACCTATTTGAGAAACTGGCCCTCACCGAAAGAATGGCAAGATGGTTGCTAATGTTGTCAGAATTCGAGCTAAAACATGTCACCAGAAAGTCTGTGAAAGGGAGAGCTATTGCCGACTTCCTGGCCGATAGCCCAATTGAGGGAGGTGAAGATGCCGAGTTTACATTCTCTGATGAAGACATAATGACGATAACCGAAGACGTATGGAAGTTGTACTTCGATGGGTCTGCAAATCAAAAAGGATTTGGGATCGGCGTACTACTGATAGTGCCTGATGGGTCTCATATTCCACTCGCATTCAAGCTGAATTTTGAGGTCACCAATAATCAAGCAGAATACGAGGCCTGGATTGTAGGAATGGAAGCAGCCATTGAAATCGGCATAGAAAAGCTAGAAGTAGTAGGGGACTCTAACCTGGTTGTGTCCTAATCTAATGGCGATTAGAAGGTCAAGGAAGAGAAGTTGAAGCCGTATCATCAAGATTTGGAGGACCTCATCCCTCACTTCAATAAGGTGACTTTCACTCATGTACCAAGACTCGAAAACCGATTCGCAGATGCATTGGCAACGCTAGCCTCTATGGTAGAAATCCCTATGGGAGCAAAACTGAGGCCAATTATGATCGAACAAAGGGATATGCCAGTATACCAGCACGTCATGGTAGTTGATGAGCCCGAAGACGGCCACCCCTGGTATTACGACATCTGGAGATTCGTGGAAAGAGGAGAATACCCTGCAGGGGCAAGCAAAAAGGACAAAATTGCCCTTCAGAGGATGGCCGTGCAATACATCATTTGTGGGGGAAACCTATATCGGAGGTCACACTGCGGCATGCACAAGTTATGCATCCATGGTACGGAAGCAAGAAGGGTGATGGAAGAAATTCATGAAGGGGTGTGTGGCCCTCACATGAACAGTATGATGCTCGCTAAGAAGATCCTCAGACAAGGATATTTCTGGTCTACCATGGAGACGGAATGCGTAGAATACGTGCGACAGTGCCACAAATGCCAAATCCATGCCAACTTGACCTATGTTCCGCCATCTGAACTACATCAGATGACTTCACCCTGGCCTTTCTCGGTATGGGGGATCGACGTCATTAGAAGAATCGTACCAGCCGCTTCCAACGGCCATAAGTTAGTCCTCGTGGCTGTGGATTACTTCACCAAGTGGGTAGAAGCTGTTTCATACGCCACTTTGACTGCGGTGCAGGTTGCCCATTTCATCAAACAGAACGTCATCTACCGGTATGGGGTCTCTCGGGCATTCATGTCCGACAATGGGGTACACTTCAAAGGGCGAGCCAGAGAGGTCTTGGATGAGTTCCAAATCCAAATGCACAGGTCAACAACCTACCGACTGCAAACCAATGAGGCTATGGAGGCCGCTAACAAAACCATCAAGGCCATTTTGAAAAAAACTATTCAATCCGCAAGAAATTGGCATGAATAGTTACCACTGGCCCTATGGGGGTACCGAACGTCCGTACGAACACCAATAGGGGCAACCCCCTACTCTTTGGTCTACGGGATAGAAGCCGTGCTCCCCATCGAACTAGAAGTCCCGTCTCTTCGGACCATGATTGAATGTGAAGTCCAAGAAGCGGAATGGTTAAGCAACCGATTCGCAGAACTCATGTTGTTCGACAAGCATCGATTAAGGGCTCTTTATCACATTCAGGGGTATCAAATGAGGATTGCACGTGCATTCAACAAAAAGGTAAAGCCCAGGGACTTGTCAGAAGGCGATATGGTTTTAAAGGAAATACGGGCGCTAGTCTACGATCCGTGTGGGAAATTTCGACCAAGATAGGCCGGACCGTACATCATCAAGACCATCTTGTCCGGAGGAGCCACACAACTCATTGACTTGGATGGAAACGAATTCGCGTCTCTAGTCAATCTGGATCAACTCAAACGTTATTACCCCTGAGAGAGGCTCGCTGGGCTAGAAACCGCAAGGGCGGATAGACTCAGGCAAAAATTAGAGCAAAAGCCTACTAGGTTGGAAACCCGCAAGGGCACCCTAGGCAAAAGAAAAGGCAAACAATAGACGAGCTCGCTAGGCCGAAAACCCGAACGGGCGGTGCTAGGCAAAAGTTAGAGCGCAAAAGGAGAGTGTCAAAACCAGAGCGAACCTTTACCTGAACTACGTTATGACCTGATTCCTTTGCTACAAGGATACGTAGGCAGCCTCACCCAGAGGCTCGGTCACTATCATGTTAAAATAAAATCCAGGTTGAAAGAGTTCAGTGTATTAAGTCAAGAAAGGGGAAACCCTTCACAACTCGTTTTATTACAACTACTGCTTCTAAATACATAAGGCTGAGCACAACTTTCAAAAGGCACAAAAGGAAAAAAAAGAAAGAACAACATGATCAAAAGCGGGTGCATGATTTATTCCTTAATCAGGGCAGTAGGATTGAGTCAGTTCCCAACCTTTGCTGCGATATCTCTCCTCAGCCATTTCCAGTAGCTCCCACGAACCGTCACCGAAGGATAGGGATGCGCATCAGTCACCTCACGAGCTCTCTAAGACCGTTGGTAGTTGCAAAGGACGAAATGCCGGAATAAGGGCAATGCGACATCGATCATAACCTCTGCAAGGGCCTCCTGTCGAAGGCCGAGCTGGCGCTGAATCCGGTACGGGATGTAGAAAGTAAAGGCCTCCAAACCCGCAAGGATGACCCACTGAGGACCCATGAAATGCACTGTCATAGGGGGGAGGTCTAGCCACGGACATCTTCACAAAATGGTCTTAGCTCATAGACGCCTAAAGAAATCGACCCACTCAGGGACTCGCCTGTCTGCAAACTCAAAACACCGGAGTGACAGTAGCCTAGCCTCATATGACCAATTCCCGGGCGGGGTGGTTAGCACATTCACCTTGTCACAGAGCCAGATCTACGAAAGAGGAGAAAAACAAGTTAGGAGAAACCCGACAAAAAGGAGAGTCAAGTGAGAAGCTAACTTGCATGAGGAGAGGACTACCCCCGAAAATCTCAGCCTCTCTAGAGCGAACTTTATCCAAGCCCATCAGAGTCTCGGCCAAAGCCATCAGAACCACGTCTTTTCGAGCCTCAATTTGAACATCTATGCTAACCAGGGCGGAGCTAGCATGACCAGTAGAGGGCACCAAGAGGTAGGCTGCAAGCAGGCATATGCAGAGTGCAGTCATACGCCGAATTTGGTAAGCCGTGTCTGCAAGGTCACCAGCGGGAGAGAACATCTCAATAAGACACAGCTCATTGAGACGACCGTTACTCACTAAGTAACGAGCGGCACCACTACCCAGTCTAAGGGCCGCAGACAAGATCTTGGGAATGCTCTCGTGAACCGGAGGAATGATGACCTCTCCTGAGCCAAAGCCTCCTAGGTAAGCGCGAAACTCCTCCATGGTAGGGCAAAGCTCCTGCTCGCCAAAACGAAAGACATGAACATCCGGATCCCAGAAGCTCGCAGCAGCCTTTAAAAACTCAGGGCGAAGACGGATGTTGTGAAGGTACCTCATGGAATAAAGGCCATGAGCCCGGAAGTTAAGCCAATCCACGCCTTCCATTGAGGCCAACCATGGGCGTAGCGAGCCGGCAAATGAGAGAGCCATGACAAAGAGGAGTGAGATGAGACTTGAGTATAGTAGAAGGGACTTGGGGCTGAAGATTTGAATTTATAGAAGGAGAAAGGGAACAACTTCAACTTTCAAGAATGCTTTGAGAATACAAGTTTTCCATGGGAAAGGACTTGGTCATTGCAAGAAAGTTCAATATAAACATGCATTGGCTCAGAAACACAGCTGCATAGGTCAAACTTCAACTATTGTGCAAAATGCCTTGGGAAGCAGCAAGACGCAGACTGTCAGGTGAATAACCACGCGCGGCATATTAGGGTCACGCACGGCATATTGAGCACTAGAAAACACCATGGCATAATAGCAGTATGCCGTGGAACTGATAGAAGTGACGCACAACATTTTGAAGAGACGCACGGCATTCTGCGTCTGCATTTCTGCAATTTTGACAGCAACAGGCACGAATCAAGTTTGGGATACTTCGGGGCATTCTCAAGCAGCAGGACTCATCGCAACAAGTATGTGGGACTTCAGGGATGTTTCACCTCAAGACAACTCCCGGGATTCGAGGTCATAACGCAAAAAGTCCCTAAAACCCCATTTTCAAGCCGCACCAAAGTACCAAATCGCGTTCCAGGCCATTTTAAGTCAATTCTTCGAGTCCCACAGGTCAATATGGTCAAAAGTGACTCGGTCCAAGTCCACGTTTGAATCCCGTGTCAATATTTGAAGTTGTAACCTTTCAAAAGTCAACGTTTGCCTTAGTTTTAAGTATTTTTTTGAGCATAAGGGTAGGCTTTTGAAGCGCACGTCAAGCTTTGGAGTTCGTCACTACTGTGTACAGTCATGTTTGAACTTATAATAAAGGTGTCCATGAAATGACCGAATGTCATGCCAATTTCTCACGAGCTACTCCTTTGATTTCTACTCCATCGTCGATGAGTTTCCTGATAAAAATCCCATACTGGGCGCAGTTTCACGATTCATGGTTAAGTTGTGCATTTTGGTGAGTATCCAAATTACTCAATTTTTCTTTAAACAACAGCAATAAGGGAAATTGAACGACGAAAAGCAATGAAGAAGCAATCTCTGTATATTAATCTCGAAGAAATCCATAAGTCGAGGTACAAAATGAGGCATACAAGCCCGATGCTCAAGAATCCTATCTACCAAGGGTAAACAGGCACCCCACAAAAAGGAAGCACACAGGCTCCGCCAAAAGACAAAATTAAAAAAGGGGACTCAGTCCTCATCCTCATCCTCATCCTCGCCCTCATCCTTATCCTCCTCAGAGACCTCCTCTACAGCCTCAGAGCTGGCAACCTCTTGAGTACGAGTCGTCCTAGGGACGGTACTACCAGAGGTGCCCTCCAGGTCGATGTCTGTCGGCTCCTCGTTCTCGTCCGAGACGGCAATAGGCTCGTCCTCTGTACCGCCGGAGTGTTGCTGCCTCTTCGATGGACGCTCCTCCCGAGAGCCCGCAAACGAGGCCTGACGCATAGGCATGCGAACAGACTTCCTACGAAGCCCTTGGGCAGCTCCTCCTCTAACCTGCAATGACATAGCATGTTTTGCATCGTTAGCTGTGAAATAAGAACAATAGAATGTAACCGAGAGATTAAGGAGTTTACCAGCGACCCTCCAGCGGGAGCCAATGCAGGCGGGGAGTGGCCCAGGTCGTACCGACGCACGAGTTGCTCCAGACCCATCATGGCCGCCGCCATCTCCCTCGCGTACTCCCGAGTCACCTGGCCAACATAAGGTGTGAATAACATGAGACACGATGAAAGTTAAAAGCACGAAGGCGATGAAAACAAGTTATACCTGAGCAAGGAACTCCAGAGGCTCGACCTTAGGGCGCGGGACATCCACCAGGCCAGGGACCCCCTGAGCGGTCCCCATGTCCACCGTCCAGGAAAGCGCAGGCAAGTTGGCTTTGCCCTGACCTGTCCCACAACCATAAGGGCCCTCGCTCCCTCTGCTTCTGCCACCTCTCCTTCCACCTCTGCTACCACGCACCTACCGCTACGCCTCCCAGGCAACGCGAATCCCGAAGCCCCGTATCAGGTGCTGAGCCTGGTATTCCATGTAGTCCGCACCTGCCGAGAGGAGGAGAGAGAGAAAGCCGAGAGGGGGAGAGAGAGAGTACTGAAAGTGAGAGAGATAGAGAGAGTACCAAGAGAGAAAGAGAGATGATCGAGAGAGAGAGAGAGAGAGAGTCGGGAAAGAGAGCAGAGGGAGTCAGGAGGGAGAGATAGATGATCGAGAGAGAGAGAGAGACGTTAGGAGAGAGAGAAAGCCGAGAGAGAGAGAGAGCGTGAGAGAGAAAGAGTTCGAACGGTGGGGCGTACTGTGTACGTCTCACTCGAATATATGTAAATCCCCCTCGAACCGGTTCGCCTGAAATCAAAATTGGACCGGGTTCCTAGCTCGAACCCCCGTACGGCGTTTTGTCTAGACCGTGTGGCATACTACTTCATCTTATAATACCATGCGACTCTCTGTGAGCAACGCGCGGCATTATAGGCTATTTTGATAGTTCGGATTCTGGACAGATTCTTGTCATCCGAGACTATGATTGATTGATCCTACTGGAGTTCACTTGGAAAACAGAAAATAGACATAGATATGAGGAGAAGCGGGCTTTCATTCCATTCGACCGGGAGATCCTTGGGATCATTCATTACATTTGTTCAAAAAAAAAAAAAGCAAAAAAAAAAAGTCCTACTGCCCTTCTTCTTCTTCTTCCTCTTCTTCTTCTTCCTTAGTCGCCTCCTCCCCGGGAAGCATCACTCGCGCCATCCGAACGGTCATTGGAACCGTTCGGATTCCCCTCCAAGTCCTCCACAGTATCATTGGAGTCGCGCTCCGGTGCGTACTCCGAGTCGTTCTTGTCATCTAACTGGTCAAAGGCAATGTCTTGAAGGTTGGAAACCGCGCGGCGGAGGGTGCAAATGACGCTCACTAGCCTCATGATCTGGAGATACAAACGCTTGATCTCTTCGCGGTAAGAAGCCATCTCGGCCTCAAGAGAGGTGACCCGTGCAGCAAGGTCGTTGTTGTTTGCCATTCTCTATAAAGCCCGCTGCTGTACGAAGAAGAAAAGCAAAGAGACTAAGAGATTTTTGATGGTGGTGCATAGAATGAGGCACCACCATGCTTTTAAAGAGGCTCCGACCGACGAAAGGGCACGCTTGTATTAATGGGCACCCTTAAACCAATTGACTGTTCTCGGAAATCGAAGAGTTGCATGGAAAATTGAAATGCCGTGCGACACACTGTTGCACCACTCAGCGTTTTGACCCTGTATGGATAAGGTTTCCTCCTCGAAAATTGTTCAAGTCAGCCACCAAAATCCCTTGGGAATCAAATATTCCAGCCGTCCTGCAGAAAAGTGTGTTTAGAATGTTCCTATGGGACTTGTAGAATTTCTCGTCCCCCGAGGACTTGCCGTATTCACGCACATCTCACTATTTTCACCCTCTGAGGACTCGTCTCATCTCAATTAACCTCCTGAAGCCACGTCTCACTATTTTCGCCCTTCGAGGGCTCGTCTCGTCTCCAATTAACCTCCTTAAGGCACGTCTCACCATTTTCGCCCTCCGAGGGCTCATCTCATCTCAATTAACCTCCTGAAGGCACGTCTCACTATTTTCGCCCTCCGAGGGCTCGCCTCGTCTCAATTAACCTCCTGAAGGCACGTCTCACTATTTTCGCCCTCCGAGGGCTCGTCTCGTCTCAAATTAACCTCCTGAAGGCATGTCTCACTATTTTCGCCCTCTGAGGGCTCGTCTCATCTCAATTAACCTCCTGAAGACACGTCTCACTATTTTCGCCCTCCGAGGGCTCGTCTTGTCTCAAATTAACCTCCCGAAGGTACGCATTCAACACTTAGCACCATTGGCACTCAACCTCCTCAAAGTATATTGCACGGATTCGCTATTTGTTCGCCGGGACTCATTTCATTTGCACTGTCCCAATTGGACTACGTTGGTCTGATCCCTACAACGGGGTACGTAAGCAGCCCCACGGGCGCAACCACCATCGTCATTTGCTTGCATTATGATTTTGCATTTTTCTCCATTTAAAGACCTTGGAGCAACTGATTGGGATGCCTATTCTTTAAGCGTCACTCGTACCAAACAATGGTGTCCGAGTTACGTTAAAGATGGACTACTGTAGACACCCCAATCCAGACCTCGAAAGTGCTTTAAATATCCCGAAAATGAAACAAAGGAAAGAAATACCTTCGAGAGCTTGGATGTGGGAGAAAAAGCCCAAAACAAACTACAAAAGTGCAAAACAAACTACAAAAACCCAAAGCAAACTCAAAAGCCCAGAACTGGACCCTTAATACCGCACGGCATACCTTTACATTGCACGGAACAGATTTCATTACGCCGCACGAGGTCATGAGGTCAACCGCACGACATTTTGAATAAAGTTTTGACGGGCTCAGCTAGCTGTCGGCCACGCTCACTTGAGTCACTGCTACATGCTAGCTCAGCCGAAAAGGCACTTCTGGCCCGCCCAAAAAATACCTCCACCATTTGAAATTCAAAATTCTTGGTATTTGCCTATAAATACAACCCTCCACTCAAGAGAAAAGGGTCCCCAACTTTTTTTCTCTCTCATCATGCTTTCATACCCATTCCTCACTCCAAAGTCTTGAGAAAGTGCCCCAAAGACATTCTCAAAGTCCCTTTCTTCCTTAAAATCCCCCATTTTCTCCTCACCATTGAAGTGAGTTCTCTTGCTCATTTCGAGACCCCCGACCTCCAAACATCCATCTTTCAATCCATATACACTGTCTCTCCTCAGTCGCCTTCCTTCGTACTCATCCGTGGCCACCCATTTCCATCCAAGCTCAAAGAACAAAAGTATAAACTAGTTTCCTAGGGGTAAGGCTCCGTCCATACCCCTGAGGGAACCTTTCTGTTGTCAGGATCAACCCCCTTTGGGTTGGATCCTAACCAAAAAACCATTTTCATAACAAAAGAAAGCCCTCTGTGCTGAATAAGTTACACCGCACGGCGTTTCAATACGTCGTACAGCGTAACAAGCTCAGATGTGCGGTATTTCTAGTTTATCATTTTCTTGCTCAAACTGTCTGGGTCACTGCTGTCGTTGGCGAGGCCCGTTTATCATCTGTATGTCTAACTTCAGCCCCTTTTCAAAAACAGACCATATCTACAAACCATGTTCGGTTTTGGAAAAATGAGGTATTTTGGGCTATTCTGAAATGACTAAGAATCTCAAAGATGGTTTCAGTTCATGGCTTGTAAGAATGGTACTTTTCCTTTAAAACCATCTGACGGGACTGCAATGTCCGACAATAGATGAGAACCCCGTGCGTGATACCTAAGATGCCGGGCGGCATTCCAAAACTTTTGTGAAGAACTAGAAATCGAGGTGATACCCCGCACGGCGTTATAAAAGAACCTTGCGCGGTATCAAGAAATGCCGCGTCAGTTAATACTGAGATCCAGACAGTTTTCGTAAAAAACTCATCTCATTTTGCATCATTTTTATCATCACTGTACAGTTAGCACCACGTGCACGTCGACATGATATATTTCCCGTGTCCCTTCCCCCCTCTCGTTTGTTTGATTTTCCAAAAGATACTTTAAATTTCTCCCTTTTTGAAAGAGTCTAGTAGAAACCGGTCTTACCAGGCAAATGGGGTGCATTTTTTTTAACAAAAACCTTCCTCGTTCGTAATTTGGCTCCTGAACCTAAAATTTCAAGGTTTTTGGCTAAGACCAAAAGGTCTTTTCCCTTTCAAAAGCACTCCCGGTTTCTCGATTCATCCATCTCAAAAATCCAGGTGGCGACTCTTATTCGGCCTAACGCGCCGGCCAGGGAGCCCACAAATTTCAGTTGCTTAAGAAACTAGATTTTTGTCAAAACTTAGAAAGAATGCGCTATCTCTGCAAGAACACATAGCCTTAGCTTGCCCATCATGAAGGTATAAACACGAAGGAGATTCAAAAAAATATCTCCGCCAAAATTTTTGTCCAAAACACAGAAGCCCTCTTGTGACAAGTGCTCGTTGGGTAATCCAAGAACCCAAGCAAAAGTAATAGCAAAGCCTGTTAAGGCAAGAAACTGCTAAAACGCAGCCTAGGCATTAAGCACCGAGCCTGGTACTTCGTGTAGTCAGCCCTGGTCTGAAACAACCACTCTAGCTGGGGGTCTAGCTGCATAAACTACTCAACCTCCTCTAACATATACTCGCTTGTCGTCAGCACAAGAGGAGGGAGCGGTCTAGGGACTAAGAAAGTGTCCAGCCTTAGCGACTGGCGCGATACCTGGTCGCCCGGGTACCACTGCCAACCATAAGAGGACTCCAGAAGCACCCTCCCTCTCGTCACCTCCCGATTGCGAGCTACGAATGAGACCTTAAAGCAGTCCCAGATACGCCAGTGGACCTACAATTCAAAGCATACGTTAATCAACTCGTAAGAATAGAAGCATGAATCACGAAGTCAAAAGAAAGCGGATACCTGATCAAGGTGTAGCTCGTCTAAGTACAGTTGGTAGGCATTCAGATCGCCTTTCCCCTTCTTCACCCCTCGGTACTCCTTCGACCAACGAAAGGCTCAAGGAAGTACCATGTCGTCAGGGCACGACGTCGTGGGAGGGTACATGTCCAGTACCTCGTACGTCCAAAGCTACGCAGTTCAAAACATAAAAAAGTTAGCATAAGATGATGGGAATGCATGAAGAAAGCTAACTACGTATTAAAAGCGAAATTTCGAAACCTACCTCACAAACTCGCCAACAGCCGCCGAGGCTGTTTCCCGCTCCTCGGGAAAGAGAACCCATGATGGCGTAGCATGCCCCCAGAGACACACCACCCCAATCAAAGCGGGCAATCTCCCCGATATTCCCCAACGCCGGCAGAAAAGAAAGATGTACCCGGTTGCGCCTATTAATAAACAGGGACGCACCAAGTACATACAACAAAAAGCACCTCGCCATCTGCTCCTCCTGGACCTTGTCCACCGGAGGCTCTCCCCAAAAGTCCAAAAGTTGGGCGTAAAGGCATCCCCCTTCTCCGCTCTCAGCCTACATCGCAACAGGAGCCTCTAAAGCTCGGGGTCCCTCCCCGCCATAGCATCGTAAGGGATAGGGTCACCTCCGACCCTCAACCCGGTGATCGCCGCAAAGTCTAAGGGCGTCACCATCATCTAACCAAAAGAGAAGTGGAACGAGTTTGTTGTGTCCTACCACCTCTCGGTGAGTGCCCTTGCTACCCGGAAATCTTTACTCGCCTTCGTCAACATGCCTACAAACCCTCCAAAACTTGCCACCCTCACCATCTCCTTTGAGGCCTCCGGGAGCCTCTCCCAAAATTGGGGCACATCGCCAGCACCGCCATAGCATGAGATCCTGATTTCCTGTCACATAAGAGGTGTGATTCAATGAACATGGTATGATATTCAAAGGCACGAAATCAAAAGCATGATACATTGAATTGAAATACAAATATCAAAGCATACCTCGTCTCGCCGCAAAGACAAATGCTGCTATGGGTCCCTCAGGACCAAAGACTCCTCGTAAACAGCCCTCTCCAGCCTGTCGACGTCCAGCAATGAGGGCACCGCCATGTGCCGGAGTGGCACGTAGGACTCCTCAGTAAAAGGCCTATCCTGCCCAAGAACCGTCGTCGCTTTGTCCACCACTGTCCTCCGTGGAACCAGGACCCCCTCCTCTTTGGCTGGTCTAGTCTTGAGTTCGGCTCGAAGCTCCCTCTCCCGGGCCTCGAGCAAAGCCGCTGCCAGTCTGGGCACCCCCCGTAAAGTCTCCACCAAGTCCTCAAGGGATGCTATCTCCAGGTAATCACCCACACCAATATGGCGTGACGACCCCGCACCCGCGCCACTACCTATGAACATGGCCGGTGTCTCCCACTCCTCCACTAACTCCTCCTCGACAATGGGGGCCTTCCCTAAGTCGACCCGAGGCTCTCTCGCGGGAGAAGCCTCCATCGCCTCCTCTGCCCGGTTTGAAACACCACCACCCTCGGCCTCCGTAGCCCTCTCCTCAAAACCACCAACGGCCCTTGATTGGCCTATGGCCATGTCCTCATTGCCTAGCTCCACTGCACCTGAGCCCTCCGTACCCTGGCCATACCCGGCCAGCACCACGCCACCACTATTGCCGGCCACTACAGCAGCCAAGGTCGCGGCCTCCTTAGCCACGGCTGCCGATACCGATTCCCCTAGGGTCTCTGGAACATCCTCAATCGCTATATCACTCCCTGGAAGAGCTAGGGGCAATGAAACCTTGACCCTTGGTGGTTGATCACCACCGAGTGTATCATCACTATGATCCATAATCAAATGTGGGAGAGAGAGAGAGAGAGAGAGAGAGAGAAAGAGAGAACCGAGGGAGAGAGAGAGAGAACCGAGGGAGAGAGAGAGAGCAACAGTAGAGAGAGAGCAGAGGGAGAGTCGGGAGAAAGAGAGAGATAACCGAGAGAGAGAGAAAAACGTTGGGCGAGAGAGAGAGAGAGAGCAGAGAGGACAAGAGAGAGAGAGAGAGGGAAATTCGAACGGTGGGGCGTACTGTGTACGCCTCACTCATGTATGAATATACATATATCCCCCCTGAACCGGTCTGTCTGAAACTAAAACTGGACCAGGTCTATGACCTATACCGCCGCACGGCATTTCAACTAGAACGCACAGTGTAATGCCTTGCTTTGATGTGCCGCGCGTTCTTCCATAAGCTACGCACGGCGTTCTGGTCTATTTTGACAGATCGAATTCTGGAAAGGATCATGGCGTTCGGGGATACGTTTGTTTGGATTCGTTGAAGATTGTTCAAAAACAGAAAGCAGAAAGAATGAATCAGGAAAAATGGGGACTTTCATTGATTAAACTGGGAAAACTCCAAGGAATTTCATTACATTCAAAAAAAAAAGAGAAAAACAAAAGAGAAAAACAAAAACAAAAACAAAAAGAAAATCCTACGGCCCCTTTTCTTCTTCTTCAAATTCGTCACCTTTAGCCACTTCCCTCGTCGGACGCATCGTTCGCGCCATCCGAACTGTCATCGGAACCGTTCGGATTTCCCTCCGAATCCTCTGCAATCTCTTTCGACTCATGCCCCGGTGCGAACTCGGGGTCGTTCTTATTGTCCAACTGATTGAAGGCAAAATCTTGGAGGTTCGACACTGCACGGCGGAGGGTGCGGATGGTGGTGAGCAGCCTCGCAATTTGCATGGTGAGGTGTTCGATCTCTTCTCAGTATGAGGCCATCTCGGCTGCGAGAGAGGTGACTCGCGAAGCAAGATCATCGTTGGTAACCATAGTACGAAGAAACTTGAGAGATTTTGGTGGTGGTGCATAGAATGAGGCACCACCTCCCTTTTAAAGGCGTTGAAGCCGACGAAAGGGCACGCCTGCATTAATGGGTACTCTTAAACCAGCCAACTATTCTCGAAAATCGAAGAGTTGCATGGGAAATTGAAATGTTGTGCACTGCAGTGCTAGGTCGCGCGGCATTTTGATTTTGCATGGATAAATCCCTTTCCTTGAAAATTGTTCAAACCAGCCACCAAAATCCTATTGGAAATCAAATATTCCAGCCATTCTATTTAGAATGTTGTGCAAGCATTTCAAGTTCTCCTTGGGTGGCAGACTTCAAACCCAAGTGGCGACTCTGAATTGAGCATTTCGCCGCGCTTTCAAAAAGGGGTGCACCCGCTTATCGCGATCAATTTTTGGGGCGTGTGCCCACAAAGACTTCGTGGGCTACTAAGATATTATCCTGGATTTGCCTGTTGGGAATGAAAGCAGATTGTTGCTCAGTGATTAGGCCATTCATAAAGGGTTGAAGCCTGTTAGTCGGGACTTTAGAGATTATCTTGTAGATGAAACAGTAAAGACTGATTGGGCGGAATTGGCTCATGGATTTAGGGTTCTTAACTTTGGGAATGAGAACGATGTTGGTATGGATCCATTCCTTTACTAGGATACCGTACCACATCCCAATAGTTCTCGAAGGAAAGGCCAAGGAACACATCAAAGCCTAGGGCTCTTAGAGGCCCCATTTGAAACACCGGAAGCTTAACTTCATCACGAGAAATGTTTCTGATAAGGGAGTTGTTAGTCTCAGCAGAAACAATAGGATCAATAAGACTAAAAATATCATTAAAATTTATGGTTTTTTTTTCTTGTGGGGAGGGGGGGGGGGAGAAGTAAAGAGAATGAAAGTGAGATTTGATAATACCCACCACCTCTTTGTCATCAGATTTCCAGGTCCCAGAGGGATCCTTAAGCTTGACAATTTGGTTCCTCTGCCTCCCTTGGATAGTGTGAAGCGAGATCGTTGATGCCAGAATAAGTATCTTTTTGCCACAGGTCTTCAATCTTCCGTTGAAGCTCCTTTTTTGAAACTTGAAGGTTAGGGGTGAAGCCTTGTTCCAGCTGCTTCTGAACCTCGATTAATTGGTCTTTGGAGGCTACAATTTGCAGGCGTAGGTTCCCAAAGTTTGCCCTATTCCAATCCTTAGGCTGCTCCTTATATCCCTTTAGTTTTTTGCAAACTCTAACCATATCGGATCCCTCAACAGAAATAGTCCAAGCATTTTCAATTACCAACATGCAGCCCACTTCAAAAGTCCAGAAAGATTCAAACCTGAAAGGTTTCCCTACCTTGAAGAGGGGAAAAGAGGTATTGAGAATTAAGGTATTGTTGCTTACGACGGAGATGTAGGTGGACAAAATCAAGTAGTGCTCTGAATAGCACAATATCGTAACAGCTACTCATGCCTCTTGACCGGAACCCTAATTCGTCATCAGAACCCTAATCTGCAAAACAGACAAGGGGTGAGCGCACCTTTGCCTCTCGTGGCAAAGGCCCTCCGATGCCTAAGTTAGTATCTCGAACTAGCAGAAAAACCCTAATTATCAGTAGGAAAACAATATGAATGCAGTGTATTGCGTACCTTTTACGTCTAGGTTTACCTTGTATTTATAGATTCATAGATGCTTGCTGCCCAAGCATCCCTATTGCCCTAGAATTCCTATCTCGTATAGGAAACCCAAGATATCTAGGATTCTCGTTCCCTTATCAGTTCATTACCTTAATCCTTTTAGGACTCTTTTCCATAACTGGCCGAACATCCCATTCCCGTTGGGTATCTTTCCAAGATCCTACATTCTCGGGATCTTATTTCTTAACAGAATTCCATTGTTTTTGGTTTCCAAAGTGTTTCTTCTGCTCTAAAGCTTTTATTGGAGTTCTTTACTTGTTCGGCTATCTCATCGCCGAACAGACTGCCGGGACCAGTCACTTCACATGCAACTTGTCCTTTATCAATTACTTGGACCAATGTTTTCTCAGGGGCTCTCCTCTTGCTCGGCCCTCTCATTGCTGAACAAGCTACTTAGACCTGTGACTTCACATGTCACTGTTCCTTTATTAGTCTCTTGGTTCAATAGCTTCTTATGTTTACTAGACCAAGACCCTGTGCAACCTTCCTGGACCAATGACTTCTCATGTCATTGATCCATATCACCGAACACCATCTTGAACGGAGACTGTCCCTATTATTGTTATACCATGATCCCTCGTACCACATGTTCGGGCACTCTTTGAGCCTGTTTGGGATTATCTCCCACAGGAGAGATGCACTCCCAGATGAAATAGCCCAAAGCGTATGGCTTCTAGTCGTTTGCAGAATAACTCGGTAAGTCCGAGATTGTACCACATGGAGATTGAATTTAGCTTGTTCAGATTGTACGCTTTATGTAAGGTTTCGACGTTTAAGACGGCTAACTGTCGATTTTTCTTTAGAAAGTGGAAAACTATGGTAAAAAGACTTGAAATGAGGTTGGAACTTATTAAAAACAGGCGGCAAGGTCTAGGGGCTAGAAACGCCCTATGACTGAGCTGATTTAACTGTTTCTTTCTAACAACTCCAAGCTAAGACGTAAACAATCTTAACCCAAAGCACTCAACGTTAAAAGCCGAGCATAATCATGGTATTAGCTCGGAAATGATTTAATCTCGTTTAGAAGACATTTAACTCAAACACCGGGAGCGTTAAAAGACCTAAGCTCCGTGTGCAAACCGAAATTTAAAATCTAGGCAACACACGGTCAAAGAAGGTATTAGCCCTTTGGTTTGGCTGAAAATTAGAGATTTAACCCTTTCCCTACTAATATCATGATCAAGTCATAAAAAAAACTATTAAAACAACTAAGTTATGGGGAAGATATCACCCCATGACCAAGCCTAAGTGACTACTCAATCATACTAGAAAGATGAAACATGCCAGGAAATTGAGGCATTAGATTTAACCGATAAAAATGAAAGCTAAACTTGATTTAAAGGAGAATCTAGTCTGTACGAACAACTTTAACAAACGATAAATTAATCGAAACAAATACTTACTTGAGTTCTTAAGGAAATTACAAAAGAGAAAGCATGGAGAAGACAACAATGGAATTAGCAAAAGACTAACCTAGACTATCTACTTACTCCCTTACAAGAGAGAGAGAGAGAGAGAGAGAGAAGTATTTATACAAGAGACCTTCTCTCTCCACACAAAATATCCCAAAAGGTACCTATTAATGGAAAGTTGAAAACTGTCAAAAAGTTGTCAGTCAGCCTCCCGTATCAATACAAGAACTTCTGTATCAATACTGAGCAGTTTTGGCTACAATCCAAAGTTCCTCGTAGCGAACCCGTATCGATACAAAAGTTCCCGTATCGATACGTTGAAGCCTGGCTTGCTCTCTGTTTCATTATGGTATCGATACAAAAGTCCTTGTATCGATATCGAGCAGCTTCCTCGACATCCTGCATCCTGGCCTCAGCTTCAGCATGCAACTCCTCAGTATCTTATTTTCATTTTCTAAACTTAAGTAAAGACTACATTTTAAACATTTCTTTTATCTTTTCTTTACTTTAATTTATTAATGAAAATAAGAAAGTACCCCTCATATGGAAACAATGGCATTACCAGAATTTTAAGATTCCAATTAAATCAAAATGTCAACCCCTCACTTTTAGTAAAAAATAGAAAACTACACATTTTTCAAAGGAGGAAATGGCTCAAAATATGACATTGCTCTTTAAATAAAACCTTGCAACTTTGTAGTTACTCTTAGAAAAATTCAAAGATCAATTACTAGCATTTTTTATCTCAAAAATCAATACTTTTTCAGAAAGTCATTTTTCCATAGTTAGACAGATTTTAAGTGGCCGATAGGGTATTCGGGTACTTTGAAGCACTTGGGCCATCCATGGCATTCAAACGTGCCTTATTCACACGGTTTACCTAAAAACACACCATACGTGCAATATCGCTATAAAAGCTAAATAAACGCAAAATAAAATAATATAAAACGGGACCAGTCGCACCAAATATCTACAATATTAGGTGCTCATCAATTATTGTCAGAACCAATGGCGGTTTCCACCAAAACAATAGCCCAATCCTTAAGTTGCTCCTTGCATCCCTTTAGTTTTTTGCAAACTCTAAACATATCGGATCCCTCAATAGAAATAGCCCAAGCATTTTCAATCACCAACCTACAGCCCACTTTAGAAGTCCAGAAAGATTCAAACCTGAAAGGTTTCCCTTGGAGAGGGGAAAAGAGGTGTTGAGAATCAAGGGATTGTGGTCAGAACCAATGGCTGTTTCCACCAAAACAATAGACTGACTGTTAGTTTCCCTCCAATCAGAATTGGCAAATGCCATATCAATGCATTCCATGATGAAATCATCTCCCGACCTATTATTCCTCCAGGTGAATTTTGGCCCCTTGCATTCTAAGTCAGTTAAACCACAGACATTCAGCATGTTGTGAAAGGAGGATAAGCGTCTAGGATCAGGAGGATTCTCTCCAAGCTTGTTAGCATTACTCAGAACTTCGTTGAAATCAACCATACAGAGTCATGGAAGAGTCTCAGAATGAGCAATGAATTTGAGGTCATCCCACACCTAATCTTTCCCATCGATCGAAGGACACCCATAAACGAAGGAAGCCGCCCAAGAGTTACCATTCGACTGCTCAGAGATAATGGAGGCTACTAGATGATTTCATCTCAACGGAAGAGCTTTCAACGGTTCACTTCATTTTTCATACAATCACTTTGAGAGATTTGTGAGGAAAACTGTCATATCTATTCTTTGAGGAGTGTTGTAATTGTGAGCTACAAATTTCATCATCTTTTGAGATATTAGAGTTATAATACTCTAGCAATTGTAAGAGAGTGTTTAGGTGCTTAAACACTTGAAAGATTATAACCAAGATAAGTAATTATCTTGGTGAGGTTCTTCTTAGGATTTTGGGAAAAATCCTAGTAGTTCACTAGCTTTTCGGGAAAGCTAGTGGTTATAATCTATTCGAAGAATAGTGGAAACTCAAGTCGAAGCTTGAGAAGTGGACTAAGTGACGTCTTGCCGAACCACTATACATCCGATGTCAAATTTCTTTATCCCTACTATTTACATTCCGTATTCATTTTTGTTAATTACTTATTGCTTTATATTGTTGCTTAGCGATAAATTTTTAATTGGCCATTATTGTTAGCAACCCTATTCTCCCCCTCTAGGTTGCCTTTTGGGTAACATAACACTATCAACATTGTCCTTTCATGTCTCACAAAATGTACAAAATGGTCATTAACTCGAATCTTCCTTCATATCAATTGGACATGACAATTTTAAAAAGTGAAAATGCAACTTAATAGGCTCCATTATTTTCACTTGTACAAAGGCCTTGTTTGGCTCGCAATTTTAAGCCTTTATGCTTTTTCCTGTTGCAAAGTTTAAATGTTATTTTCATGTGTATAGGTGAGTGTCCATCCAACGCCTTGTGGATTCATCCTTGGATAACCCGGTCATTGAGGACTGGGAAATGCAAGTCTAATTACCTTTGAAATTTCAAAGGCAAATGCAAGCCTAATTACCTTTTAAATTTTGAAAAATTCAATATATTTTAAATAAATAATACATATAAATAAAAAATTACGGTATATTTTAAATAAATAATACATATCGATATATTTTATACATAACATAGATTACTTTGAAAATTATTTAAAAAAATAGTAATATATATTAAAATTTGCAATTATTATTAGCGAAGTGATAAGTGGCAGTGGGAGTAGTTTAGAAACCTGAGGTCCTAGGTTCTAGTTTGGTAGTTTTCCCATTCGGCGGCGGAAAAAATTTTCGTAGCCAAAAAGTACTTTTGCCAACGAAAAAATCCGTCGCCGATTGGAAGCACCACTTCCGTGTGAAACATAAGACGATGAAATTTCGTCGCCAAAAGCTTCAACGACGAATTTTGCATTTTTGGCGACGAAATTCGTCATCTTTGACTGATTTTGTTGTAGTGTCTATATATCCAACGACGGGCTCTAGATGTTGGGATTTTGTAGCCTCCGAACAGTTTTCTTTTTCTTTTTGAGCAATGCAATTGTCTTTTTGTAAAAAAAAAAAAAGTTTAAATGTTACAGTGTAATTAAGAGAGCTTCCAGATTCATTTGGTCTCCGCAAGAGAAAATCAACTTTCCCACATGAAATTTGTCAAAGTTTCCAACTGGATTCCTGACCAAGTTATAAACATTAGTACAATCTTATTCAACATGAGTCAAAATTCCATGAGCGCAACAAGAAAATTATACATCTTGAAACTGAACTGAGATAGTTTTCCTATTTGAAGGTTTGACTGTTTGAGCACCCCTTTGGGTTACATTGATTTGAATTTGAAATTTCATTAATAAAAAAAAATAGTAATTATACCCGACAATGGCATAGATGCCAATTTTCCACCATGTACATATAGTCAAAATTACGATTAATTAAAACCCAAAGTAGGTTAATCTCTAGTACTAAACCCCTTGATCTACGATGATTAACAACTTTGCTGAAATAGCCACATCCGTTTCAATCACAACTCGGTTATTCGACGTATTACGCAAGGCATGATTAGGGAACGAACTTCCGGGTGTGCTTAGCGAGTATTGTACGTTCTTTATAAGGTTAGGAAATAATAAAGTCGGATTAAAATCAACAGTCCACGAGCTCCCGTTTCCTTGCACTGATCCTTTGGCTATCGTTGATTTAATGTTCATCCCGTTCACAACGTTTCTATCAACAACAACTTGATCAACTTTTCTAAAAGGTCCATTACTCTGATCCAATTGAACGATCTCAATCCCTTTTCCGAATCCACTGAACATGTTATCGACGATACTAACACCATTTACAACACCGTGAATGGATTTGAGAAGAATGAATGCATCCCCAAGGAAGAAACTACTTGAGATGTGGAGTTGGACAGGGTCTTCTGCGACAATACCCGTGTAGTCCAAATAACAGTTGACAATCCGGGTTTGGGTCAAGCCCGGTAACTTGAGGTAAATCCCGGTACCACCAAATCCGGTAGCTTTGTTGTAGCAATGGACACCGGAGAGGGTATTGGCCTGACCCGAAACCATTATCCCTATTCCTGCTGAAAAGATGACCACGTCCGTGATAGCATTGTCATTACCTGTTTGGAATTTAGACACAGACACAAAAATAATTAATAAGAATGAAACGTAAAAAAAACAGCACAAGTACTATAAGGAAATCAACAATTAACTTTACCTACCATGAATTAAAGATCAAAAAAAGAACAGAAATTTATTATTATCCTTATTTTTAAGGTGAATTTATTACAACTGGGAAATACTAGTAAAAGAACAAGAAATGAATGAACGGTAGGTAGGGAGTATGTCATTTAATAGCGATAGGTAGATGCCTTAAGTGTAGATTTGAAGTTGGTGCGATGCGTGTCAGCCAAAACGAGTATATATGATCCACACAATTCATTTTGTGAGTAATTTATCTTTATGCGGAGTATTTTTTTTTTTCCTGGACATGATGTAAAACATTAATCAGTCCACTTCTTGTAAGGTACTTAATTTAATAAAATACAGACCTCCTTTTTCCGATAGAATTTTGGTAATTCGAGCCACTCAATATGTTCAAAACGTAATTTTAAAGGTACTCGCAAGAATCAGCAAAAAAAATGACCTGGAAGGACTTCATCCGAGTAGTTTTTGTTTGTTTTTTATCAAACAATTCAAACAATAACTGCTCGGATGAAACCCTTTCCGGTCTTTTTTTTTTGCCAATTTTTCACGGGTACCCTTAAAATCGCATTCTGAATATATTGAGTGGCTCGGATCATTAAAACTCGAACGAAAAAGGGAGAAATGGGGAGGTCCTTATTTTAACTAAATAAGGATCTCCTCATTTGAAAATGACTTTATATATATACAGGGCGGTTCCGGAGACACTTAAAAACATGGGTAATGATGAATTCCACTCCGATAATCCTAGTTAGTGGTCTCTGTTTATCTTTCTTTTTTTCCAAAATGATAACTAGTGAGATTATAGAGGAAAAGATTACAGTACACACCTCTTATTTTGATGTGTATCATATGCATCCCCTAAAATGTTATGAGTTATAGAGAAAATGTTACGAATCATATTCCTAAAAAGTTATGAATCGTATAAAGGTTATGAGATACACAAAAATATTGTGAATCATAATGAAAATGTTACGAATCATATTACTGAAAGGTTATGAATTCTAGAATAAAAGTTATGAAACATACTAAAATGTTATGAATGAACCATAAAATAGGCACATATTGTACATCATTTTAAAGGGTGTGTATTATAGATTTTTTTCTATTATAGATTTAAGAAACAATACATCAAGAGGAATCTTCATCCCTAAACAATGGATCGAGAAACCAAACAGGGGGAACTTAGCTCAAAGACTACACCCAATTCCAACTAAACCACCGCTCCAAATGGACAATGCGCTGCAGAAAACAACCAAAAATACCCACACATGGGTGATAGAAGCCCCACAAATTGGGAGAAATTCCACACATGAGACACCAAAGAGGAGAACCAAAAAAAAAAAAGTTTCTTAGGGTCATAATTAAATTTTGTCTTTAAGGCTCTTATAATAAAGTTTATACCCTATAGGGTTTCAAATAATCATTTTCACATTGGTAAGTAACTGCACGTGGAGTGAATTGATGAATTGTCTTGTTTTCATTGCTTTGTTGTTCACTTCATTCTACACAGATCCTCCGTATAGAATTTATTCTCATATATAATAGAAGATTTATCAAGAGTGTATCGATATTTGATTATTCGCAAAGCTATTTAGAATAAGAAGATCTCTTTTTCTTTTTCCAAATCAAATTCACTCGGATTGAATTCCAGATCAGTTCAATTAGGAAATGCTTAACTATTAGAGAATTCCATCATATCACTTACTCATGAGGTTGATGCCAGTGCCCGAGAAGTTTCTCTCTCCGGGATCACTTCCAGCGGTAATGTGTTGCCCTAAAAATGAGTTCCGTATATAGGTCTCGTGGCCGCCTCGGACCAAAATCCCGTTTGTGTTGAAATGGGCGATGTAACAGTTATCAATGGTGGTCCTAAGTGAATTGATGACTTGAATTCCACCACCCGTGAAATTGGAGTCCAACATGAGGTCCCTCAGCGTTATGTACTCGAAGTCGTATTCCTTGTCGTGGGCAGGAGCCGAAGAGATATCGATCAGATAGCCGTCTACTGGAAAATTATCCGAGGCTTTCAGCGTCCCTCCTTGTATCTGTTTCGTATAATATTATTATGAATTGTATATCGAGATGAAAGAGTTAAGACATTCACACATGATCTAGCGACTGAATATGCTGCACCAAAAAATGAGCACACTAAAGATGGTCGATGTATCTTCGTTTCCTAAATGATGATACTCCGTACTTACTAGGACATGCAACAAAGTTTCATATGGCTTGAATTTGAAACAAACCTCCTAAAACTGGCAATGGTTTAAAGTCAAATTAAGAATGTTGAAAATTGTGAACGTCTTGACATCACTTATGCAGGTAATTTAGGTGAACGGCATATATTTTCAGTCATTGAATTTTTCAAGTGATCCCCAAAGTCAAAAAAATACTGAGACCCCAAAGTCAAAAAAATACTGAGACACTGGTATATGCAAAATTAGGTACACTGACATTGACACATTTAATAATAGACCATCTAATTCGTGTCCACGATATGGAAACAATTACCGTAGCTAAGTTTTGTAGTAGCCCGGCCTAATAATCCCACAGAGAGTGAGGCTGAGATTGGTATGTGTAGTGCGAAATAGTGTATGCTTTTCTTTTCGGAAAATATATGGGGCAAACGAAATTTTAAGCTTTTTCATTTTTTTCTTCCAAAAGAAATACTATGGCAGCAAATTTTAAAAAATCACTAAAGCTAAAAATAAGTTTTTCAAAATTTCCTTTTTTTAATTCTATTCTTTTCTTTAAATTAATTTTATTGGTAGTGTTTGGTTGAGAGTTTAGTTTAGTTTAGTTTTGGTAGTGGGTAAAGAGAGAAATAGAGTAATGATTGAAAATATGGGTAATGATTAGAAAGAGATGAGAAAGTAATAATTGGAGAAATAGGGTAATGATTGAAGAAAGAAGTAGGATAATGATTGAAATCAAAACTAAAACTAAATTGGAAGCCGAACAAAGCCAGTCTATCTTTTTCTGATTTATTTCATTGAGATAATATTTAAAGTAAATTTTTTCTCATCAATACCCAAAAACATGTACAACTAACGTTTCCAATAAGCTAGAAGTTGTAGAAAATGTGTTGTATGTTTTGAGAAATACTATGGTGATCATGTTTGATTATCCTATTTTGGGTACCATATGAGGTGTCACCACTATATTGGTAGAATGTGCTCAATTACATGACAAATGTGACACATTCTACCAATACAATATTGACAAATCACATAGTACCCAAAATGTAGTACTCAAATAAGATCACCAAAGTATTACTGCTTTTAGTTTAATAGAAACAACTTAACTTTTAACAAAAAGATTTAGTACTTGATCGAGTATGAACAACTTCACGAAAGACATAAATTGTAGAGACCAAAATTTTAGTGGAAATGGAGCCTAACTACAAAAAGACGCTGGGATAAAGCCATGTGGAGCCTTTGCCCATAGAGGAACGATACGCCCGTATAAACATGGGTTGCTAGGCGTTCAAATGTGATTTTTTTTTTATAACTCAAGTGTCTGAGCCACCTTATGCGCACCTCGATTAATCATGTGGCTCAATTTCACCGCACACTTGCATAGAGCCCTATTAAAGCTGAAGAAAGTGTTCAAATCTGAGTTGATTTTTGGCTCCCTCAAGTTGATGAGTATTCAAACTTTGTTTGGTTGGGTGTTTAAAATAGGGGTAGAATAAAAATACATGCTAGCCAATGCATCCTAGAAAATTTCTAGGGTGTTCAAGTGAATACCCAAGCTCCAAAGTGGAGCCGCCTCTGGATGAGGAAGTTGCATTTTGGGGCAGCGGTGAGAGGACGGTGGTGATGGATTTGAGATCAACGAAGGCAGTCGGTGGTGACGATGGAGTTCTGGGTTGAGCCGTAGTGGAGGAGGGCGTCGAAGATGGGGTTTGGGTAAGGGGCCGCCACCCCTGTCGACAGTACTAGAGGAGGCGGTTGTGGTGGCAGTTGTGGGGGTTTTGGTGGTGAGGAGTGCAGCAGAAGAAGAGAAAGAAGAAAGAGGAGGGAGAGAGAGAGAGAGAGAGGGGAGAACTAGAATTTACCGACTTTGTTTTTTCTTTTTTCTTTTTTGAAGATGGTGGGGGCCACAGACACGTGTCGAGCAATGGGTAGTTTGGTGGATGAGTTACGGTGGGTGTATCATTCTTCTTGGCCATAAAAGGCCCAAAACTTTTAATTTTAAATAAGTTCACATGAAAGATCTTCTTCATAAAGACGTCCCATTATAAGCCCAAAATATGAAATTCATTTTCCAAAATCAAAAGTAATCTCCACATGACATTACAAAACTTACTACGTAAATGAAGCTTTTACAGCATTGGATTTCTGGAAAACAAATGTGAATACATAAGAAAATCTATGCCGCTTCTATTTTCGTTAAGAGTTTTTAAAAAATAAGTACTTATTTATAATTTTCAAGTTTAAAAATAATGGACTTACTAAAATAATTTTTGTGCAATACGGATGAGATTTTTTGAACAGTGCCAAAGAAATCCGAAAACTATTTTCGTAAATATATTTTTTTTAAGTTTAAAAATTGTAAATAAATACTTATTTTTTAAGAACCCTTAACAGAATAGGGTTAACTCCACTGACATCACAGTCCAAAGTCAACCTGAATTTGTACCCTAATTTTCCAACACTATTAATACAACTGCATAATTTTTTTCCGAGCACATAACTAATTGAGTCGCGCATCTCAATTGTTTCATGGAATAACCATCAAATTTTGAAAGCATACATACCTTGAAGTTACCTCGACCGGTGATGGGAAGGCGGAGGGGACGGCTGATGGAGTAAGTTCCTCCTTCCAAATCAATCTCTGCGCCACCGAGATTAACAATTCCGTTCATCAAGAACCCATCACTTAAATCTTGATTAAATGCATCTGATAATGCTCCAATTAGTGCATCTGTGCTGTCTGTTTTGCCCGTTGGGTCTGCTCCATACGAGGTCACGTGATACACCCGACGTGAACTTGGATTTTCCTGCATGTCGACAATATCAGCACCAATCACCCTAATTATTACAAGGAACAAGGCCCGTTTCATTGGTTGAATATATTAATGGATATGTATAACAATATCATCAAAATAGTGAGAGAATTATACTACTCCAGTATACTCCAGTCTCCAGCTTTCAAAACGTTAATGATACGGTTCCCGACCCAAAATCCCTATCGGGATCCCGACGCCCCGCCGATATATACAAAAACATGAAGTGTTTGGATCAAACACCTGTGTACATTGGATGCCGTTAATTCTCGCATAAGCCCACTCGATTTTTTTTTTTAAAATTTTTGGACAGCTCGGATTGGCCGTCCGGTGGCCAGAATGTGCCCAACGGGACGTCAGGTTGGGATCCCGATCGGGAACCCTTTAGATCGGAAACTGTAGCACCACTCCTTTCAAAAATGACCTAGCAGTTGGGGGAGGGTGTGTATCATGCTTCTTAAAATTTTGTTACTCCACAATCATTTTATATAAATATTCCACAACTTATGTCATTCTTTTCTCTCTCTTTTCTGTCAATCGATAAAATAGATCATTTTTACATCAGATACAAAATACAGAGTATAAACTTGGGATGACCAAAGGGAAGAATACCCAAACGCAGGTGGAGAGTCTCGAATTCCTAACCTTTGATCTAGTGAGATGCAAGAGTCCTGATTAACTGAGCTAACCCCAATTGGTTATAACTTATGTCATTCAAAAGTCAAAATTAAATAAAGTCCCACAAAATATTCATAATAATTCATCGCTACATAAAATTTAATAGGTCCTTAATGCAATTCTTTTATGACTCAATGTTTGACCGTGTTGACCAACTAATCGTAAAGATCAATCTCAATAGTCACGCGAGGATAGTTAAACTCGTATGCACTGCTCCAATACAAGAATTAATAGATCGTGAATGAGATACTAATCATTCCCATACTAAAGACTTCAGAATGTCAGTGACCACCTTTTATGTCCTTTTGGGTTAGAAAAGTACACAATAAGTTTTATGCAAAATTTACACATATGTGCATATACTCGGTGGTGCCATTAATAGGTTTTGATTCGAACCCGTAGTTAGATTGAAGAGGGGAATTTCTAGCCGCTGTGCATCAGGTGGTGCCTTGGTGACAGCCCGTCCTTCCGGACGGTAGCTATGGCTCGTACCGGACATTCCACGGCAGGTCGGGAGCCCCTATGATCACGTCCAGGGAGGAGTTGCTACGCTGATCGCCCCCTCCCACCCTTTTTGTCTATCAAAAAAAAAAAAAATTAAGGTGGCACAGACCTAGCCGACCCTATCTCTTTCTCCCTCTCTCTCAACTCTAGCCACCACAACTCTTATTTCTTTCCCTCCCCCATGTGGGTTCTATACCCATGTGCTGCGGGAGGGGAAGATTATGATACTATTCCGACTCTTTCTTTGTTTTTTCCTTTTTTTCTTTCGTCTTTCCGAATCAACGACTTGTCGTCTTATATATGAGAGTTTTGTCTTTCATTTTATGAGAGTTGTTAGTTTCGTCTTTGGACAAATTTTGTCCACAAATCGGATTCTCTCAATCGACGTTGCTTCACATTGATATTTGTGTTTCAGTGTTCTATCCCTACACGATGTCTTTGGCGAGACAACTCGTAACGACTTGGTAGATCAATAGTTCTTTGGAGTTCATTGGTGTATTCATCCTTACCTGGAGTGCATCTAATCGTCTGAGTATTTGGTGTATTTTTTCCTTAATTTTGCACTTTTTCTCGTTTGAGACTCCTAATTAAAAGTGTCGCTGTTACGTCAAGCCATATCTGAGTTAGAATGAAAGACATTGATTGCCTAGTTATGTACTCGCTTTGTATCAATTAGACGATTAGTTTGACTTTATCCAAATTCTTTGTAATGATCTCTATTTTGTAAGTGTCGCTGGGTGTTTATCAATACAATCTTTTCACTTTTGACACAAAAAAAAAAATAATAAGGTGGCATTTTTTTCTCATTTTAACTTGAAAAACTAAACTTTACTTATTGAAACGTATAATTGTTTTTTATAAGGAGATAATTTCTTGGGACTTCTATCTAATATATAAAAAGTGAGATTAAATTCAATATGTGTGCAACCTAAACTTCACGCACATCCAAACAAGAATTGACACGTCCTTAATTAATAGGAGAAAAAAAAAAATTTCGGTTATGGATACCATTTTTACCAACCTGGGTTTCAAACAAATCGACCCCACTTTAATTATGGTTAAATAATAATTAGAAGTTGTTTGATACTTAGTAGGATTAATCGATTGGGGAAAAAAAGGGAAAACAAGAATTCAAGCAAGAGCGGAAATCCAAAGAACTTCACAGAGGAAGACGAGCAAACGCCAATTGATCGAATGACCGGAAAAATCTCATCTTCATCTTCATGAAAAGAAAAAGAACAGAGCCTTTGAACATGAAGAAAAAGCCATTCTTCATGGAAACAAAAACAGAGCATCCGAAAAGGAACGAAAAAATCACGTCTCCTAGTAAAAGAGCATTTGAACTACCAAAATCACTTCTTGTTCGTGGAATTTTTTATTTTGATGATCTCGAGTGGCTTAGGCTAAGTTTTGAGTGAGTTTTGGAATTAAAAACCAGAGCCTTTGTTGTTGTTGTTTTCCCTGAAGATGAGACTTTTCCTGTAATCCCATCGATTACAGTTTGTTCTTCTTCCTCTCCAGAGTTGTATAGAATTTAATCTCGTAAAAAGTAGCACTGTGCCATCATTTTGACGGAATTAGCTATAACAAAATAAATAAATTTCCTCTCTCTAGATTCAACGAAGATTCACAAAGAATGATAGAAAGAAAGATTTTAACTAACCCATAAACTAAAATCAAGAATCAAGATTTTGAATGCTCACCGATGGAGACGGAGACGCAGATGTAGCTAAGCTAGGAGAGGGAGAGACAGAGGTCGGTGGCGGAGAAACAGAGTCATGCCGAACAAGTGATTGCATTTTTCGCACGTGGTCACGGTAGAAACCGCTGGGAAACTGACCCACCGGCGACAAATTCCGGCCGGAGATATTACCGACGATGACTAGTATTACAATTGATAGCATCAGAGCTCTTCTTGGCATTGTTATTTTCATTTCTCCGGCCCTCTCTGTCTCTACCGTGCCTGGCCTAATAGACTTCTTGATCACCCACGTAGCCTTATATCTATCTTATGAGAGAGAGAGAGAGAGAGAGAGAGAGAGAGAGAGACTAGGACTTGGGAAGAGAGGGGCTAACCGAGATTCCGTAAAGAAAATGGGTCATACATATAGCACCTAGAATGGCTTCCAACTTTCTTGATGTTTGGTTTATAAATATGGTTTATTTTTATATGTATTAATTTGAAGATCAATGCAACAGACGCAGATATATGTGTAAAAAAATCGGACAAGAATTAATTTGGAATCACCTAATACACATGGTTCCACAAGGCAAATATGAAAACAACACACATCGAATGAATGTATTCGAATATGTGCACCAATGTTTGTGTTAATAGCATTTTGCAATTTGTATACGTGTGTGTGTGGAGTTAGCTTTTTCTTAATTTTTCTTGTTTGACGGAAAAGTAGGCAGTGACCAACTTCTTACTTTAAGGATCCCACCTAAGATGTGTAAAAGCTAACTCTTAACGTCAAGTTACTACCTTGAGCAAATATTACTATCTGTTTATAGAATCTAAATTTATTACAAGTAAATGTTGCACTAGAAGAATACAAATGCTAGTGTGGGGCCTAGAAAAGCAACTCTTTTTTCCATTTCCGACATTTAGGGGTGGCCGGACCAATTTACGCGCACATCAACTAATTCTCTTTTTGGTCCAGTCAAAGACAGATCTTTCATGTCGGAATTAGGAAATGCACAATAAATTATTTTTTCGCAGCCTAATACCAAAAATCAAACCCAAATTAATTATGTATTGAACAAACATACCAATCAACCGAACTAACCCGCCGGATTGAAAAGTAACCCATTACTGTAGCCTCTTGGGGCAGGTACTATTTCAATGATAATTTATGTTCGTTTTGCAGGACTAGGTGGCCGATGGGTAGATCGGTTTATGCGAAATACTGCACAAGATTAATTCAAAAATTCTAGTAATTTTTTATTTTTTGGTAATGAAAAATTGTTGTAATTGCTTGATGTGAATACATATTTCTGTAAAAAAAAAAAAAAAAAATCAAACCAATCAAAATCCAATGAATAATATAACCGCATTATTTTCAATTTTTTATTGTACCCTTTTTTTGATAATTGATTTTCACCCTAATCTTTTTTATAACTACACTCCCATTTTGTTCTCTTGTTATGTGAATTTAACTAAAGCTTATGGGCCAAAGAGTACACCGTTGTCACATACTCTCTCCTTCCCCATTTAATGGTCTGTCGTTCTATTCTAACCGGATAAAGAATAAGATATATTTCTAAATCAGTTAAAAATTTTATATACAATATGAAATCTTGTTTGATAGAGCTCAATTGGTTGTATTAAACAACATTTTCAAAATCACATAAAATATTATATATTGAGAGATATAAGTTATTGAAAAGATGCACGAACTCTTTAAAAGACTAATAAATAGAGATGAATAAAGTATAACAGACCATATAATTCGTCTCCGACAAAAATATTTACCGTATATAAATTATATGGCAACCCAGCCTAATAATCCCACAAAGAGTTAGGCTGAGTTTCATGTGTAGTGCGAAATAGTTTATGCTTCTCTTTTCGGAAAATATTTACATATGGGGTGAACAAAATTTTATTTTATTCTTGCAAAAGAAATTTGAAAATGAAAATATTGTGGGAGCAAATTTTTGAAAATACTAAAGTTTAAAACTGGTAAGAAAAATAACTTTTCAAAATTTCTTTTTTAATTTTCTATATTTTTCTTTATAATTTTTCTTTTTCTGATATATTTTCTTGAGATAATCTTTGAAGTAAATTTTGCTTATTAATACCGAAAAACAGGTAATGTAATTAACAACTAAAAGACACCGGAAACAAAAGCCATGTGCATGCGGTGGAGTTTCCTTTTTCCGGCCACTTGTTGGATCAATTCAAATCTAGGTTCCGTTCATGTTGTAGATCCCGTAGGCACACTTAATTGTGGTTTAAAATCATATTATGCGGTAAATAAAAATATTAACTCAGAACTATATGTTACTGATTTCAGATCCAGCGTGTGCAAAAAAACTCTTTTTGATGTATTTTTGTATGCCGATTACATAGGAGACTTCAGACTAGGAGGAGTACTTAATTGGTAACCTAACCACTCACAACGTTTTTCTCCTTCTGGGGTTTTCTTCGGGATGGGTGGCTGTCACTCCTCACCTCCAACCTCCTTGTTTCCTCTGGCCTCCCTCTTTTTCACCTCCTAGTCTCGTTGTGCTCCACCTACACCTCCCCTCCCCCTCCATTCTCCATCTCCATCTTCCCCCCTCTGCCTCTTTCCTTCGTCCACTTGTCCAGTGTGACACCCCGCTTTTCCAGTGGGTGACGGTATTGCAGGATAGCAGGCTCCGTCCGGACGGAAAGGGGCAAGTCATGGCATGGTTTATAAGAAAAGATCTCTCCTACTTGTACAAGACCTTTTAAAGCCGTGAGGGCGGGCCAAAGCGCACGAGAACTTCACAGTTAAGCGTGCTCATCCTGAGATAGTCCAAGGATGGGTGACTTACTGGGAAGTCTATGGGTTTTGGGCGTCTAAAGCGGATAATATTATACAAAAATGAAACGGGTCGTTACAGATGGTGTCAAAGCCTTGCCCTGGGCAAAGTGGTAGGTAGGATGCGCTCTACTGCCACGGACCCCCTGGGCAAAGTGGTAGGTAGGATGCGCTCTACTGCCACGGACCCTAGGAGAGGTTGTTGGGCCGGTGCAACGAGGACGTTACATCCCTAACGGGGGTAAGATTGTGACGCCCCACTTTCCGATGGCCGGCGGTACTGCAGGATAGCAGGCTCCATCTGGACGGGTGGGGCCAAGTCATGGTTTATAAGAAAAGATCTCTCCTACTTGTACAAGGCCTTTTAAAGCCGTGAGGGCGGGCCAAATCGCATAAAAACTTCACAGGTAAGCGTGCTCATCTTGGGGTAGTCTAGAGATGGGTGACTTGCTGGGAAGTCTATGGATTTTGGCGTCCAAAGCAGACAATATTGTACAAAGATGAAACGGGTCGTTACATCCGGCCTTACTGGGGCCAATCAGGTGATGATTTGAAGATGGGATGGTTTGGCTTTGCTCATCCGGCGAATAAGCTAACGGATTCGGTGCGGCAGCTTCCGGCGACCATGTCCTTGGCCGGTTTTTTTTTTCATTTTTAATTTTCTTGTCTCTTTTTTATTTTGTTTGTTTTGGATTTTGTTGGTTTGATTTTCTCCCTTTAATGAAAGTTTTCTCTCCTTGGTGGGGTTTTTGGTGTTTTAATTGTCTTTACCACAGTTGATGGTTTGTATTGCTTTCTCTGTCTAGAGGTTGGTCATAGCCGATTAGCTGGCAAAGCCCGATTGCGAGACTCTACTAGGTGATTTTGGATAGCTAGACCTCTTGTTTGGTTATCTACTCCCCTTAGCACGATATTCAATTTTGATATATTCAGTTGTTTTATGATAAGAAAAAAAAAAACCGCTCACAACGAGACCTTTGAATTGGAACCCATTCCGAGGGAAAAAAAATTGGAACCCATTTTTTAATTGAATCCAGCAAGCGTCCGAAAGCGGAACTGCACCGCATCGTGCAGTTTAATAGTTTATTGGCAAACTGCCGACGAGCCAGGTTCATTTTTAAAGCCCCAAAACTTTGGCGGATTTTGTATGCTCCAATGGAACTTTTTATGAAGAAGATCTATGATGTGAAATTTTTAAAAAGTTCACATCATAGATCTTTTTCATAAAAAGTTCTATTAGAGCATCCATAATAAGTTAATAACTTAACCAAAACTAAAATATTGACAAAATTAGCAATATTTGTCTAAAAAGTGTTCACATGAGAATAACCAAACTTAACAACATTTAATGCATTAACCCAATTTTGGCCATTGTATATACAACCGAAACTAGTAATCTCTTATTAATAATCAAATTTAGAATACCTCACATATTCACACTCAAGTACACTCATCATTACACAAAAACTTTCACTATCTCCCCTTCTCTCTCTCTCACTCTCTCTCTCTCTCTCTCTCGCTCAACAATGTTTTCAAAAAAGCATTTTAAAAAATGATTTTGAAAAAAATTACAGTTTCAAAAGAAATTTTGAAGAAATCTATTTCTTCAAAAACTATTTGTTTAAAAATTGTTTTTTATTTTAAAACTTTTTTTTTTGAAAACTTTTTTTTTAAATTATTTTATTTTTCTAATAACTAGTTTTTAATAGATTGAAAACTATTTTTTTTTTAAAAATCTATGTTCACAATTTTTAGTTTTTTGTTGTTTGATAATGTGATGTGGTAATTTTTGGTTATCCAATTTTGATTATGCCACTATAGACCTCTGCATTGCTTACCTTAAAAATACCTTAACAATCCTTTTTCCAAAAGAGAAATGTTAAGTGCAAAGAAAATATGAAAAGAAACGACCCTTAAAGTGTACATGAACGGCTCAGATGCACTCAGATTCACTGCACAGTGAATCTGGGCCGTTCATATACACTTTAAGGGTCGTTTCTTTACCAATTTTCTTTGTACCTAGCACTCCTCTTCTGGAAAATAAATGTGAATACATAAGATTTGTATTTACGTTTAGGGTGCATTTTTTTGACCTTAACTAAAACTTAAACTTAAACTTAAATTGAGAATTTTGTCCTTATTTGAATTTTTTTCTCATTTATTAGTTTTGCGTCAAATTTTTGTGAGTTATTGATACAAATGAGAAAAGTAAAAAAATTTCACTTTTACCCAAATAGTTTGAAAAATAACCATTTTTTAGTGCAAAAAGTGATTTTTACACTAAAAAATGATTTTTTCTTAAAATACTTGGATAAAAATAAAGAAATTTTATTTTTTCGATTTCTCCTGTTGAGACGAATCAATAGCGTGGGAACCTGGAAGGGGCAGTTGATACTCTACTGACAACGTACAGTCCAAACTCAGCCTAGCTACTTGGCTTTATACCCTATTTTCCAATGCTATTTAAATGAAACGACTGCATAATTTTTCCCAACGCAAATACTTTAAGGAGATCCCCTCCCCTCTACTGATAATTTTTTTTAATCAAGATATTTGAATCAACTTATGCACGAATATCTTAATTAATTAATTTATGGAAAAATCATGAACTTTTGAAAGCATACGTACCCTAAAGTTACCTCGGCCGGCGGTGGGAACCCGGAGGGGGCGGTTGATGGAGTAAGTTCCTTCTTCAAAATTAACCTCTGCGCCGCCAAGATTAGCAATTCCCTTCATCAAGAACCCATCACTTAAACCTTGATTAAATGCATTTGTTATTGCATTAAATAGTGCATCTGGGCCTTCCGTTTTGCCCGTTGGATCCGGTCCATACGAGGTCACGTGATATAAACGTGGACTTTGATTTACCTACATGTCAACAATATCTTACCATCACCACCAATCACCCTAATTACAAGGGAGTTAGGGGGAGCTGCTGTCCCAAAAAAGGGACAGCAGCTCTGCTGTCTCGGCTAAGGAAGCCGTGTTTCGGTTTTGCTCCAATGATCGGAAACGTTCACTTCGTAGAGCTCGTCGTGTTTAACAACTTTGTAAAAAATTAGTTCGATCGGATATCATTAAGTGCCTAATCGAAACCTTTTAGTCTTGAAAAGAATGGATCCGAAACACTGGATCAAATCTACTAGAATCTCTTATTGGCAAGTTATATGTGTTCCAATCAGGTACTTAATGATATCCGATCGAATTGATTTTTTGCATACTTGTTCAACTTGACAAGCTCTATGAAGTGAACGTTTTCGATCATCAAAGCAAGACCGGAGCAGGGCCCCCTTGGCCGGGACAGCACGCTGCTGTCCCTTTAAGGGACAACAGCTCCCCCAATCCAATTACAAGGCCCGTATAATTGTTTAAATTAATGGATATATATATATATATATATAGGGCCCTTCTAATGCGGATGCCCGCATTCAAGCAAGTTGCGGATCACACCATTTCTCCCCTTTCCCAATTGAATTTTGATGATCCGAGCCGCTCAATATGTTCAGAACATGATTTTAAGGGTACCAGCAAGAAATCGGGAAAAAAAAATGACCGGAAAGGGCTTGGTTTGAGCAGTTTTTATTTGAACAGTTCAATAAAAAATAAACAAAAACAGCTCGGATGAAGCCCTTCCCTGTCTTTTTTTTTTGCTGATTTCTCGCGAGTACCCTTAAGATCATGTTCTGAACACATTGAGCGGCTCGGATCATCGAAATTCGATCGAGAAAGGCAAAGTCCGCAACTTGCTTGAATGCAGGCATTCACATTAGAAGGGCCCTGTATGTATATATATATATATATATATGAGGAATTTTCAAGTAAGGGATCCCTCATTTTTTTAAAATGAGGGACTTTCATTTCCCGATCAAATTTTGAAAATCCGAGCCGCTCAATGTGTGCAGAACGTGATTTTAAGGGTACCCGCGAGAAATCAGCAAAAAAAATGACCGGGAAGGGCTTCATCCGAGCAATTTTTTTTTGAACCGTTCAATGAAAACTGCTCGGATGAAGCCCTTCCTGGTCATTTTTTTTGCTGATTTCTCGCAGGGACCCTTAAAATCACGTTCTGATCACCAGGGCATTCACATTAAAATGATGAGAGGGTTATTATACTATAGCTTTCAATTGAGGAACGGTGTTCGACCCTGGTGACGAACTAATTTTGAAGATCAATCGCAATGGTCGCACGAGGATAGTTACGCTCGTATGCAATGCTCCAATAGAAGAATTAATAGTTTTTGAATGAGAGACAAATCATTCCGTACTAAAGATTTCCTTAAGTCTTAATGTCAGTGACAACCTCTAAGTCAGCCCTTTAGGGTTAGGTCCTTAAAGTAAATACTAAACAAATAAGATTTTATGCGTAATTTAACATATTAAATATGGTGGTATTTTGTTCTTCTTTTAACTTGAAAAAACCCAACACTTTTCTCATAAGGATAATTTTGTGGGACTTGTAATAATATAAGCAGTAGCAATATGCCATCATTTTGGTGGAATTAGCTCTAGCAAAATTAATAAATTTCCTCTCTCTCAAGAATCAACAATGACTAACAAATTAAGAACGATGAAAGAGAGATTTTAATTAACCCAAAAACTAAAATCAGGACTTAAGATTTTGAATGCTCACCAACGGAGGTGGAGACGGAGCTATGCTTGGAGAGGGAGAGTCAGAGGTTGGTGGTAAAGACCGCCGACCTCTATCACGGTAGAGACTGTCGGAAAACGAGGCCTTAAATGATTGCATATTTTGCACGTGGTCACGATAGAGACCAGTAGGAAAATGACCCACGGGCGACGAATTCTGGCCGGAGATATTACCGGCGATGAGACTCGCCAAACCTACTAGCATTACAATTGATAGCAGCAAAGCTCTTCTTGCCAATGTTAGTTCCATTTATCCTTCTCTGTCTTTACTATGCCAAGCCTAATATGACTTATTGATCACCCACCTAGCCTTATATCTATCTTGAGAGAGAGAGAGAGAGACATATTTACTCCACACACACACACACAAAAAAAAAAAAGAGAAGCTAGGACATGGCAAGAGAAGGGGCTAACCAAGACTTTGTAAAGAAAACTGTTTTGGCTTTAGGGGTAATAACATAATGGGTCACACATATAGCACCCCCATCTGCCACTACTAGCATGGCTCCAACTTTCTTGATGCTTGGTTTATTTTTTTTCTATTAATTTGAAGAGCATGCAATGTTATGGAGACATACGTATGTGTAAAAATTCGGACTAAGATTAATTTGGAATCACATAATGCACGCGGATTCCACGTGGTAAACATGGAACTAGTCCAGCCTCATCTGATGGATATGTTTGAATCTGTGCGCCGATGTCTTTGTCAGTAGAATTTTTGTAATTTGTACACGTGTGTGGAGCTAAGCTTTTTCTTAATTTTTGTTGTTTGACAGAAAAGTAAGCAGTGACCAACTTCTTACTTTTAGGATCCCACCAAAGTTTGACATTGTGTAAAAGGCTAGGTATATTTACTCTTAACGTCAAGTTATACTACCTTGAGCAAATATTATCTGTTCATAGAATCTATATTGAGTAGAAGAAAATGTTTCACTAGAGATGTGGGAACTAGAAAAGCAACTCTCTCTTTTTTCAACAATCAGAGGTACTATGTAGGCAAACTTTACGAGTGCGCACTTCAACTAATCTCCTCCCTGTAGGTCCGGTCAAAGGCAGACCATCCACGTCGAGATTAGGAAAATCATAAGAAAGTACCTTTTTGTAGCCTAACCCTAAAAATCAAACCCCCAAACGTATCAACCAACCGGACTAAACTTGATCGAGACTGGAAAGCAACTGATTAATGTAGCCTCTTGGGCCAGGTACTAGTATTTGGATGATTTAATTTCTGTTCGTTTTGAAGGACTTGGTGGGTAGATCAGTTATAGAAACTAGTGCATAATATTAATTCGGGACAGTTCAAGGGACACCTAAAAAAACATCTAAAAAAACACCCCAAATCTCAATTTCATAGTTCTTGATCAAATTTTTATGATCCGAACCGTTCAATGTGTGCAAAATGTAATTTTAAGGGTGCTCCTGAGAAATTAGCAAAAAAAAACCGAGAAATGCTTGATTTGAGCAGTTTTTATTTGAACCGTTTAATAAAAAATTGTTCGAAACTGTTTGGATCAAGTCCTTTCCAGTCATTTTTTTTGCTGATTTCTCGCGAGTACCCTTAAAATCACGTTTTGATCACATTGAGCAGCTCGGATCATCAAAATTTGATCGGAAACTATGAGGTGTTTTTTTATGTGTTTTTTTGGGTATCCCTTAAACCGCCCCGATATTAATTAATTCAAAATTGTAAATTCTCGATGGATCATATTTGAGTAGAAAAAAACAACCGCTCAAAAATCCAAGGAATTAATATATCAAGCATCATTTTCAATATTTTCAAAAAATTGCTCAAATCAAGTCATTCTTGGTCATTTTTTTTTCGCCGATTCTCTCGCGGGTACCCTTAAATCACATTCTGAACATATTGAGCGGCTCGAATCATTGAAATTCGATGGAAAAAAAGGAGTTCGCATTTTAAGAGGTTCTCATTTGAAACTTTTCCTATCTATAATGATCTTAAGGAGCTAGGTTGTGATCACTAGAACTTTATAACTTGAAAAAAAAAAAAAGTCTTGTGTAGTGCTGTCTTACTTGATGCGTACGTGTCTGTCTGGTAAGTCAAGTAAAATGTAGTGTTGGACTGGTACGTATATGGTAACACATGCAAAAACTTCATGCTAATCATTAATTCGTAATGTGCCATGTGATCGAGGGAGTGGGAGTTGGGGCGATATCATTTTGTCTTGCAACTCATCATATTATACACTAATTAAATACTTATGTAACACAGACATGGATATAGACACGAACATAGAATACAATAATTCTAAAAAAATGGGATGCGGATTTATTAAAATGCGGGACTCCCCTTCCCGATTGAATTTCGATGATCCGAGCTACTCAAAGTGATCAGAATGTGATTTTAAGAGTTCCCGCGAGAAATCAACGAAAAAATGACCGGGAAGGGCTTCATTCGAGCAATTTTCATTGAACAGTTCAAAAAAAAACTGCTCAGATGAAGCCCTTCCTGGCCATTTTTTTTGCTGATTTCTCGCGGGGACCCTTAAAATCACGTTCTGCACACATTGAACGATTCGGATTTTCAAAATTTGATTGGAAAATGAGAGTCCTGCATTTTAACAAAATAAGGGATCTCTCACTTGATCCGTGGTGTTTGTGTGTGTGTATATATATATATATAGTTCGGATCCAATAAGGGATCCCGCATGATGCTACCGTGCGGGACTCTCCTTTTCCGATCGAATTGCGACGATCCGAGCTGCTCAAAGTGATCAGAACGTGATTTTAAGGGTACCGCGAAATCAGCAAAAAAAAATGATCGGAAAGGGCTTGATCCGAACAGTTTTTTACTGAACGGTTCAGTAAAAAACTGCTTGGATCAAGCCCTTCCCGATCATTTTTTTTGCTGATTTCTCGCGTGTACCCTTAAAATCACATTCTGCACACTTTGAGCAGCTCGGATCATTGCAATTCGATCGGAAAAGGGGAGTCGTGCACCATAAGACCGTAAGGGATTCCTTATGGGATCTGGACTCTGTGTGTGTGTGTGTGTGTGTATATATATATATATCGGGGCAGATCCGTAGACAACTAAATAAACACCCAAACAAACACCCCATATCAGCCCTTTATTTCAATGGCTGAGATTAAATCCCAGCCCATACTTAAAACTAATTACATGCTTCCCCCTTCTCCTCCCATCTGTAGCGTCAGACCCATCTCTGTGACAGACCATCTCTCCACTTCGACTCCACCTCCCTCCACTCCGACCGACGAGCTCAGCCCCCGCCGCCGACGCCCCTCAGTCCCTTGCCGCCGACGCCCCTCAGTCCCCTGCCGCCGACGCCCCTCTCTCTCCACCGACGACCCACGCCCGACGACC